>JAJMLN010000011.1:0-413808 GCA_030569675.1 Wickerhamomyces ulmi
TCAAAAAATCCTGAAATCATACCAAAACTCGACTTTTTTTCAAGGTTACCCACCAGAAACCCAAAATTGGCCAAACTTCGACAGACCGTAGCGACATCAAAAATGTACAAAATGGACCACAGAAACCATGCTTTCGACTGTAATCAAAGCGACAAGTTCAGCCATCTCCTTAGTTTCGTCACAATACCACACACCGTACAAATATACGGTCGCCTATTTCCGAAATTTCGACCTTTGATCAACCATCAATGTGTCCCATGTAGTTTTGTCAACAGGCACCGTATCGCTTCTCTGACCTCACAGTTAGAACCAGCACTAGCAACTTCATAGGAAAATGCAAAAGCATATCCATTGCATCCCATATTCACATAATTGTATGGCAAAACCTGGATCCAATGGACGGATTTCCTCTAAAATCCTTTCCTTGTTTAGAATAAGTCTGTCTCAAGAACGTTCTTTGTTTACAATCGTAATAGGTCGTTTTCGCGGAATAATACCCGCGATTATTTCTTTAAATGGAGAAAAGGAGGGTAACTCCAAACTGCACGTGATAAAATGCGTCCCCTACCGATATTACCCTTGTAGGAATTGTAATGCGTTTCCTTAACAACCATAAACGAGATGTCCTGAATCCTGATGTTGCTTTGAGAGTAGTGATGAGGTTACCGCGTAATATTGGCTTGTTCAACTATTGTGGACAACGATTGACAGCTGGTTTACAATTCACGTCTGTCTACAAAAACTGTAATATTTTTGAGTTCGGTTAATATGTAATTTATCTCTAAACACAAAAGTGCTAGAATGCTATAGGCAAACGTTCTCGGTTAAAATCTTAATCATCATATAGATCTTGCAGATTCTGTGATGCTCGTTCTTGTGCTTCCTCTTCCAGAGATTTATCTCTCAAGTATTGACTTAGGTAAATAGCTAAAAGAGAAATCAATGACAAGATCCACCATCCTAACCAACCAATTTCAAATCTTTGACCCCAAGACATGAAGTAACCCCAAACAAGAGGCCCCATAAATCTAGCCAAGGCACTGACACTAATAGCAGCACCATTGATCAAAGCTCTATGTTTTGGATCTGAACTATTATGGACAATCAACAAAATCTGAGGAAAGGCAATGGCAGTACCCAAAGTTTTCAAACAAGTCATTGTGTAAATGGCAGCCTTTGCTGTGGTTTTTGTGTAGTTTGCTAAGAAAACGTAGAATGGGACAACGAAATAAACCAATGGAAATATTGTGATGAATCTTTTATATGTTGTCAAACAGTCATAGTGTCTGTCAACGTAAGGGAAGACAACAAGAACAAAGAAAATACCCAGGATACCAGTTGATGATAACAATTGACCTGTATCTTGAGAAGAGAACCCCAAACCTCCAATGAGTTTGAAAGGGAACTTTGATAGAAGGTTACCTGTTTCACTTCTTGCAACATCATAAGCTAAGAAGATTGGTAAAAATTCATCGTGAACGACGATATGCAAACTCATCATAAAGTTACATAGCACAGCATAGAATATATGTGGTGTTAATAACTCTCTGTAATTCACTGTTTCCTCATCAGCTTCTTCATGAATGGAATAAGCACGGATAAGAGCTATACTTTCTCTTCTTGTCAAAACGTTTCCAACTGATTGAATAGAATCATCAGATTTAGATTTTGATATGGTTCTCTTGTTAGTATTTGAAGAGTTAATGTTTGTATATGATGTTTCATCAGTCTCATCCACTAGTGCAGTTTCTTCATTGATTGTAGCTGTAGCATCTACTAATGGTCTTCTAGATTTATTCCATGGTCTTACAGGTGGTTCAACTTTTAGGATGTGTTTTTGGAATAAATCACCTAGGTCAACAAAGTAATCACGACGGTATTTATGCTTCAAGTGAGTTTCTTCAAGGAAGAAAATGGCAATTACCATACTTGTGAACAATAACAAAGAAATGAAGATGTTTGGTAAGGCGTAATGGTATCTCGAGACCAAAGGCTCCAAGAACTTGAAATTGGTTTCACTCCCACTCAAATAACCACCAATTAATGGACCTACCACAGATCCAACTTGAAAAATCAAAGGCATGGTGGAAAATGCAAGAGCTTGGTGTTTTCTTTCTGTAGTTATCTCACCAATCATTGTACGCACAACAGCAACATTACCATTCAGCAAACCCATAATGGAACGGGCAGCCAATGCATAATAGTAGTTCTTACTGAAACCTAACAATAAAAGTGAACATATAGAACCAGTCAAACCTATTAAAATAGTAGGTTTTCTTCCATTTCTATCAGCAAACTTCCCCCAGTTCATACTTGTCAAAACTTGACATAATGCAAATGTTGAAGATAGATAACCAGAGTATTTTGCGACTTCTGAATCAGTCTCTGCAACACCAAAATCTCTGACCATGAAATAGACATATGGAAATAATGATGTGAACGCGATGGGTTCTGCGAATCTCACACATGCTATAACAAGGATTTGGGCCCATGGGAACCCTCTCATCTGTTCTCGAAAGGATTCAGTAGTTTTTGGAGGCATGTCAGTGAACTGTAGTTTATAACTTAATGCTTGTATTGAGTATAGTGATTATGAAAGGCTTTAGCAATAATGACGTAGTTTTATTTGTAATACGACGCGATCAATAGGGTATTTAGCGATATGTAGTGAGCAACAAAGACAATAAGAATGAATGACGAAGGATGAATCAGACTAGTCAGGACACAAAGTACTGAAGATCTTCCAGTGAAAACAAAACAAAACAGCTTCGAAACAAAGAATTTAAAAACTTTTTTCCTGTTGTCAAAAGACGTTTAGCCACATAAATTTAAATGATGATTGGCGGCATACCGGATCATTTCCCAATTGGGGTAGAATCCCGTGTACACACCCATCGCTCATAACTGTTTGTCTTTATCTCCAAAACCGCGAAAATTGTCTTTTCAGGAACAAGAGCTTGTAGAACAGAAGGAAAGGCTGGTGACATAAAGTCATAAAGTAAGTGCTACAATAAGAATAAACAAGATCACATATACACCATTCAACTCTGTATTCATAGCTATATCTATATTACAAAATGGCTCATATTGTGGTTATTTCAGGTGGAACAGCTACGAACTCACTTGTGAATCTATTTCAAGCGCTGTCTGCTAATGTCACTTATATTTTACCTATCTCTGATAATGGTGGGTCTACTTCAGAAGTGTTACGTGTTCTAGGTGGTCCTGCTATTGGTGATATAAGGTCACGTATAACGAGATTGATCCCTGATGAAGGTTTCAAACATTTGCTAAGTTATAGACTATCTGAAGATGGTGATGAGGCCAAAAGTGAATGGACATCCATTGTTGAAGGTAACCATAAAATCTGGAAAGATGTTGAAATTCAATGCAAAGAAATGATACGAAGCTTTTTAATCCATGTGCATATGGAGTTACTGAAGAAATCAAGAAATCCAACTACAAATTTCAACTTTGAGATGGCTAGTATCGGTAATTTACTTTTGACAGGTATCAGGTTATTTGTTGGCTCTCTAGATAGTGCGATTGAATTGTTGCTTAGAATCTCTAGAATAGATCCTAGTATCCAAATCTTGCCTTGTTTGAACACAAATTACACATACCATATTTCTGCATTACTTCATAATGGCGATATCATCACTGGCCAATCACAAATATCTCACCCTCACGAGACTAGCAGTAGTACTGTTCCATCTAGTACTTTGATATCTTCAGCATCTGTCAACTACTACGATTCTTCATTTCATTTGAACCACCCTTCCACCAACTTGCATAATGACAACCATGAAGATATTCCATACCAACATCCTGATTTATTGATATCTCAATTACGATTCTCCAAAGATGTCAACTCACCATTAGCATCACCTATAAAGAGAATCTTCTATATCAATCAATATGGTGAAGAAATCCATCCAAAGGCAAATTCAAGAACTATTCAAAGTATAGAATCATCAGATTTGACTGTGTATTCAATTGGATCGTTAATGACTAGTATTATACCAGTGTTGATCTTACAAGGTATAGGTAAAGCAATAGCACAATCCAAGTCTAAAAAGGTTTTGTTATTAAATGGTAATCATGATAGAGAAACATTCGGTATGACAGCCTATGATTTTATTGAATGCATATATCAGGCCATTCTATACAGTTTTGATGACACCTTAGGAAGACTCAATTTGAAACACAATCAAGTCTTGACACATTTGGTCTATTTAGAGAACTCAGATATACCGGTTGATGTTGAAAAGATTGAGAAACTTGGCATTCGTTGTGTTCTTATCAAGAAAGATGATCAGTTAAGTCAGGATATAAGCCTTTATGATCTGAATGATCTACAAACGAATTTGGACAATATTCAAATAAGCGAGACAAACTAATGGAAGGTTTAGACCATGTTCATATCTAATAATAATGTGCTATATGATGAGAAATAATGTAGTTGAAATCATGTTCACGTTTAGGCTCTGTATTTTGGTGGGATATTTTGAACTTCTATTCTTAGCTCCAGTTGTTCGTCAGAGGCTGTTAGTATAGGAGCTTCGGTATCTATTTCGTGTTCAATTTCATGTTCATGATGAAGTAGTTCATGTTCGATATCCTCTTTGTGGACGATTTTAATATTTGGATCAGTATCCTTATGGTATTTATTCCAATGGTGAACTTCGTATTCATGTTCAAAATCACCATGATGACCAACACCAACGTTCAAGTCTGGGAATTCTCCACCTTTTGAAGCGAATTTCAAATATTCTTCTTTAGTTATTTGATCATCACCATTAGCGTCAACTAACTTCAGTATTTTGGAAACAATCTCCTTTTTGGTCTTTGAATCAATAACTTCACTATCATCATGGGAGCCCAAACCATCACCTGAGCCCACAACTTCATCTCTTCCGAGACCATAGGCATTCAGTATATCAAGATCATCAAGGTATCCTTTATCCTTACTATCATGTAGTTTGAAGAATACTTCTGGATCATAATCATCAAGTCCATGTTCTTGTTTCATATGCCATTTCTCCCATGTCCAACCTGATGGTACTTTTGCTTTTAGATCTGTTGATTTATCACCATGATCACCGTGTGCCAGCACAGTGGTTAGAATTGCTGATAGAACTAAAGCTGATAATTTCATTGCGAGCTTTTGATAGATAATCCTATTTACAATCACTACACTCTATTAATATGGTGATGATCTTAGTTTGACAACGGAGTAGAACACATTTCGCGGTTTCGCGAACCACTGTTTTCGCGGGAATTTCTATTCAATCTAAAAGCAGAACAAGTTCGCGGTCGCGACCATTCGCGACGGTAATGCCCAGCTTCTGCCCAGAGTCCAGCGCCGCCGGTGCCCATTGCTTCCTGCTTTAGTACTTTTAGTGCCTACGTGCTGCACTTAGAGTACTGACAGTAAACAGTAAACAGTTGCAAAGTAAATGTGAACCGTAAATATTGGTGCGGGTGAGGGTACAGCTACAACCGCGGTGAACAAGTGGTGAACTCAGACTTTAACCTCGTTTGAACTTCATCGGTGACCAAGTCTACGTTATACCTAGTTCCCTTCATCCTCTATTATATGTAGAGGGTGTTAATCATGAAGGAAGTCTCACCGGCCATAACCCATGACAAACCCGAATGATCAAAATCTGATGAACTAGTGATTTTCGTATAATAGCCAGTACTATTAACGCAAAGGTAGCATAACTCGCGGGTGATTTTCTATACTCTAAAACTTTTTCCACCGCTTACCAAGACAATCAATCACCATGAGCTGTAGTTCTTTGTTCATATTGTGTACTTGTAGTGGTTATTGTTTGGCATTAACCGTCAGAATGGGGTCTAGCATGATGTAGGGGTCTATGACACCACCAGTCTTCCATCTCGTTCACTAGCCACGACGACTCAACACTACCAACTGATTATTGACTATTGAGTCATTGTATCAGCCGCGGAAGGACTTGACTAGGTACGATATAGAGTGAGACATAAGTGACTATGTTCTAGCTTCCTTTACCCAACAAAAATGCAACAAACTGCTAGTGGAAGCATCAGCTAGTTGAGGTTCATGTAAGTATTGGTTTCATTAGCCGTTTTGGGTCCAGTTCCTTCTGTTTTTTGTGCATCAAAATTTTTCACTATGAAAGAAGACTGCCGAGATTCAAATGCCGAACCGTACATTCTTACATACTCTTACCAATAACATACATATCGAATGTCACACGACTTACCAATACCCATCATAAATGTTTATATGTCGTACAGGTAGTACGGTGTTATCAAAGCACAAAGTACGTTGGAAAACAGTTATTTGATAACCATAGTTAGTCTTGAATTCGTATTCAAGGTGTACTTCAAACAATTGTTCCACTGATCACCAGGTGTGAGCTCCGTTATAATTGTACATAACAATACTGGAATTTCTATGCACGGAATTCTAGACAGATGCTCTCTAGTAATTTCAAGAATGGAATCAGCAATGTACGTTATGCTTTTTAAATTTTGTTGGGTTTTCGATCTCAGTTAAGTCTCTTCAATTCAGCAATAACGCTTATGCCTGTGCTTAACTTAACGGACAAACTATACAGCGTGCGGGTTGCCTATCCTTTATGACAGGCAAAATTATGAGACGCGTATAACGATGAGGTTACTTTTGTCGTGGTTTAAATAGAAGAAAGTAGCCTGTTTCTACAGGACTTGAAATGTTGATAATTCTTCCTCATTTATCTCTAAAAACTTCGTCAAAATGGATGCTGCCAGTATTGCTTCTATTTTGAAGCCTATGAACTCCACTCAGATCATCAACACTCTTACTGCTCTAAAAGGATCAGGTGTTGATGTTGCTTCTCTAGATGTTCCTGCTGTTTTAAGTCAATTGAATGTTACTCAAATTGAAGGTTTATTATCCACAAACTCATCTACTGTTGATGGTTTATTACAATCTTTAAACTCTACTCAATTAGTCACTATCCTATACAACTTCCAAAACGTTACCTCCACTCTATTCAAAGCTGGTGCTGCCTCCAACAACACTGTTGCTGCTCAAAACTATTTCACCCACGGTAAGACCCTAGTTGGTTTATTATTGAACAAACTATCCACCGTCTTTACTGATGCTCAACTTGCCGGTGTCTTCAGCGTTTTATCTAACGGTGCTGCTCCAGGTACTGGTGCTAAGAAATTAATGAATGCTGCTAAAGGTTTACTTGGTGGTTTCTTTGGAGGTGTTGATGTTGGTGCTAGTAACGTTGAAGTTCCACCAAGATTATTACATTTAGTTCAAAGTTCTCAACCAGCTATCTTTGGTGATTACCCAACTACTAAAGATATTGCCCCATCTGCTATTTTCATGGCTATCTTTATTATCTTCACTTTCATCCACTTAGGTATCTTCATCAAAAACTACACTCTAGGTCACAAATTCTTCGTTTCATTAGGTCTTGCCATTTACTCTATTTGCAGATTCTTAGGTTTCGTCCTAAGATTAGTTTGGGCTAAAAACCCATTAAAACTAGATGTTGGTATTACTTCTACCATCTTTATTGTTATCCCAACCGTCTTCTTACCAAGTTTGAATTTGATCTTAGCTCAAAGATACTTCACATGGAAACATCCAGTTTATGGTACCCATAGAATCTTTACTACTTTCATGTACGTCATCTATGCTGCTGTTGTTGCTGTTGTCGTCATGACCATTGTTGCTGCTGCCGTTAGAACTGATTACTTTTTGAATGAACACCATTTCACTATGACCAAACAAGTTATTCAAGCTTCTGCTATTTTGATTATCATTTATTCCTTAATTGCATCTATCTTAGTTGCTTTGGCTTTTGTTATTCCACAATCTAAAGGTGATGAACAAATCTTGACCATTCAACCATACTGGATTAAATCATTCAAATGGAACTACTTTGTTACCAAGAATGCTGCTCAAAAAGAATTAGACTCAGTTCCAGAAGAACAAAGACATGCTATTAGTGTCATTAACTCTTCTGCTTACCATCATGACTCTGTCAACAAAGAATCCACTGAAGCTTCAACTACTAAATTAGACCACAGTTTCTCAATTGTTATCATTTCTTTGACTACTTTTGTTCTATTTGTTGCTGATATCTTCCGTTGTGTTTCCACTTTCATTGATCAAGTCGAAGTTAACCACTCTTGGATCTTTGACCCAGTTGTTATGTACGTCTTATTTGGTGCTTTAGAAGTTCTTGTCAATGTTCTATACGTTCTTGGTAGAATTGATTTAAGATTCTACAGACCAGACTCTTTCAAAAACGCAGCTCAACCATCTAAAACTGATGCTGCTCCAGTTCAATCCAGCACCGAATCAAATAATGATGAAAAAGCCTCTAATGAAGCATCCGTTTGATGAATGATTTGTCTATAACCAGTATAATACCTTTAATAATAACTAATTTAATCTCTAATATATGAACTCTTTTTAGATTCTTTTTTCGTAAAAGACTTCAGCTATAAGTACACAAGACACATCCTCGAGGATCTGCGGGATACACTGATGACAGTAATGAAGTACTAGCTTAATTAACCACTATCTTCTACTTTATTGTATGAAGCCCTAATTCTTCTTTTATGAACATCCAGACACCACTCAAATTAGGGAAATTTGTATATAAAAAATTTTCGACGGTTTTTGTTTCGACCCCTTCGAAGTATTCACTCTTTAAGCAAGTTAATTGGAAACGTAAGTTCAATCAATTGGATCACAAGAGAGAAGATTGAGATGTGCGTTTTTTCATGATGAGAGAAAATAACACAGACCTGTACTGATTCCCTGTCATACGTGGCTTGGAATATGCAGAGAAAATTATAGCCTTTGCTGATTAAAATCACATCTCTTACTCTTTGTGAAAACTTAACCTAAGTTGTATTTGAATATGTAAAACTAACATTTTTGAAGGATATATTAGTTTATATTGTATAATGCTTAATAAGATCGCTTTTAATTTACTTGAACTGATAATATCGTAGCCTTTTTTCACATCGCAAACCTTTCCATGGTCTGACCAAGCTGTGAACGAACGTTCTTCTAATATAGGCACTGTATTTACTATATTACCCAAGTTTGGCTAAAGATTTATCATAAATCACAGACAAATTCTATTTAGTCTACTACTAAGTTAATATATGTTTCATAATAAGGACATTTACTTAAAGATTGATCTACAAAACTCAACTATAACGTGAAAGGATTTTTTGAATGATACATGAACTTTAAACAAAATAATTAGGAGAAATTAGATTATTTCTTAGCAGTTAATCTTCTTAAGTAGAAAGCTAATTCTTCACCTTCCAAGATGTAACCATCACATCTACCTGATTGACCTGGTCTTGAGGAGATAACAGCGTATAATCTACCAGCAGAGAATTGGTTGTCAACAGCAGCTTCAACTTTAGAGGAAGATTCTCTGGAGGCCAATTTTCTTTCTAATTTTCTGGATTTTTTAACTTCTTCTTCATCGGCAGCTTTTTGGTTTTTCTTTTTACCTAAAGATTTACCGTAGTGAGTTTCGTACCATTGTTTGAATGGGTGAGCATCAATTTGAACAACAGCAGATTTGGTTAAAGTGTTAGTTCTGACCAATTCATTGTTAGATGGATGGTAAGCAACGTTAACAATTCTGGTTTTTCTGGAAACACCTTCAGAAGCCCATGAGAAGTTACCGGTTTCAATTCTTAAAGCTCTGAATTTTTGGTTACCACCTCTAGTTCTGACAGAGTGGATACGTTTTGGACCAATTTTGGTGTTAGCACCTTGACGACCTAATTCAAACTTTCTCTTCTTTCTGAATTGAGCTCTTTTGGCACCAGTAGCGGAACGCTTATGACGTGAATCACGAGAAATACCCATATTGACTTATACTGTTTATTGTTGTTAGTATCTTTTGTCCAGTGAAAAAAAAGAAAGAAAAGGGATAGTAGTAGTTGACCTCAAAAGGATATCAAAAGTGTGAAAAGTAAACCAAGTTGTAATTACCAAACAAGTGGAGAGCCAGTTTGATACTAGTGTTATTTAATTATCTCTGATGATAATTCACATCGATTTGATTTAAAGTAAAAATTTTGATCAAGATTCAAAGAAGGATTTGATGAGTTCCAGATAAGAGAAAAAACTCCATGAAAAGACCAAGTAGATTATATCAATATGTTGTAATAAGATAGTAGCACTTTGATATCCTTTGTAATGAGATAGACACTAGTTCCCATACTCTCATTTTAGTGCGACTTACTGTTATAAGGTGATTTGAGATTCTTGGTTGGTGTTAGTTAAAGTGTGTTTCTTCAATTTTCAACTTTTTCAATTTGTTTTAGCTACTCACAAGAAAAAAAGACAGCGTTTACTATGGGAATTACGTAAGATTTCGGTATGAGCAGTGCTGACATTTGTACTCGGGCAAGTTATGGGCATGGTGTTTTTCGCTGGGAGTGCGATTTCTCCCTATGGTGTTCGGATGTGTGACTGTGATTATATTCCATAAGAGAAACTATACATCAGGACATTATAGAGCCCTATAATAATAGATCATGTGATGGTAGTCAAAATAGCCCTGATATCAGGGTAATATTTGTTTCTTTTTCTGAAGATGACAGAAAAAAAAATTGTGAGCTATAATAGGCAGTAACTATTGGTATTAGCCACTGTTGTTTACAATAACTCTTAACGAACCAAAAGATAACCAAAATGTCGTACTACGACCAGATAGAGATTGAGGACATGACTTTTGATGCAGTCACCCAAATGTTCACTTATCCTTGTCCATGTGGAGATAAGTTCCAAGTCTTCATTGATGACTTACAAGATGGTGAAGATGTTGCTGTTTGTCCAAGTTGTTCTTTAATGATCCAAGTGATCTTTGAACCAGAAGACTTGGATGAGTATTATGAGGAGTTGAAAGACGAAACTATGATGTCTGAACCAATCCCAGCCTAAGCACATCAACAAAAGAAAGCATATCAAAGAATCAAAAAGAAAGTATGCTATGAGACCTTTATTAATAGTTACCGATGGAAGGTCATATGTTACTACAACACTGATCCGTCTACAAATATTTGAAGTATATTTTGAAAAGTACCTTTTAAACTACCATGGAATCATGAACCTATAGACTATATGAGTCTATAAATGGTGAACATACCTTGTGTTAATAATGAATAATACTGTGATGAACTACCTTTTGAAGAGAGTTCCCCAGAAACTTGCCACAAAAACTTCGGAGTTGAAACTACTTTACCCAGTCAACAGCAATCAACTGAGTAGTGTACATCTCCTAACTCTTAATGAATAACGAATCTATTTGAACACTCCATTCTTTTATGATCTATTTCCGTAGTCAGTTCTGCGAGATTATTGCCCGAGTGTCCGTACCGATGCTAATATCGGCAATCCATCGCTAATGTCTTTGTGATTTGTTTCTCCATATAAATAAGAATAGTTTGAATCGTTCCTTAAATCAACTGGTGTTCACTCTAATCAAGATACTGATACCCTCTATCGAACTAGTTCACTATCAACAAACGATTCAAGATGGAAGCTAACCTTTCTGATGCCGCTTTGAAGAATTTAACTGTCGTTCATGATGTTCCAGCTCCTCCGGAAGTTCCAACAGCTCTCCCACCTTCAAAGTTGGAAAGAGTTACAAGACCATTAAGACACGTTAAATACATTCCTACAAAACAACTTGTCTTCTATTCTAAGAACAAACCACCACAATTCACTTATGATATCAAATACCATATTCCTATCAAATCAAATCAGATCGTTGTTCAAGTTAAAGCTGTTGGTTTGAATCCTGTTGATTTAAAGATCATTAATGCATATACTTCAAATTTCAACAGAGAAAGAGGTATTGGAAGAGAATATGCTGGTGTTATAACTCATGTTGGATCAAAACATACATCTGAATGGAAGGAAGGTGATGAAGTTTGTGGATTGTATTTCCATCCAAATGGTAATGGTACTTTGGCTTCAAGTATACTGATTGATCCAAGTGTTGATGGTATTGTTAAGAAACCAGCAGATTTAAGTTTTGAAGCATCTGGAAGTTGGTTAATAACTTTTGGTACAGCATGGCAATTACTAGAAAAAGCAAAGCTTACAAAAGATTCTTCTGTGTTTGTGAATGGTGGAACTTCAAGTGTTGGTTTGATGGTGATTCAACTATTAAAAAATTATTATAATGTTGCCAGTATAACAACCACAGTTTCTGCTACTGGTAAACAACTAGCTACCAGTGCTGGTGCAAACTTGACTATAAACCATACCACTAATCCAGATCTACCTAAAGTTTTAGAATTATTGACTACTACAGGTGTTTATAAAGATTATGATGAACAAGGATCTCCAATTGAACTTCGTGAAGTTCCAGCTTCTAAATTCGATCTCATAGTAGATCTTGTTGGTGGTTATAACTTGGTGTACAATGCATCGAAATATTTGAAACCAAGTTCTCAAGGAGGGAAATATATCACTACTGTTGGTGATGAGAAATTCAACTATTCTAAAGATATATACAACGATTGGAACTCTGCTTATGTTAATGCTCGTTCTAGTTTTGGTGCTCTATGGAGTCTAAGCTATCTGAAGTTTAACTTTAATCCAAGATCATTTGACTGGTTACAAACAGGTGTTGATTTGTTGAACAGTGGTGAGATTATTGTTTTCATTGATAGTATTTATGATTGGAAGAAATATAATGAAGCTTCAAGAAAACTAAAAACTGGACATGCTCATGGTAAGATTGTGTTACAAGTTGAAGAATTCTAAAGTTATACAGCTGAATAATGGTGATTACGAAGTTTAGATGTAAATGTGTATATTAATTAACGATTCTGAAAAATCCCAAGACAACTGCAATAGCCACAATGTAATACACTACATAATGAGACTTTGAAGCGTTTCTACCTTTTCTCTCTTTTTCAGCCAAATATCTAATACGATCTTCAGGATCCAACTTGTTTAAATCAATGGGACTTTCTTCTTTCTTTATGCTAAGGTTAGTTTCCTTTTGTTCCTTTTCTTTTTCAAGTTTCAATTTCCATTCAGCGTCTTTAATCAAATTTGAAGAGATAAGCTCACTAAACTCTTTGGCAAATTTAGGACTTTGTTTAGCATTCCATTCATAACTTGCTCTTGCATATCTTCTTTTAACATCATCACTAGTTTGTATACTTCCTGTAGTAGGTTCAACACCAGTCATGAAACTTAATAACCCATTCAATATAGTGGAAACACTCCATGCTGGATTCCATAAATCAGGATGATAATCACTCATCGATAGACAAAGTCTTGTATTTGTTTGAAAACGACCATTTGGGGTGATCATTCTGATGGCTGGTGGTTTGAATGGGTATTCATGGGTGAAAACTAAGGTACCATGGTATTGACCACCTTCATAAGGAGTGTTTGGAGGACCTGTTATTAGATAATGCCATTCCAAGATATTTGATTCTGAAGGATGTGCTATTATGAAAGGTGTTGGGTTCTCAACTATGGATTTGTACTCTTTAGTAAGACGTTTGTGAGCTGCTTTAGTGGCCATTTTTTTGGTGTGTGCTTGTTCTTCTTATCTTATCTCGTTATTGTTATGAGGAGTATATTTGATAATTCGGAAAGTATCAGGAGGGTACTTTATTTTCGTTTAGATGTGATTATAGAGATGTTGTGGAAAGAGAGTATGTTTATGCAGTATTTTATATGAATGATGTTAAGAAGTTTCTATTCCACTTTCCTTATTTAGTCTACCGTGTCGTGTGTTAAAGGGTCTCTTTTCTGAGTAGGTAACAAAACGAGAAGAGTCAGTTTCAATGAAATGAGCTTTTGTTGGTTTGTGGACTTTGTGGCTAAAACAGAATTTCTGATTTGGAAAAATTCGCGGGTTGATCTGAGCACTACCACTATACTCTCTTTTACTTACTATACTATAGATGATAGACAATAGATGATAGATAATAGATAATAGATAGATTATACTACAATCACGCTTGAAAAGAGGCTTTGGTGCATTGTATATACTCATCAGTCAATAATAAACACTTCAGGCTCTCCATTGTTCGAGGTGTCAACCTTCTCTATAGATTTATCTTTCTGGTCATTGTCATTATCATCATCATTCTCATCATCAGTATCAATATCAATCACTTCCACAGTTGAGTTTGGAGTTGGCTTAGCTCTCTTAACTCGTGGCTCTTCAGTAAGATCAACCTCCTCAACCTCGGCTTTTCGCTTTTCACCATCGTCATCAAGAGTGATCACTGGTGGTTTTGTAGATTGAGTATTGTGCCCAACAAGATCATCTGCATGTCGCTTGTAAGCATTTGGTGCTTTATGATTGGTATTTGGCAAATCAGGGGCTTGTGTTGTCTCTGTGAGTGATATCACTTCATTTGTATTCACTGTATTTAGAGGAGCACTTTTATCAGCATTTGAAGGTACGCCAATAATCTTTGGCTTTTTTTCAATCAGATGCTTGAATTCCTTCTTGAAAACAGGATTTTTTCGATTATACTCTCTGCTGGTGATTGCAAGTACTTGTATTTGAGCATCAGAATATCGATTAGTGACTCCAGCAGCAGGTTCCCTACTGGTCATAAAGCTTAACACGGCAGATAAAATAGAACCAACACTCCAACCAGGATTCCATGTTTCAGGATGATATTCACTGATTGAAAGACAAAGACTTGTATTAGGTATAAATCGTCCATTGGGAGTTATCATGAGGATCTTTGGAGGACTAAAGGGATATCTAGCGGGAAAGATAATATTCCCATGATATTCTCCATTATGATATGGTGTTTGTGGAGGTCCAGTAATGATATAATGCCATTTCAAAATATTGTTTTCCTCTGGATGCGCCTCTATATATTCAACCGGGTTTTCTTCGAGCTTCTTATACTCCTTTGTAAGCCTCTTCTGATAATTGGCATGTACGGCCATGATTTTATAAGCTGGCTATATTATTGATATATATATCATTTGCTCTTCTTGAATATTCATGACGCGAGTTGAAATATTCACAAATAAATTAACAGAAGAGAAAAAAATCGCTCCTAACCGTAAACATCAATAACAAACTAAATTTTAAGCTGATCAATAATATGAATAAATGAGAAGGAAGAGAAAATGCTACAGATAGAAATATTTATATCAAATAATGTATTAAAGATACCTATATAATAATGCAAACAAATAATGAAACCAAAAAGTAAATGCAGAAAGTGTTTTTTGTTCAAAACCTTTGAAATGTATATGGTTTAGAACACCCAAAAAAGTGACGTGAAAAGAAGGTCATAACGAAGAAGTGAAATCATATGGACATGTAAAATAAGTTAAGAGTTAATCAATATTTTAACATTTGACCAAATCAACGATTTCTAAGTGGATTTCTTGACAGTGAATACCTAAAGTTTCATCGTATAAGTTGTAGAAGTTACCAGACAAACATTGGTAGAAGACATCTTTTTCACCAATAGCTAAGTTACCATCTTTAGTGATAGACCAACCAGCAGCGTAGATGGCACCGGCTTGTGGTGGTGGACCATCGAATTGGAATTGTCTGTTAGCAACAATGGAACCAAGTCTACCAGCAACATCGGTTAAGACAGAATCTTTTAGAGTTAAAGCTAATGAAGAATCAGTTAGACAAGCAACACTTTCACCAAATGGAGTGGCATCTGAGGTTTCAACAGCAGTGCTGTTAGATTTAGCAGAAGTTGGTTCTAAAGTAGTAGTGGTAGCTTGGATTTGACCATCAGAGATTTGTGAAATGGCAGCAGCAGTAGAAGTAGTGGCTTGAATTTGACCATCACCGATTTGAGAGACAACTTCAGCAGATGGTTTTGGAGCAGCAGTAGAAGTAGTAGCTTGGATTTGACCATCACCGATTTGAGAAACAACTTCAGCAGTTGGTTTTGGTTTTGGAGCTTCGGTTGAGGTGGTAGCTTGGATTTGACCATCACCAATTTGGGAAACAACTTGAGCAGTTGGTTTTGGAGCTGGAGCAGTAGAAGTAGTAGCTTGGATTTGACCATCACCAATTTGAGAAACAACTTGAGCAGATGGTTTTGGTTTTGGGGCTTCAGTAGAAGTAGTGGCTTGGATTTGACCATCACCGATTTGAGAGACAACTTGAGCAGATGGTTTTGGAGCTGGAGTAGCAGTGGTAGCTTGAATTTGACCATCACCAATTTGAGAAACAACATCTCTTTTAGCGATACCAGTAGCAGTGGCAGAACCGGCAGATGTGATTGGAACAACGGCAATACCGAAAGTTTTGGTGTAATCAGTAACAGCACCAGATGGAGCTGGAGAATCTGGAGTCAAAGTTGACCATGGTTCAGATGGAACATAAGCAGCTAATGATGAAGCAACTAAAGTAGCAGAAGCGAATAAAGATGATTTGTATTGCATTTTTATATGTGAAATGTGTATGTGTTTGAAATGTTTAGTCTTTGAGTTTGAATGCTCTGGCTATAGATAAAGATGATTAACAAAAACCTCGAGGATTGAATGGATCTTGAGCTCCTTATATAGTTGAATATGTTCAGATCTCAGATCATCAATTCACTATAGATCACCAGAAGATCTTTGATCCAGATACTAAAAATAAACATTTTTGACCTGAATGGTTGGTTACATGAAATTGGATAAGATGGTTATATTGGATTTATGCATTACCGACCTGCCATTATTCATGCAAGTAATTTAACTTTTGATAGAAGGTATCAATCATATGTGCCCCTTACCGGATCTAATTTACCGCATTAGGAAATAAGTAAACAAACCCGATGGCTGGTGAAGTAATTTAAATGTTCTATGAACGAAAAAATGAGATATAGAACAATGGCGAACAGGCAGTGTGAGTCTATTAATAGATAGATAATGCTGGTGGTTCATTAATTAGATCAAACCTAGCAGCAGGGACTTGGCCTACTCGCTTAACGCGATGGCTCAGGTACCACATGGTATACACCGATTGCTATTGCTATCTTGATCAACTTGCTATAGAGAGAATAGTAAATCAGTTATCAAAGCTGTACTATGAGACAATGTCTTACAAAACGAGTAAAATTACCAAAAGTGAGTGATATCACTCGGCCGTTCAAGTCGGCCCGGGGACTTCTGTGTAATTGGTGTAGATCTACAATTTTGGGAATACTTCTGAATTTCGCTTCTAATTTACGACAAGAAGAAAGCATGTTTATTTTTAGAAACTGATAACGGTAATAGATCAACTAGGCGCAGATTTCCCAGCTTCAACTACACGTTTCTTGAGTACGTCATTGAAGGCTTGGTATGCTGGGCAGTTGATATGTAAAGAAGCATGTATAGAATAGTTGTATAGTTTACTTGATACCTACCCCAAGCTTCCAAGCATCAGGGGTACCCCCAAGAAAAGTTTGCATATACATTAGGAAGCTGGCTCGTACTAGTATATTAGCGGTGAGGCTTACTGCAAGATGTACCTTACGGATATCTACTGGTATCATTTAATTTCAAAAATTGCGTTTTATAGTTAGTTATACATATTGATTAGTTTTTGTGTTCATGGTGAATATCTTCATGAACTAAATCACTAAATTCAGTATCTGAATCATCTTTATTGTCGAGACCAGCTCTTGACTTCCGAACTTGAGCATAGAAGTTTGCTTCAGCTTGTTCCAATGTTTCACCCTTTGCACTGTTGTACACAATGATACCATTTTCGAATGAATATGCTTTCTCGTCTCTTTTGTAAAATGCTTGAGCAATAAACATACTAACTGCATGTAGTACTGAAAAACAAGCAGCACCAGTGAAACCTTTCTTGAATCTAGGTGCCTCAACAGTTGGATATAGTAATCTTGAAATCCAAGCATTAGCCTGTGCTGCAAACACTTGAGATGCAACCCATTCAATGGCCCTCGTGTTTGCATTTCTTCTCAGAATGTCATTTTGTAAAGGATAGAATACTGAACTTTGAGCCCAACTCCAATAACCGAAAAAGAAAGCAAACCATTTAGCAGGTTCTGGGACATCCCAAACAGATAAGATCACATTACCTATTAGATTCATAGTCTGACAAAAGGCAATCATCATGAATCTTTTTCTAACTATATCAGCACCGAAACAAACAATGATAATATAGAATATACCTAAAGCAGGAGGAATTGCAGTCAAATTGTTCAATTTACCAACTGAGTAACGGCCTAGAGATTTCAACCATAGAGCAAAAGATCCACTAGATGCACTGTTACTAGCAAACCCACCAACATTACCGACGGATAAGACCCAAAAATGCCATGATGTTAAGATTGATTTCCAATCTTTCCATGAGAAGAAATCTTTAGCTTTTGGAACTTTCTCATCTAGACCACGAGCTCTCATTCTCTTTCTTGCCAATTTAACATCATCATCTGTTAACCATAAAGAGTAACATTTGAAAGGAGTACCAGGCATTGCAAATAATGTTATGAAAGCGATTGCAAAGGACAAGAAAGAATCAATAAGATACATCCATCTCCAACCTGCTAAACCATTAACACCATCCAAAGAGTTATGAATTCCACTTTGAAGAACACCTGAAGTTAAATTCCCTAGATATAGACCAAAATAGAAGAACCCTGCTCTTGATGAAACTTCAGTAGGCTTGTACCAATTTGCAAAGACATGATGAACAGTTGGGAAGAAAGCAGCTTCAAAAGCACCAACAAAAAATCTGAACGCTTTTAATCCTGGTGTGCTATTAGAAGTGTAAGTTAATAAAGTGAACATCGACCATCCTAATTCTGCCAGGAATAAAACGTAGACTGGAGGAAATCTTGGTAAGATATAAGCCATTGGTGTCTCAAAAATAACACCAGCTACCAAGAACACAACTTGAGTATCAATAAAATCATTACCAACCATATTCAAATCTTCTTTCATACCAGAGACATAGGCATTATTCAGATTGTTTTGATCCAAGGACTTTGCCCAATATCCAATAAATGCAGTCAATGTAATGAGTACATCTAGTTTCCAAAGAAGTTTCTTTTCTGCTGGAGAAGTATCTTTTTCAAACCATCTCCACCAAACGTGTCTTGCAGAGTCTTCTTTTGTTTCTCTATACTCATATTCGTCAAACCACTTCCACCATGGTCTTGTAGCTTCATCACGAACCTCTCTGATGACAATTGAGTTATCAACATCAACAGCTCTTTTGATTATATAGCCTTCCTCAATTTCTTCAGGTGTTTCATGGATGTAGCGTTCATGGGGTATGTATCTCCAGATTTTCGCCAAGATTGGAGAAGATTGTATGGTTTGCTTAACACGCTCCTTGGCTTTTGACATAACTGATGTCTGATACTAAGGAATTGTATGTGGTGGTAAGTGGGTATGGATGGTCTTGGTATATGAGGATGCGTATAACTTTTTATACAACTAAGTTACTAACTCCACCACAATATCTAAAAAGCCATGTTACGGGCTGTTTTCCACATTTATCAATTGTTACTGGGAGATATTGCGTGCATGGCGCGTCCTTCATGTAAACTTTGTGGTTATGGGGTATCATTAGTGTACTTTTAACGGTTTAATCAGGCAACTTGGGTTAATTAGACACCTTTTGATCACCAGTGGCTCAAGATATTATATGAAAGCGCATGGTTAGTTTACCACATCTGCTTATAAAATGGTTAGAGGCTTTGTAGTTATCCGCACTTATCCGCCAGACCCTTACATGTGCAAGCCCCCGTATAGAGACAACAGCGACATCGTACACCAACAAAGCTCTACAAGCGATGCCACCAGCAACTTGACTGTGCACTGAATGCACTGAATGTAACTGCCGCGAAAGCGATTTGCACCACAGTTTTGTGACAAAACACAGGTATGTCCCAATGGGGAAATACTCCACATTGGGTATTGACACTTTGGTGGGTGGCAGAACCATAGAGAGGTATAGACTTGTATGTGCATTTATATGTTACTTGCTGTAGTGTTTGGTGACTGGAAAGATACTGTGCACTATGTGGGCCTATTCATTCGCCATTATCCAGTGTGGGCATTTATATACAGTGATGATTGAGTGTTAGAAGCGTCGGATGGTGTCTCTAAGAGAGAATGAAGGTTAAGTGCATAAAATAAATCATCACCATTCACCGGTATAAAAACCAAAACAACACTCCATTGTTGTCTGTTTAGGTACCGATTAACACATATTGAGCTCAAAAATGGTTTCAACTGTCGATTACTCTGTCTATCTAGTCACTGACTCTGGCCTGGTGCCACCAAACCGTACTTTGTACCAACAAGTTGAAGCATCAATAGCAAATGGTGCAACCATTGTTCAACTAAGAGAAAAAGACATCGATACAAGAGAATTTATTGAAAAAGCAAAAGAGATCCATTCACTTACTAAAAAAGCTGGAATTCCTCTAATAATCAACGATAGAGTTGATGTTGCTTTGGCAATTGATGCGGAAGGTATCCATGTCGGTCAGGATGACATGCCTGTTGAGCTGGTGCGTAAATTAGTTGGACCAGACAAAATAGTTGGTCTTTCTATCAGAACACCAGAAGAAGCTCGTGCTGGTATTAAAACAGGTGTGCTTGATTACATTGGAATTGGTGCTATTTTCTCCACAAACACAAAAGATTTGAAGAATGCTCCAATAGGTACATCAGGGGCTCGTGAGATCTTGAAAGTGTTAAGAGACGAAGGTGGTCAAGATATCAAAACTGTTGTGATTGGTGGTGTTAATGATAAGAACATCCAGCCTGTTCTATACACATCAGCAATTCCTGGGAAACGAATTGATGGTGCTGCTGTTGTTTCAAACATCATTGCTGCTGAAGATGCTGGCCTAGCAACCAAAAACTTGAAAGATCTAATCAACGGTACATTCAAAGGAACATTAACCACCACTAAATCTAAACTTGAGGCCAAACCAAATGCTGACTTTGTGAAGAATGTCACTACTATTGTCCCAATGACACATCAAATTACAAATGGAGTTGTTAAAGGTTTCAGTGCAAATGTTACCCTAGCCATTGGAGCATCACCAATCATGGCAGAAGCACCTAATGATTTCAATGATCTTTCATCCTTTCCTAATGCAGCTTTATTACTAAATACTGGTACAACACATCCTTTAAGTGTGTATTCACAAGCTGTTCGTGCATACAACTGGAATGGTAACCCTATTGTTCTTGATCCTGTTGGAGCAGGTGCAACAGCTTTTAGAAGACAATTAACCACAGACGTCTTAAATGCTGGTTACTATACTGTGATTAAAGGTAATGTTGGTGAAATCTTCACCGCTGCTGGTATTGAGAAACAAATGAAAGGTGTTGATAGTGTTGGAACTGAATCACTTGAAGTTGTTGTTGAAGCTGCAAAGAAATTGGCAATCTCAACCAGATCCATTGTTGTAGTTACAGGTGCAACAGATGTTATTGTTGAAGGTGATCTAAGTGGTGAGTTCGAAATAGACAAGAATGTTAAGCAAAGAGTTGTCACTGTTACAGGTGGACATCCGCTAATGGGTAAAGTTACAGGTTCAGGATGTTCTTTAGGTAGTGTTATAACTTCATATATTGGTGCCAATAGAGATGATCCATTTGTTGCTGTGATTACTGCTGTTTCTTTGTATAAACATGCAGGAAAATTGGCAGGTCAAGCTGCTGAATCAAAGGGTCCTGGGTCGTTCTTGCAATACTTTTTAGATGAATTGCATCAAACTTCTGAACAGAATAAGCCAGAAAGTTGGGATGTTAAAGTCGAAGAGTACAGTGCTTAATTAGTGGCTATGAATAGTTAATATCTAAAGCTATATGTTCATTAAATGATAAAAACAATGTACTTTTTGAAAACCCCTATGTGAAAACTGCATATTTTCTTGATCACATTGAAAAAGTAGCAATATGTCCATGTACATGATTGTATGTGTATCCTGAAAGTACTATCCTGATTAATTATATATACGTGTAATCATATCCCTTCGTGTGTGTGTTTTTTAATTTTTCCTCTAGTTAGTGTAAGAAAGAGTACTTCTTGCACTTGGTAAGGTTTTTTGACCTTCTTTTGGTTCATATTCTTCTTTAGCTCTTTGTAAAATCTCAGCTTCTTGTTCTTTAGTGAATTTCCTAACAACTTCATTTGGTGCAACAAATTTGAATTTACCAAATGCAAAATCTCTATCAGACATCTTTGATAGAATGTAAAGTTGTTCTCTAACATACTTCACACTGGCTTCAAGATGTGAGTAATCGATGTTTTGTCTGGCGTTGAAAAGATTTCTCCAAAGAGCAGTGGCTAAAGTAGCATCATCAGTTGCAAAACCTTCATCATAAGAACAGACTAAACCTCTTAATTGAGCATTATAATCTTTCAAGTATTGATCAGAGATTCTACTAGAGTTAACTTTCATTTCATCATGAAGTTTCAACTCCATATCTCTGAAGAATCTATCCACTAATTTTTGTTGATAATTACGACCATATTTGAATGGTAATGCTCTCATTCTAACTGATAATATCCAGACATGTAATGCGGTGATTTGAAACCATTGGGAAAAAGTTCTTGGAAGTTTTAGATCATCATAAAAGAATTTAGCACTATCAGAAAGTTCTTCATTTTCGAATTGTAAACCTTGGGTTTTACATTCTGCGTAATAATGAGAACCAGCGATAGGACCGGCTCTAATTCTATCCATATCAAGTCTTAACACAGAGATGGCTAGTTCACCAATTTTCTGAGCATAAGAGGGTAGTTGATATCCTTGTTTCTCATATTTGGAATCTGATAATAGAGGTCTTTTAATGTTTGGAATGACTGGTGCTGTGTTGGTTGGTAGTTGAATTTTGATGGTTGATGATTGTGCAATTTCGGATGGAGATTGTTCTTCTATAGTAATATCTTTCACTTGGTCTGCTGTGATAACAAAAGATTTCTGTCTAAGTTGGCCGATGAAAGCCCTTTGGCTGATTCTGGCCACTGGTTGAAGTCTGAGCATTGTCTATATGAACGTTGTAAGAGTGTAAACTCGAGTCACAGAGATCTGAAGACACAAATGTTATTTATCGTTCTTTGTTTTTACGCAAATTTGTTTCTTTTTTTTTTTTTTTTACCAAGATGATGGTGTCTGGATGTCGGGGAATTCAGCCAATCGAAAGCCGCCAGATCGTAATAAACACCATAATGACACTAATAAAAAGAATATAGATAAATAAATAAATAGCTATAACAATACAAAGACACTTAACTTCTATCAGATACATTTATAATACACATGTTTTGAACTATATCATCTTTATCTTCTGCCTCTTCTTCCAGAAGATCTGTTTCTCTTAGGACCGTCGTAGTGTAAGTGGCCCAGTGTGTCAATTGCACTTTGATTGACCCAGTCTAGACAACGTTGAACTTCATTATCAACCTTGATCTGGGCCAGTCTTTCTTTTGAGTCCTCGATGAGTTCTTTCTTTTCGTTATGTTCTCTAATTTTACGTCTTTTTGCCTCTCTCTTTGCAACTCTTGCACTTGGTTTGGATCTTTCCCTCTTGGCTTCTCTTTCTGCTATTTTCTGTTTGATCTTTTCCTCCTTTATACGACGTTCTTCTGCTTCTTTAGAGGCTTGGGCAATAGATCTTCTGGTTCTTGGAACTTCCTCTGCTTCCTCCTTTACCTCATCATCTTCTTGGATTATTTCGATATCTGAGTCAGATTCTTGATGACTCTCGTCAGATTCATCAGATTCAAATTCTGAATCGGAAAGTTTAGTCTCTTCTAGGATTTTCAAGAGCTCTTGCTCCTCTTCTGTAGTTATATCAAGCTTCAAAGCTTTTCTTCTAGCAGATATACTTGAAACGATCTTATCTTTGATTGCTAGAAGTTCCTTTGACAATTTGGATTCTCTTTCACCCCATGGGTTCAACCATTTGAGTAGTTCTTCAATTTGTTCAGGTTTATCATAGTAAACCCAATCATAAGAATTGAGTAACAGAACTGGGGCTTCTTCAACGATTTTTCTTTCAATAGTTGATATGCTATCAGAAACAGCACCATAATCATTAACAAGAATTCTTCCAGAAGTTGTTGATTTGACTTCTTTGGTATTTTTGGCAAAAGAAATTTTGAAGACCTTTTCAATAGTTTCATAAGCAGGGTCGGAGAGGGTTGTTTCAGTTGGAGCATTGGTTTCAGAAGAGTTTTCATTACCAGTTTTATTCTCTTCTATATCTATCTTTTCTCCGTTTTCTTCTTTTGGTTTATGTTCTTTTTCTTGTTCTTTCTCCTTTTCTTCGTTTTCCTCTTCACCCTCTTCTTCATCATCAACATTTTCTTCTTCTTCGTCATCATCTTTCTCAGCAGCTTCGTTCAAAAGATTCCACTCATTCACTAGCTCACGTTTGATCTTGAGTCTGTTTTCAAGGTCTTCAGAGCTAGGTCCTTGCACCCATAGTCTACCCATCAAGTAGGTCTCTTCTAATACTTCATCTTCATCGTCATCATCATCTTCATCAGCACCTTCATCGTCATCCTCTTCGTCATTAGAACCTTTACCACCTCCAAGATTTGGTAGACCGTTAGATTCAAACCACCAATATCTGTTGTAAAATCTATCTTTACCTGCATATTTCATTCTTTGAATATCTAATTCAAGAATCTTCTTCTCTAGGTTTTTTCTTTGTAAACGCAATTCATCAGCTGTTCTCAACTGTTTAGTTCTTGATGCTAGTAAAACACCAAAGTTCTTGTTAGTTTTAGCAAACTCCAATTCAGCTTCAGTTGGTTCAGTGGTTAATCCTGCTCTACGTCTCTTTTTAGACTTGTTCTCTGTTTCATTTGTAGCAGATTCGGTTGTTCCGTTTGTTTGTTGAGTTGTACCATTTGTACCGAGAGCTTCCCTGCATTCTTTATCGATATCTTGAGCTTTTTCATAAGCAGCTTTATATTCTCTTTGAATCTCGAATCTTTCTCTTCTCAATTGAGCAGAATCTTCCATACATTTTTCCAAATAAGTTCTGATGACTTGTGAGTTGACCAAGAATGATGTCAAGAAACTTAAAGCTTTGAGTCTTAAGCTCAATGGTAAATCATCATAGAAGTGTCTCTTGATGTTTGCAGGGCTTACACCACTTTTCAAAGGTGCCAAAATGTCAAAGATCTCTTTCACTGTATCTTTGTAATATTTGTGGGATCTGACCTCATCCAAAATACCGAGAAGAATAATCTGCCAGCTTCCATCTCTGAAATTACGTTTTTCTAATCTCTCTAACCATGGGGTTCTATCAGTAAGATATTCATCTGCTCTGTTGGTATCTTCTTCCTCTTCGTCTTCTTCTTCGTCCTCTTCTTCGTCCTCTTCTTCGTCTTCTTCTTGATTCTCTTTGTTCTCTGGTTTATCTGATTCATTAGAGTTTGAAGCTTCAGCATTGGTTTCTGTCTTTACCTCAGAGTTTCCAGATTCATCTTTATTATCCTTAGATGACACACCTTCTTGATCTTCATCGTTGATATCCTCATCAAATTCTTCAGGAAACACATTGTCTAATTGTTTCCCATTTTCTGGCATGAAAGCAGAAAGAACAGCACAAAAGATTTCATTCAATAAAGGACAGTCCTGTCTGGCTGTGTCCCATCTCAAAGCTGTCAAGAAATCATCAAATGTGAAAGTATCTAGAACTAAAGGAACACGGTATACATTCAAGAAAGCCCATGTTTCTAGAGCTTCTTCTATCGATTTACCCAAGTCTTTGATTTTTGAAGGGGTTGCTTTCTTAGTTGAAAGGTCGAAGTCTTGGTTCAAGTCTTCAGTTATCACTTTCTTAGGAGGTGGAGGTGTGGCCACAACTTCGGATTTAACTGCTGCTGCCTTTGGTGCAAGTGTTTGTAGTTTTCTGGTAGGAGTTCCAGCTCTCTTCTCTTGTGGTTGTTTCTGTTTCTTCTCGCCCTCTTTTGGACGGATTAGTAACAGTTTCTTTTTAGATGGTTTTGGTTCTTCTTTGAATTTGAGCAACTCTGGAGGATACTCCAATGAAATACGATATTTCTCAGCATATTTTTGTTTCACCATCCATGGGGCACCTAACTTTGGGGATCTTGTGACTGATAATTTAATGAATGTCTTAACAAACCATTTTGTGAAATTATTTCTATCTCTCGTTACTTGATGTTCATCCACAACTAGTTCAGCACCATTATCTAGTCTAGACACCCTATATTTACAATGCGCAGGGCGTATTATGTTATCAGGGCCTGAAACAGCATTGAATTTTGCTTTTTCTCTGATAACGCATCTGGTTTTGAAATCATTTTTATAGTGGTTCAATCTTATCATAACAGTTTCTCCAGGATAGTAGTCATTCTTGAATAAGGAATACACCTCGTCAACTAATTGATCGATTCTTGGGACAGTACTAAACTGAAGATGCCTTAGGATAGGTTCTTTCAAGTGCTCTGGGAAATTTTCCTCCACAGTCTTCATTTCTCTCATTTCAGACTCATAGGCTTCAAAAAACGTAAGACATGAATTCCCGGTGATTTCACAAACGAATTTCTTTGTGTTGTAATAATCCATCCTTTTCAGATATTCATCATAGGTCAAAAACCATTCTTTAGTATATGATATGTACCATGCCTTGACATCAAGATCGTCGGGCAATTGCTCTGGTTGCACGAATGTAACTGGTTTTCTTTTGAATAACACCTATTAATGATTGTTAGAACTCGATTGTTGAATTAGGACAAAACCATAACACTTACCATGCTTTATTCTCAATGTTTTGATTTAGTAAACTGAAATGAAAACAATAAGATGGCTGATGTTTTCGGACGCGTCAAAACGTTGATCTGTACCAAAACCAAATAAGTTAGTTAAGAGGAATGGACGTTTTAGTGTTTTTACCTTGGGATAAGGATCTGAGCTAATGTTGTGTCTTGTTTTTAATGAATTTTGAAAATCTGGACAAAACTTTTGATGCGGTATAACATCTTTCCCAAATAGGAACCGTTGTGTGCCCTGTTCTATAAGCCCAATTTTCGCGAATTGTTTTCTCCCGTTTTCTCACCAGCCACAGACACTTTGATTCGGTCACTAGCCACAATGTCCGTTTTAGGCAATAAGAAGATTCCTGTGGCTGGTGTCTAAATAAATTTTTTTTCTGTCTAAATTACATCAACTCAAAAGTAAAGAATCATAAAGTTTTAAATATCGTTTAGAAAAGCAACCAATAACTTGTATTTCTACTTCTCGGTGCTCTTTGTCAACTGCATATAATCTCCTACAAGATGGATTCTAAGCAGTCTAACAAAGCCCATAGGGGTCAGGCTACTAAGACGCCTGCTAAAAAGAAATTACACTCTCAAGGTCATAATGCTAAAGCTTTTGGGGTTAGTGCACCAATGAAACTAGAACGTGCTGCTAGAAGAACCCATGATAAGAATGAGAGAAAACTTCATGTTCCAATGGTTGATAGAACGCCCGATGATGATCCTCCTCCAGTCATCGTTGCTGTTGTTGGTCCTCCAGGTACAGGTAAAACCACTCTGATCAGATCACTAGTCAGACGTATGACTAAACACACTCTTTCTGAAATCAAAGGTCCAATCACTATTGTCTCTGGTAAAAGAAGACGTTTAACATTCATCGAAGTGGCCAATGATTTGAACTCCATGATTGATGCTGCTAAAATTGCCGATCTGGTGTTATTACTAGTTGATGGTAACTTTGGGCTAGAAATGGAAACTATGGAATTTTTAAACATTGCTCAACATCATGGTATGCCTAGAGTTCTTGGTGTTACTACCCATATTGATCTTTTCAAATCACAATCTACTTTAAGAGCTTCAAAGAAAAGACTTAAAAGTAGATTCTGGACTGAAGTCTACGCAGGTGCAAAATTATTCTATTTGAGTGGTGTTATCAATGGTAGATATCCAGATCGTGAAATTTTAAACTTGACGAGGTTTATATCTGTGATGAAATTCAGACCTTTGAAATGGAGAAATGAACATCCTTATCTATTGGCTGATAGATTTACTGATCTAACTCATCCAGCATTAATTGAAAAGAATCCTAAAACAGATAGAAAGATTGCCATTTATGGTTATTTACATGGTACACCTTTACCAGCTACAAATGCTAGAGTTCATATTGCAGGTGTTGGTGATTACAGTGTTTCTTCAGTAGAAAAACTACCAGATCCTTGTCCAACCCCATACTTTGAACAAAGACTTGAAGATCTTGAGAGAGAAAGACAAAAAGAAGCCGCTGCTAATGGTGAACCTTTAGCAAAGACAACTAGAAGAAGAAAGAGACTAGAAGACAAACAAAAAATCATATACGCTCCAATGTCTGATGTTGGTGGTGTTTTAGTTGATAAAGATGCTGTTTATATTGATGTTGGTACAAGTTCTTTTGTTCCTGGTGAAGAAAAAGGTTTTGGTGAAAAACTGGTTACCAATCTACAATCTGTTGATAAAACTTTGGATGAACAATTCAAAGATGGTCCTGGTCTTCAATTATTTTCTTCCAGTAAAAAGTTGAATGAAGTTGAAGAAAGTGATTCTGAATCCGAAGAAGAATTCGATGAAGATGATGAGGAAGAAGAAGAAGGAGAAAACACAGGTAGAACATCAATGAGAAAACCAAAAGTTTATGGTAAACCATTAAATGAAGATGACGAAGTCGATTTAGATTCTGATGCAGAACTTGATGATGAAGAAGAAGATGCCAGAAGAAAACTAGTCGAAATCGATTTCGGTGAACAAGGAGAAGAAGATTATGAATTAGAAGAAGCTTCTGAACTTGATGAAGAAGAAAACTGGCAATCAACTGCTGCTAGACTTCAAGGATCAGTGAAGAGAAGATGGGATATTGGTAAATTGATCTACATGAACAACATTGATCCAGCAGATGCTATTCGCAGATGGAAAGATGAAGAAGAGGAAGAAGAATCTGAATCAGAGGAGGAAAATATCGAAGATGACGATGAAGACTTCTTCAAAAAGAAAGAAGATGTTGTTGCATCCAAGACTCAATCTCAAGATGTTATAGATTCTTCCATTGTTAAATATCCAGATGTTGATGAATTGAAACAAAAATGGAATCCAGACTCATTGAAATCCATTCAACACAGATTCTTAGTTTCAACCAAGAAAATCATAAACTCTGAAGATGGTGATGATAACGGTGATGATGAAGAACTATATGGTGATTTTGAAGATCTTGAAGCTGAAGATAATGAATCCAATAAAACCACTAAAAACAGTCAAGACTCAGACGATTCTGATAACGATGATTCTGAAGATGATTTCGCAAATTTTGATGAAGAAGAAAAGAAAGATGAAATCATTGATGAAGGTGGTGACGATGAAGACGAAGATGATGATGAAGAAGAAGAAGCATTTGATCCTTCATTATCCCTTGAAGAAAGACGTGCATTGAACTCTAAAAAGAAAGAAAAACTAAGATTACAATTCGAAGCTGAAGAAGGTGAAAACTTCAAAGAAGGTGAAGCTATGACTGAAGAAGATACTTGGTATGAAATGCAAAAGGCTAAAATGGCTAAACAGTTAGAAATCAACAAGGCAGAATTCGAAGGAATGGATGCTGCTACCAGATTGAAAATTGAAGGTTATAAAGCTGGTTCATACGTTAGATTAGTATTTGAAAACATTCCACCTGAATTTGTTGAAAACTTTGATCCTTCATTCCCATTAGTCTTGGGAGGTTTATTATCCAGTGAAGAAAGATTTGGATTCATGAATGTCAGAATTAGAAGACATAGATGGCATAAAAAGATTTTAAAATCAAATGATCCATTGATTCTTTCATTAGGTTGGAGAAGATTCCAAACTTTACCTATCTATACCACATCCGATTCTAGAACAAGAACAAGAATGTTGAAATACACTCCAGAACATGCTTTCTGTAACGCTACATTCTATGGTCCATTAGTTGCACCAAATACAACATTCTGTGGTGTTCAAGTTGTTGCTAAGAGTGATACTACTGGTTCTTTCAGAATTGCAGCTACTGGTATTGTTGAAGAGATTGATAGTTCTGCAGAAATTGTCAAGAAGTTGAAACTTGTTGGTTATCCTTACAAAATCTTCAAGAATACAGCATTTATCAAAGATATGTTTTCATCTGCACTTGAAGTTGCAAGATTTGAAGGTGCTCAAATAAAGACCGTTTCTGGTATTAGAGGTGAAATTAAACGTGCTTTAAGTAAACCAGAAGGTCATTTCAGAGCTACATTTGAAGATAAGATTATTTTGAGTGATATCATTATTCTAAGAACATGGTATCCTGTCCAGCCAAAGAGATTCTATAACCCAGTTAGTTCACATTTGATCAAAGATCAAACAGAATGGAAAGGTATGAGATTAACTGGTCAAGTTCGTGCTGCCAATAACATTGAACTTACAAACAGTGCTGATAGTTTATATGGTAAAGTTGAAAGAGTTGAAAGACATTTCAATGGATTGAAAGTTCCAAAATCTATTAGAGCTGAATTACCATTCAAATCACAAATTCATGAAATGAAACCACAAAAGAAACAAACTTATTTACAAAAGAGAGCTGTTGTTTTGAATGGAGAAGAAAAGAAAGCCAGAGCTGTTATGCAAAGATTATCAACCATTGCTAAAGCTAAAGATGAAAAGAGAAAAGCAACCAAGACTGATAAAAGAAAAGAAAAATTGAAGAAGATGGCTCAACTTGAAGAAATTAGAACTGAAAAGGATAAAGAACGTAAGAAGGAATATTTCTCAAAAGAAGGTAAAAAGAGAGGTCTTTCTAACCAAGATTCAAATGGAGGTGGTAAAAAACGTCATGTATAATAGAAAACAAACAAAGATCAATGCATTTGAATTTCATGATTAAACTACTAGAAAAAGTGTAGACTTTCACAAATCTAAGTAACATACATAAACAATAACCTATTAACATTATATTGAAAAAAACAGTAGGTCAATATTTCTTTAGATGTATTGAGATAACCATTTGAAAGCTTCAGCGTAACCTTGTCTCATGACAACAGAACACATGTATAATTCGATTGGTCTTCTACCTGGGACATCAGCACCATCTTTACCAGTGGTACCAAATAGACCTAATTCTCTTCTAATTTCATTTTCAGAAACAGCTCTTGGAGAATCAATCTTGTTACCAAGCACTAAAAATGGGACTTCTTTTAATTCTTCAATGGCTAATAAAGCATCTAATTCAGCTTTTGATTCTTCAAATCTGCTTGGATCAGCAGCATCAACTAAGAAAACGATCCCGTTGACTTCAGGGAAATAATCTTTCCAAACACGACGAGCTTGTAAATGTCCACCCAAATCGTAAGTTGTGAATGTGACGGAACCAATAGCAAGTTCTTCGGAAGTTGGATGCAGAGTTGGTTGTAAAGTGGCTAATCTGTCATTTTTCAACATATGTAGCAAAGTGGTCTTACCAGCGTTATCTAGACCCAAGAATAATAGTTTGGCATGTTTGTTCCACAAACCTAGAGAGGATAGAATATCTTGAACTGTGGTGGGGAATACCCGATGTTAGTAAGTGTTGTATAAATGAAAGAGAGTGTGATATTGTCTGAAAGTACGTACACCAGCTGAAAACCCACATTTTGATAGTTCGTTTGACGTCGTTGTTTGTTTATGAAATGGCCACCAAATCAAATCAAAATATTTATTTTTCCTGATTTCGATTTCCAAAGAAATTCCAGAGCAATAAATTATTCGCGAAAATATCGTCACCTTAAATTTGAACTACAAAAAGCACTAATAAAAGCACTGTTTATTAGCCATTTATAGCCATTTATGGACATTTATTGAGGTCTCTCGGTCTTTGTAAACACACAGCGCAGCATCAGAGGACAGATCGGACCAGCAGGAGTCAACTTGTCTGTCCATTCTGGATCAAGTGCCACTTTGTAGTTCTCCAGAATCGTCTTGACAAAGAATCTGGCCTCGTATAGAGCAAATCTCTCACCTAAACACGCTCTCTTCCCACCGTGGAAAGCACTGAGCATCCCCTGATACTTCCACTTCTTGTAATTTGAGTGGACTTCAGCATTGGTCTGTCCCCAACGCTCAACGCTGAACTCATTTGCTTGTGGGCCCCAGTAGGACTCGTCTCTTCCAGTTGCAAAGTTGTTATAACCGACATACACACCTTTAGGAATAAATATATCATGACCAAGTAATACATTAGCAGTCGTCTTTCTATTGATAATCTGTCCCAATGGTGGTAAGAATCTTAGAGTCTCATACAAGAACGCATTGAGGAGTCCACACTCTTCAAACTGGTCACCAGCCTTGTGCAGCTCTTCACGAAGTTCTGCTTGTAGTTCTTGATGTTTGGCCAGGATATACAACAATGAAGTGAAGAACAACTGTGGGTTTTCATGACCAGCAACAAGAATTATCAACACATTGTCAATGAACTGCTTTTCAGTTATAATATTCTGTTCCAATGCTACATGCAGTTTATAAGCAGCGCTTTCTGTGTTGACATGATCCTTTTGTTGTGCGTTCTTGACTGTTTCAGCTAAAAAGTTTCTAAATGTCTCAACTTCTTCAGCAGCTCGGATTCTAGACGGTATAGGTAGAGTATCCAGTATTGGGAAGTTCATGAACAATGGTTTGAAGATTTGCGATTTAACAAACTTCAGCTTCTGGTGTAATTCACATGGCTTTTCCAAGCTTAATGCATCTATATCACAACCCAGCATGGCTTCAGAAATATTAGCCAAAGAAAACCTCTGCAAGATATCACCAACCAAGACTGGCTTTGATAGCTTGTCATTAATGTTATGATCTATCAGCTGAACAAGCTTGTCACAATTCTTAGGAACACAGCTCTTCACTGGGAACTGAATACCTTGAGTGATCACTGATCTGTATAACTTCCAGATATCACCATGTGCACTGATAACATTATCACCAGTATATTTTGATAATACAGCGTATGGAATCTTCAAATGGTTCCCACTTTTGGCAAAAGTATCTTCATCCTTCAGCACTTGGTTCAAATAGTTAGGCCTGGTAACAAGGATGTTCCACTGGGATGCAAAGTATATCTTAACAGCACCATATTTATCTAGTTTCTCTTTCAAATAATGTTCATAGATATCCTTTTGATCCATTGAGGTATAAGTGCTCAAGAAGGAGACATAGAAAGGAATCGTGGGTATGTTTCTAGGGAATGATAGTGGAGGGAATACTATAGTGATTACCAAGTAGACAATACCTATCAGTATACCTAGTTTAACAATATGCAGTAAGTCATCGGTAGTTATCATTTTAAATTGAGGTACATTGGGAAAAGAAACTAGCCACTCAGAGGAGAGTTGTGAACCTGAAACTTTCTTATATATGTATAAGTACACTCTTCCAGCATTGCTCTATGTCAATCTCATAATTTTGCTCATTCTGAAAGTGAGTGCAAATATTGTAAATGTGATGATGCTCTTCAGAATTGAGACTTTATTCGGCTTAAAATTCTTCTACTTAATGCACTATATGGCGTGAAGGTAATGATGACACAAAGAGTGAGAGGAACCATACAATCCACTTAGCTGAAACTACCAAAGTGACCAATCTTGTTATCTTGCTACTCTGTCCATCTCCGATGAACCTTTTTTCAAAGGCTCTATCGCTCATCTCTCATCTTTTTGTTTCTCAATTACAATGATTTACCAATACCAATACATAAACTATGAGCAAATTAAAATGAATACAAACCAAACTCACACCGAATATGCTCTTGACTCAAATGTCTCAATGAGTTGAGTGAACACAAAATGCTGAGCCTTATAAGGCTGGCTACTTGTCTCCTTCTATCAACAATCAGCCATCTCTTCTTTTACAACACTCATCTCCTAATATGTCTTTGAATGAAAAGCCTTCTACTGGCTCTCTTACACCAACAGAGCCTGATATAAGTTCTGATATAGAAAAACAAGTCTCTGGGACTGAGGATGCTGCTACGACTACTGCTGCTTCTCCATCATCGCCAACACCATCACCATCGTCACCAGAGCCATATACAGCTTTTACTGATGAAAGAAGAAGAGCTATTCTTTCCATAATCACCATTACTGGATTTCTAGGACCATTATCTGGTAACATTTACATTCCACTACTACCTAAATTCGAAACGATCTTCAACACTAGTGCAACAGCTATCAATGCCACCGTTTCTGTATTCATGTTCGTTATGGCTTTTTCCCCTTTAATCTGGGCTTCTTTTGCTGATTTTGGAGGTCGTAAAATACTATACATGATATCATTAATCTTCTTCATTGTTGCCAATATATTATTAGCTTCAGTGCCTACTAACATTGTTGCTTTGTTTATTTTAAGAATAGTTCAGGCTTTTGGTGCCTCTAGTGTCATGAGTGTTGGTGCTGGTTCTGTAGCTGATATTACAGAGCCAAAGAATAGAGGGAAAGCCATGTCTTATTTCATGATGGGTCCTCAATTGGGTCCGATTATTGGACCAATGTTAAGTGTGATTTCTAAAGCTAGTGATGATTCTTGGAGATGGATCTTTGGACTCCTCGCCATATTAGGTGGGATCGTTTATGTCATGATTTTGTTTTGTTTACCTGAGACTTTGAGATACCTCGTTGGAAATGGATCAGCTTTGGATCTTCAATCATGGTATGTCGTACCAAAACTTAAGCAGAGAAAGATTGTTGAAGGGTTTCCAAGACCTCCTAAACCAAATATCAAGAATTATTTCAGAATATTAAAATATATTCCTGTTTCCTTGAGTTGTATCAATGCTGCTTTATTATTTGCTGGTTTCTATGCCATGAGTGTTGAATTCTCAAGTATCCTACAACTGCAGTACAACTATACTCAACTAGAATCAAGTTTTGCATATGTTTGTCCTGGTGGGGCTTTAATAATCGGTTCTTTAATTTCTGGAAGGCTATCTGATCATTTAAAGAAACATGGAAGTATTCCAGAACATCGTATACCTTTACAACTAATTGGATTTGTACTATGTATTGCTGGCTTGTTGATGTTTGGATGGTGTGTTGATAAACATGTTCATGAAGCTACTATTTTCATTGGATTCTTTATCAATGCATTTGGTATGACATGGGTTTTTGTTATCACAACTACTTACTTGACAGAATGCTTCAAAGCACAAGCTTCTACATCAGTTGCCTTGGTGAACATGTTTAGAAACACCGCAGCTGCTATCAGCTCTTTAATAATTCATATACTTATAGAAAAAATGACAATTGGGTGGGCTTTTACTGGTTTAGCATTATGTTTATTGATTTCAATAGTTAATGTTTTTATCATCATGTGGAAAGGTGCTAAATGGAGAGAAGATTTACAAGTAAAATTGAATGCATCAAAACCATGATGAGCAAATAAACAAACTATATCTAATTACAGTATCGTAGATCATCTTAATCATATAAATACTCTCATTTTTGACTAAAAATTGCTCATAAGAAATGTGTAGTGAAGGAACCACTAACCACTCTGAAAAAGAATTCTAGTGGTTTCGTATCTAGTCGATGGATGAAAGAGTGGCATATGGTAAGAAGTCAGTCTTCACAGTATGGTTGTTATTATGCTTTGCAACAGGACCAGTGTCCTCTATGTCACGAACATATATCCCTGCTGTGTTACAAACAATGGCACATTCCTTGGGTAAGACAGCTGCAGGTGAAGCTTGTAAAGCAAGGGGAAATGATTGCTTCATAAATATTGGAGTCATTAGTCTTCACTCCAACTCTTATGTGCTATATGTCAAAGCATTTTATACCATTCTTGAGAGTATAATTGCATTATTTGTTATGAATATTGGTGATTACTCAAACTATAAGAAATGGATATTGTGTGTTTCAATTGTCTTTTATGGTGCACTGGTTACACCATTTGTTGGGTTCACTGATAGACACTCATATGGACAGTTGGTTAGTATGACTGTGTTATATAGTCTTGCCAATATCACAAACACAATTATCCAGATAATTGAAGCCGCATATATCCCATACTTCATGAGATCCATAGACTTTAAGGCTGTTGATGATGATCAAGATGATACAAACCATGAATATGTACCCCCAGAGCAAGTCAGAAGGGACATGATGATGAAGAAGGGTTCTAAGGTTAGTGCATTGGGTTTGGTGTTGGGTAATCTAGGTGGTATAACAGCATTATTGATTGGTATTATCATCACATATAGTCATCCATCCAGATCTGTGAACGATAGTTATGATAGTTTTCTTTTAGCAATCACTATAGCAGGAAGTTGTACTGCTGTATTTGGTTTTTTGATCATGTTCAAGATCCCATCAGTGAAGGAAGTGAAACAACCTCAAGGATTTTTGGTATATTTGAGTGTTAAGAGACTATGGACACTTGTGAAAGAAATGAGAAAATACAGAAATGCATTCATCTTTGCTATGGGGTGGGTAGTATGGAATTTAACATTCAGTAACTTTATGAGTGTCTTTGTTCTTTTATTCAGATCAACATTGGGTATTGGTGCATCAGATAAGCAATATGTCATTTATACCTGGATGTCATATGTGCTAGCTTCATTAGGATCACTATGCTGGATGTGGTTATACTTGAAGACTAACATCAAGATGAAGACATGGGCATACATGTTTCTCACTATTGCGTTATTGGTGCAGTTCTGGGGATGTCTGGGTATAAGTGACAATACAAAAGTGGGTCTCAAGCATGGATGGGAATTCTGGGTTATTGAAGTATTGTATTCGTCCACTTCATCTGGATTAAGGTCATTGAACAGAGTACTTTATAGTACAATGCTCCCAAAAGGAGATGAGGTGCAGTACTTTGGAGTGGTGATTGTACTTGGTGTTATGGTGAACTGGGCAGTGGACTTCCTAGTAGCATTGATTCAAGACAGAACTGGCAATGATCGCTATCCTTTCTTGTTCAACTTGTTCCTGGTTGTTTTGAGCATCTTTTTGTACAAACTGTGTGATACTGAGAGAGGTATGGACACGGTGAGTGATCTGGGTGACTTGGAGACAGAACCAGACGAACACAGAGACAGTTCCACCACTGTTAACACTTCTTTCAGTACTAAAACAATAAGTAAATAAGTAAATAAGAGAGTATAGTCACATGACTTTCACGTGACTTTCGCTATATAATTTAATTTATAAGTAAGTGTGTGTCCTTTACCAAAAGTGTAGATTTGGCGTTTTCTTTGATTTCCAAAAAATGAACAGCGAATTCAACTTGGAACAATAACAACAACACACAAACAAGGTCCACATTCCACAGTACTGTGCCTCTTGATCTCATCCCAGAACTGAAAGAATGAAACTGGACGTTAAAGTATGTGGTTCCACTCTAAAATTGAGGCAATTCCAGCTTCACATATCCATTGTTTTGATGTACTAACCATGTTGTCCTTTAGAAATTGTTTAGTTCACGTTCTGATCGTGTCAAAGGAATTGATTTCCATCCTACCGAACCATGGGTCTTAACCACTTTGTATTCTGGTATGCTATTGTGTCTTATCTGTTGAAATATGAATCTGTTACTAACAACTCTGTCAAGGTCGTGTTGAAATCTGGAATCATGAAACTAATGTATGTCCTATCCCATTTTTTGTTGTTTATCAACCATATCAGTTATACGAATACTAACAAAATAACAGACAAAAATCAAATCTATCGAGGTAACGGAAGTTCCTGTCCGTGCTGGTCGTTTTATTGCCCGTAAGAACTGGATCGTTGTTGGATCTGATGATTTCCAAATCAGAGTTTATAACTACAACACAGGAGAGAAAGTTGCTCAATTCGAATCTCATCCAGATTATATTCGTTCCATTGCTGTTCATCCACAACGTTCTTATATTATTACCTCCTCTGATGATATGACCATCAAGTTATGGAACTGGGATAATAACTGGAAATTGGAACAAACTTTTGAAGGTCACCAACATTATGTTATGTCATTAGCCTTCAATCCTAAAGATCCAAACACTTTTGCATCAGCTTCTTTGGATCACACAATTAAGGTCTGGTCTTTAGGAAGTGCAACTCCAAACTACACTATTATTGCTCATGACCAAAAAGGTGTCAATTCCGTGAGTTACTATCCTCAATCTGATAAACCATATTTGATCACTGCTTCTGATGATCGTACAGTTAAAGTTTGGGATTATCAAACCAAATCTTTAGTCTCTGAATTGAATGGCCATGCTGCTAATGTATCATTTGCCATTTTCCATCCATCATTACCAATTATCATCTCTGGTTCTGAAGATGCTACTTTGAAAATCTGGAATTCAAACACCTATAAATTAGAGAAAACATTAAACTATGGATTAGAAAGAGCATGGTGTATTTCTTCAAACTCACAATCTAACACTATTGCTGTTGGTTATGATGCTGGTTTTACCGTTTTAAGATTAGGTAACGATGAACCAAAAGTTTCTTTAGATCCAGTTGGTAAATTAATTTGGAGTAAGAACAATGAAGTTTATAGTTCTATTATCAAAGGCTCTGAACAAGGTGAAGATGGTGAAATCTTACCACTTTCATCAAAAGATTTGGGTACTGTCGAAATCTTCCCAACTACTTTACAACACTCTCCAAATGGTCGTTTTGTTACTGTCACTGGTGATGGTGAATATATTATCTATACTGCTCTAGCCTGGAGAAATAAGAGTTTCGGTTCTGCCGCTGATTTCGTTTGGTCTAGTGATTCAAACATTTTCGCTACAAGAGATGCATCAGATCATATTACTATTTACAAAAACTTCAAACCACTGCCTAACTTAGAGATTGATTACAGATTTTCTATTGATAGATTATTCGGTGGTGCTCTTTTGGGTATCAAATCTGATGATTCTATTTCTTTCTTCGATTGGGAATCTGGTGAATTGGTCAGAACCATTGATGTTGTTGCCAATGATGTTATATGGTCAGAATCTGGTGAATTGGTTGCCATTACTTCAAATGAAAGTGCTTTCGTTTTACAATTTGATAAAGAAATCTTCACTGATGCTTTGAAACAAGGAACTATAAACGTTGAAGAAGGTGTTGAAGAAAGTTTCGATGTCTTGTACGATGTCAACGAAAACATTACTTCTGGTAAATGGGTTGGTGATGTTCTTATTTTCACAACTTCTTCAAACAGATTGAACTATCTTGTTGGTGGTAAAGTTTATAACATTGCTCATTTCGAAAAATCCAATTACGTTCTTGGATACTTGGCTCGTGATAACAAAGTTTATATTGCTGATAAAGATGTCAACATTTCAAGTTATCATTTGTCATTGTCATTATTAGAATATCAAACCTTAGTGTTGAGAGGTGATATTGAACAAGCCAATGAAGAATATCTATCAGGTTTTGAAGAAAATGAGTTACTAAAAGTTGCCAGATTCTTAGAAGCTCAAGATTATGACCAAGAAGCTTTAGAAATAACCCCAGATCTTGAACAAAAATTCGAGATTGCATTAAAACTTCAAAACTTTGAAATTGCTCGTGAAATTGCCACAAAAGAAGATACTGAACACAAATGGAAGAGTCTGGGTGATTTAGCCTTACAATCATTCAACTATAAACTAGCTATTGAAGCATTCCAAAAATCAAATGATTTAGAAAGTTTATTATTATTATACACCTCATTCAATCAAAAATCAAAACTTGATGAACTAGCAACCTTAGCTAAAGAAAAGGGTAAATATAACGTTGCCTTCAATGCATACTGGACTGCTGGTGATGTTACAAAAGCTGTTGAACTATTGAACTTGAGTGATAGATCAGTTGAAGCTTCTTTCTTAGGTTTAACTTATGGTGTTAACACTGAAAAATCATTAGAAGCTTGGAAACAATCATTAATCAAAGCAGGCAAGACTAAAATCGCTGATAGAATTGGTGTTCCAGGTGTTGATGCCGGCTTCCCAACAACAGCTAAAGAAGAAAATCTGGTTGATTTAGACAGTGACGTTCCAGTTTCAGCTTCAGAACCAGTAGCTGAACCAGAACCAACTCAAGTTGAAGAAGCCACTGAAAGTAATGAAGTCGCCGCAGATGAAGATGAAGGTGAAGATGAAACTTTTGAAGAAGCTGAAACTGCTGATGAAAAACTAGTATGAAGTCCAGCTGTTAAAGTGGAAGAAAAAGACATTAACAAATGTTGATTAGAGAAAATGATTAAAAAGGAACAGAATTATCAGCATTTTTAGTTACGGTTTTGTGTATTAGAGATTCCGTTCTTCTCACAGAAAGAGAGAGAGAGAACAAAAAAATATTACAGTTATGATTTAAACTATAATGTCAATTAGTATTGACGTGTATGCAATATGAATGTTCATTAACTGAATACTTCAATCTTATTAACATCTTTCTTCTTATGTAAACAGATGAAATAGCATTCTTTGGATTCAGGCCTGCTTGCATCAGGTTTATCTCTAACAACTCTTTTGAAAACTTTCTTCAATCTCTTTTCGAGTCCTATATCTTCTTTTCCTGTGTAAAACTTGCAAACAAATGCCCCATCCGGTTTCAAAAGATCAATTGCTAATATTAGCGCTGCATCACATAGATTCTATTGAAAAGAAAACAATCCTTGTTAGTACTCCGTATTCTCAAAGGTAAGGGAGAAGTAGTGAAAAATTCTTAACTTACTATACTGGCAGTATGATCTTTAACTATAAGTCCCGAAGTATTAGCCATCCTATCAAATCCAGAATTAGTCGTGTTGTTCCAATAACGAGTTGGTGGATAAATTGGTGCATACATATCGCTTAAAACAAGATCAATGGGCAGTTTTTGTCCTTGATCTTTATTATCAGTGTTTTCATCTATCTTTTCTTTGAATTCTGATTCTAGATAACTTGGAACAGCAGTCAAATCATCATAAGATTCAGGATCTTTATTTTCTGGGTGAACATCAATAAAGAAATTCCTTATCATTGTATGAGTCTTTAAACTTAAAATGTTCGCTTGCATTGCAGAAGCACCTTTCGGTGGGACAGCAGGAATTATATCGATACCCAACACGCGTCCATTTGGTTTAGTTTTATCAACAGCGACTTGAGTCCATGCACCAGGAGCAAATCCCAGATCCACAACTGATTGACCAGGTTTGAGTAGTTTGAACTTATTGTCTAATTGAATCAGTTTGAAAGCTGCTCTAGACTTGTAATCATTAAACTTTGCAGCTTTTGTATATGTATCTGTTTTTGCTCTGTTCAACCATTTATTAGAACTAGCCGACCTCTTGGTGCTGTAAAAGTTTACAAATATGCTGTATCTGGTAGTGGGTATCTCCCTGAATGACCATTGTCTCGTCGTTATCTGTATCATCATGACTTGTTCTTGTATTATTTGTCTATTATCATGTCTTAATACGTTATTATTGTTAAAACCACTACGCGATAATTTCTGACACATTTTTCCATCGTAACCCTATATTTTATTGTGACAGTCACGTGATGGTACTTAGCAAATAGTGATAAATTTTGTTACTCAATTATCATCATTCAAAATTATTGAAAGACTATATAAAAGTTAGTAATGACTTCAATAGCATATACCAGACACCATATGTCACTATTACACTACTCATATCATATACTACCAGCTGATATCACGACTAATAGTTCACCAGTTGTGAGTTCTGTGACTGTTAAATCGCATTCGCGAAGATGCTTCTGGTGTCCGGGTGCATAAATTTTCCAGCATAAACTTGAAAATTTTGTATGGTTCCTGCAATTGTACTGAAATAAATAAAAAGTATCCGTCGCACACCTCTCAGGACCACCAAGTTATTGGAAGACAGATAATCACAAAATGTCCAAAATCACTAACTCTCAAGTTAGAGCTCATGTCAAAGACATCTTAGAATACTCCAACACCACCAAAAAGAGAAACTTTTTGGAAACCGTTGAATTACAAGTTGGTTTGAAAAACTATGATCCTCAAAGAGATAAGCGTTTCTCTGGTACTTTGAAATTACCTCAAGTTCCAAGACCAAACATGTCCATCTGTATCTTCGGTGATGCTTTCGATGTTGACCGTGCTAAATCCTTAGGTATTGATGCTATGTCTGTTGAAGATTTGAAAAAATTGAACAAGAACAAAAAATTAATCAAAAAATTAGCTAAGAAATACAACGCTTTCGTTGCTTCTGATGTTTTGATTAAACAAGTTCCAAGATTATTAGGTCCTCAATTATCTAAAGCCGGTAAGTTCCCAACCCCAGTTTCTCACAACGATGATTTATACGCTAAAGTCAACGAAGTCAAATCTACCATCAAATTCCAATTGAAAAAAGTTTTGTGTTTGGCTGTTGCCGTTGGTAACGTTGAAATGGAAGAAGATATCTTAGTTAACCAAATTTTGATGTCTGTTAACTTCTTAGTTTCTCTATTGAAAAAGAACTGGCAAAATGTTGGTTCTTTAGTTATCAAATCTTCTATGGGTCCATCTCACAGATTATACTAAGCTTAATCGTTTAGTATTGTAACTAGAGAACAAGGATCAGGGTTGTATAGTCTTTGTAATGATGATTATTCTTCTTTGTCTTTGAAAGAACAGTTGTAGTTGTAAAAGCTTTCTTTATATATGTAGTTCCCGTTGTTAGTCAAGTCATCTTGCTTATATAAGAGGAATGTGTAAATTTGGAGTGGGGCACTTACTAGCAATTTGTATCTGTCTATTAATACATAGAGAATCTAAACAAATATAAATTTGTAAACAAGCATCAAACAGCGGAATCTTCAAAAACACTGGATTGCTTCACCACAAAACTCTGTTTGTTTACATATTCACTACTCCATCTGACCCATTGCTATCGGGCACCAACCCACTATCACGTACAAGCATTTTCCCCCCAGAAAATAAATCAAATCTACATCACTCTATAATCTTTATCTGAAACGATGAGTTATGACCCACCAAAGAGCTCCTATTCCGTTGAGAACCTTAGTGAAATTCCTATCAAGGTCAACTCGAGACAAAACTTTGGAATTAGCCCTCCTCCTCCTGCCACAAGTACATCCTCAGCTCCAGCACAGTCGCCTCCTCTCTCTTGTGCCAAAATAGCTGATATCGATATAAGTTTTTTATTTACCAATGGCGAAGTTGATATCGAACAGATCAATTCATTAGCCGCCCTCACATTGTTGAATTTTCTCGTGACGAAGTTGATGGTGGAATCAGACGACTTGGAAGAAGATAACGATCACAGTCAGTGCCAGAAAGATGATGAGTTTCATGATGCAACTTGCCCGCTGTCGCCAACCAAAAGAAGGCAATCAGAAGTCGAAAGTGGATCATCGCTAATAAAAGGGTTTTCACTGAAGACGCCACCTGATCTAAGTCTCACACAGTACTTGGAACGTATAAATCAGTACTGTGGTCTTTCCAGTGCTGTTTATCTGGCTACTACGTTCTATATCTACAAGTTGGCGGTTGACACGGCGCTTATTCGTTTAAACAGATTTAACGTCCACAGATTGATCATAGCAGCTTTGAGAATAAGTTGTAAAGCTTTAGAAGATATCAATCACAAGCAGCAGTTCGTTGCCAAAATCGGTGGTGTCAACTTGAATGATCTACAATTTTTAGAGATTTCTTTCTTGTTCTTGATCAAATTCGAGTGTCATGTTGATCCACCTGTTTTAGCTGATATGTTGAAGAATCTTAAGTCTCTTTATCATGGCAACTCCTCTGTTAATTAAACATCCTTTTAATTTTGCATGTTAATCGTTTTCCCTTTTTGTGGACGTTTTTTCACTCATTTTATGAACACTTTATTCACATTCCACAGCCAAATTTGTGCTTTTGCATCATCTTCCATAGAAATGGAAAAGTTTAAATCACTAACTTTTAATCTTTTGCTATGTTTGGAAGACTATTGAGGAAACTTTTTGTTAGGTTCATAGTGGCATTCATCATCATTTCATTGTTCTTTCCTTAATACTATTACCAGTCCTTAGTGTTTCAATAATGGTTTCGTGTCATCGTTCTCCGTTATTGTGGTTGATGGTTTTCTTACAATGGCTTTTAACTGTTGACTCTTCTATGTTCTCCAAAGAAGACAAGGTATGTGATCCATCTGGTAAACAGTTGACAAGATTCACTGGATTCAAAATCCATAGACAGTACATGGTGAAAGATTTAAAGCCTCCGATGCTTCATTTTGTGTCACTTTCTCATTGTGATGATGGAAATCTAAATTACGAGAGGTTGATAAGAACAGGAAGAGAAACAGATATACAATGGGATAAGCCCTTCTGTATGTTGGATCCCAATTTACTAAATAGGACTCTTCAACAACAAAATAAGAACTCGAAAAGAGATGATTTTGATTTCCCAAGTTTAGATTCTGTTTCAACACTACCACACTCTGTTAAACCATTTAAGAGATCTATAAAGGACAAGTTCAATCGATTCTTGAGAAAGATGTCCTCTCATTTGAGCTTTGTTGAATACGTTGATGATCCTTTGGATACAGACTTGGAGAATTTACACACTTTAACATACAAGAATTCTTCCTTGCCCCTAGATAGTTTATTGTGCTATAAACTTGCCAGACGGAAGAAATATGCCTTGAGAGAATTACTGATTTATGCACCTTATACTTTTGTTGGTGGTATATTCCAATGTGATATTTCGGATAGTGATAAACAAGCTTACTTGGATCACTTGAAAGATGTTAGAGATTTCATCAAACCATTCGAGTTCAGATGTGATCCCAAAAACACAAAACCTTTAGCTCCTCTTCTCGCTGATAACATTGCTCAACAATGGATTGAAAAGGGCAAAGGAACAATAATATCTCAAAGGATTCCTTACCTATATTCACCTGGAGTCTTAGACTATCGTTATGGAAAGCCTGCTGAGTTGTTGGGTTTAAAAGGCTCTGTTGGTTTTAAAGACCAGATTGATAATGAATCAAGTGACAAATTACCTGCTACTGATTGGTACAAGGAAATTGATGTTAATGAAAAGTACACTTATTCTGAAGGTGATCTCAGTATGGTCACTCAAGCTGTGACGGACTCTATAAACCGCATGAAAGAATTTGTAAAGATTAATCAAAAATATCTACCATGGGAATGGGACAGTGAAGATTTAACAGGAAACCCCGATTCCATCACATATCTAGAACATAAAGCTTTGAGTATAATCAGTAAGATGAGAAATATTACACTGATTGAACAAAGTACCAAAGCAATACAAGCAATCTGGAATAATATTCAACTTGACCCAGAATCTTTCAACTATGATAATAATGAAAACCTCCACTAATTTAATGATTCTTCCACCTTTATACTTAGATTGTAAGACTAGTGTATTCGTTTCTACAGACACAAAAAAAAAAAGTGTGAATATGTAAAAATATCATTTAAAACACAAATAAAATAACCAGAGTGCCAGCGTCATTATAAAACAATCAACGTTTCATATTCTGCTTCTTAACCCAAAACTCGTTGGCATCATAAATATTATACAATTTTGAACATCATAAACCCCCTCTTATACCCAAATACATATTAATCAGACTTATATTCTACCATAAGATGTATCTTCATCCAATCTTTGAGATCTACCATAATTAGTGTTGTTATTCTCAGTAGCAATGAAATCATTACTCTTGGTGAAATCATCACTGTTGACTCTTCCACCTTGGTGATGGAATGAGATAGTAGAATCTTTCTTTTGATGATTACTTATTGGCGCAGCCAGTAGTTCATCATCGATAGGTAGATCATTTGGGGCATAATCATGATCATCTTGACCTGATTCTGATAATAGTCTTTTACCTTTAGTTTTTGATTTATTTCTCTTGAAAGATCTTCCTCCTGTTAATTTTCTTGCAACTTTTCCTGCAAATGTTTCTCTTTCAGCTTCGGTTAGTTCAACTTTCTTATCATCTTCATCCAAGTTTGATTGTGTACTATAAGAATTATCATTTGAATAGTCGTTCAAACCTCTTAATTTATGGATTTCTGATTCCCAGTTATCATTATGATCTTTAGCTGCTAAACCTAAAGCCATCAATTCAGCAGTTGGATTAGCTTTTCCACCATGATGACTGAATCTTTGGAATGATGTTCTATCATCTTTAGCTGGTCTGAATCTGGTATCTGGATTTTTGGAGAAGATAACATAACCACAAAATAGAAGAATTAAAACTAAAAGAATTAAACTGAAAGCAGCATTCAAGATGAAGAAAACCCAACCCATAATAGATGCAACAGCAGCAGGTTGACCAAAAATGTTTGAATAGAAAGTGAACAAGAATGAGTTGATTGTTGTCACGAATTGGATCAAAATGTTCAAAACATTAGTTGGGGTGTTCAAATATGGTTTATAATGAATTAAAACACCCAAGTAAACCATATCGATAATCCAGAAGGCAATGGCTTGAGTTTTACCTGATGCTTGGCCCAATGCAATGAAGAACGCTTTGAATAAGGTATGAGCGATTAAAACAACACCCCACCAATATTTGTTAGCATTGAACATAGTATAGAAGAACCCATATTTATCCAAGAATTTTTGGTTACCGTATAAGACAGCAGCAGGATTCTTATGTTCGCTGATTGAAATCTTTGCAAAAGAGATGACTCTGTAAGCGGTCCAACCTAAAGTACCAAGAGCTAAGATTAGGAATAAAACAGCTAAAACAATGACAGCTGGAGAATCTTGGATATAGAACTCATATAAGGAAAGAATAACTAATTGAGTGAAACCAATATAGATGTATCTTGCCAAAGTACCTTTCAAGATCACTCTCCAGTTACTTCTGAAGTCAACAAATCTATCATGTCTAATCCAACCTACTCTAGCCAAAAGTTCTGTTCCGTATTTGAAGACGAATACTAAACCGATAAGAACATAGGCACAAATAATGAAGAAGGTAAACCCTGTACAAACAATACTTGTTAATTCAATGTTTGCTTGGTATGCTAATCTTCTAATACCACGGAAGATCAGAACGTTTGAATTACCATAAAGGACAAAAGGTTCTTCTCTTTTAACTAGGTCAAGACCTCTTTTATAAACTTTATCAGCGAATTCTAAAGATCTTTGAACCAGAACGTTGATGGTGGATGAAGTCAAGTATAAAGTTGGATCACCACCAGTTGCTTGAACATACCATCTAAAGATCTTTTGCATAAAAGAAACTCTAATCAAACCCATAGACCAGGCCAAATTTTCTGACCAAGCAGCAGCAATTGGTGGAACATTATCAACATGTTGCATAGAAACAATAACCACACTTTGGAAATATAAGAAAAGTGAGACAGCATTGGCACTGATATGAGAAGCAGCATTTGAGTTACCAAAAGCAGAAGCAATTGCTGAAGCTAATAGACCCAAACCAGCAATAACAGCAGTAGCCCATTTGGCACCTGTTTGAGAAACGGTCTTACCATTAGTGAAATAAGCTTGTAAACAAGCGATTTGAGTATTATTAGCATCTCTGACTTTAACTCTTGCAAAAGCATCAATGTCAGGAACAGTATATGCAATACCTGGGATCTGACTAGTGTATTCATCAGAGATATATTGAATAGAGTCAACTTCAACAGAACCTGGATATAACGGACAAAATTGTTTCCAACCTAGATCACACAGATCAATTGTTTGAGTGATAATATTGAAACCATATGCGTAGACGTCAATATCAGCGTGAATGAAACCACTGACTTCAGTGTTGAAGTCAAAAGTATAACGAAGGGATCCATCATCTGGATCAAACACCACATCGAAGAAAGTTGCAGTAACTTGTGACTTCTCCATACAAGTAACTAAGGAAGAAGCCTTTAACACCCTCGCAAATGCAACGGTGAGCAGGTGTGAGAACACCACCAGAGCCGGTATTTGAAGTCTCATAGTTCCTTGTTAGAGTCTGTGACAATAGTTAAGGCTTTTGAGAACACAGACAAGATATGTTTCTGCTATGAAATGCTTGTGGCTGTGTGGTTGGTTTGTTGTTGTTGTGTTGTTTACAATCTTTTACTAAGCGCCCTGCTCTTTAAAGAGGAGTTCTAATAATAATTTTCAGTTTAACACGGAATCAAAAGCGCGAAACACTTCTCTTTTTTTTTTTTCTTTTTTTTTCTCAGCCTCTTTGAAATTTCACGTAAAACCGCGTTTTTTTTTTTCTTTGATCTGACACTTTTTTTGTCTTGGTGTTTTTGGCGGGTGTTCGCAGGTTCGAGTCTGGTGGGGTGTATTATTTTGTAACTATATTGTGATAGATACATTCAATAAATGCATAGTTATGTGTATATTTATGGTTTTCGTGTATTCAGTAATAGTGTAGTATGTATATACTATATGAATAATGGATATTACTACATAAATTAGTATAATTATTAATATTTTTATTTTTTGTCTAGCTCTACAAATTATTTTCATTTCAAAATGAACAAATCGAGATGTCCTTTTTTTTGAATTTTATGAAAAAACTTTGAATTCAAATTTCTCACTATTACAAGTCTTATTGATACTAGCTTCAGTAACCATAGGTAATATCTACTCTTCAACTTACTACCTCTACAAAAGCAAAATGATTATCAGCACAATTTTGAGATTAATGAACATTTTAAATTTCATCATGAAAGATCAGGTCTCCTGTTAAATCCGATGATAGAAAAAGGCTCGGAGATAAAGACATAGTACACGTCTATATTAATGGAAAATGATATAAATCACTACTAATATTTGGCTAATCATGATAGTAAACAAACTGTATTCAACATAATAACTATACAAAACATCACTTATTTAGACTTCTCATCGTTACTCGAAGAATTGACAATACGATCAATATTCATCAATCCTTCTTTACCTTCAATGGAACTCTCTTCTAACTCACCATCTTCCACAGTTCTTCTTGGTCCAAAATAGGTTTTGTAAGCATATGTATAGTAATATACCAGAGAAAGGATCCATGTACCAGATGTGATAACAACGGTATAGTTCATTGTTTCTCTATCAACTGTTGGTTCTGATGGGAACATAGCCATGATGATAACAAAGTTTGTGAAGAAAACTGTCAGAATATTGATAGGTAAACTAAATCTTCCCAAGTAGAATGGACCTGGTTTGAATCTAAGTTTTGGATCTTTGCTGAAAGTTCTATAAAGTCTCAACATGATTGGAGTTTCCCATGCAAAATAATTACCACAAATATAAAGTGTGAATAAAGCATTAGCAGCAGTTGGTCCAATTAGACATAATAATCCTAAGATTAAAGCAAGACAACCACCGAAAAATATAGCTCTCACTGGAACTTTTAGAGTTTTATTGACAACTTTAACATATGAAGCGAAAATCAAACCATTGTCTCTGGCAAAAGCCCAGATTTGTCTAGAGATGGCAGTGATTGTAGAAGCACCCATTAACCATTGACAGAAACAAATCAAAACCATGAAGGTAATAGTCCATTTCTTACCCATGGAATCATAAATAAGTTGGGCCATTGGCTGTCCAGATTCAGCATTGATAACATTGGTTAAATTAGGATCAATACAAAGAGAACAAACAATTAATATAACAAAACCTAAGATCCAACAAGCACCAATTGAACCCAAGATACCAATTGGAACATGAATACTAGCATTTTTAACTTCTTCAGAGCAATGAACACAAGAATCAAAAGCACCAATGGTCCAAATAGCAGGCATGAAACCATTCATGACCCAAGACCAACCATCTGGCCAACTACTTGAGTTAATAGTCTCTGCAAAGATGAATTTAGCTGAATTTTTATGTTCAGTTCCAATAGGTAAGGCAATGATAAAGAAGAATGCTAAAAGAAGATTACAAACAACTGAAAAGTTTTGTAATCTTGCAATGAAACCACTGGCACCACAAGATGCTAAGACATGACTGAAGACACAAGCAGCAAACACACCATAAACTTTCCCATTTGTAATTTCAAAATCTCCATCACGAGCGATGTATACTATGGAAAGTAGTTCTTTTGCAAACCCATAATCAATCGAACATAAACAACTGGTTAAAGCCACTGTATTTGTATTACCAACAACAAAACTTAAAGGAACTCTTAACCAATCTGGAGCATAATGATATGTCCAAAAATAAAGACCACCCGAAGTTGGAATAGCACTTGCAAGTTCAGACATACAAAGGCCTATGCAAAAGATTAAACTAGAACTCACGAACCAACCCCATACTGCTGAATTTGCCGTATAACATTGTCCTAAGACACTAGCAATAGAAGGTAATAAACTCATGATACTAAATGCAATACTGAATGTATTATTAAACTTTCTTGAAAGTTCTGGAGTATAACCATGTGCACGTAGAAGTTCATCATCATCTTTGATTAAAGTAGCATCCACTTGAACATGTTCATGTGGGTCTCTGATTTGTGATTTTGTAGCTTCAACATCAGTATTGAAAGCATGGGAGGTTACTGATCTCAACCCATTGGATAACACGTTATAAACATCATTTGATCTTACTGATTTGATCCCATTCGATACAATAGAGTGGATTATATCCTGTTGTTCTTCAGGTTTACTCATTGTATTTACTAGATGTTTAAGTTGAGATTAACCGATGAGCCGTTATGTAGGAAGTATCTGGAGAGCATGTAAGCATGTTATAATGGGAGATGCAAGTGTATAAATAAGATGAGTTCAAAGTACAAATTGTTCAGTTATTATGATAAGCAAATTTGACAATCTTTGTGTATCTGATAATTTACCAATCACCAATCATTATCCCTCAATACCCACCCTCAAATCTTGCCAGTCACAAGTCACGTAGATCATATATGTGAAAAAAATAATAGATAAACAGCCTAGACCTTCATGTCTCATCGCATAACTGTAGCCTCGGGACCTTGTTCGTTGCTAAGTCCTCATTGTTAATGAAATCCTCGAGGAACCCTAAGAAAAGTCTAAAAATTCTTGGTATTGGCAACTGTTGAGCTGGCGTATAATGAATCTCATTGAGAAGAAAAACCTTATCTCAGTGCCTTGCCCTGTACCGAGTCCCAGATAGTCGAATGCGCTGTCTGTCAGCGATGATCATTTGTGGTAATAACTGATAACGCCCAAAACGGTAACTCAGAACAGTGCTTACATAAGCAAGATAGTCTACTTTGATTGTAAGAACCACTAATAACCACTAATATTTACCACTGTTTCATGGAACATGTGCCTATATGGACCTTGGAAGGGTAGTTCCGGGGTTATGCTTAGACTAGTATGTACTGTGTACACCCTATGCGTGTCATATGTAGTGACACTGTTGAAACTGTGGAGCTTAGAACTCAATTGATCTTTTTAGGTTCCTTAACTGAATTTGATTCTTCTTCTTGACTGCTAATTTCAGAACCTTCTAAGTTATCAATAGCGTATTTAACCAATCCACGGATGTATTCATTATGTTTGTTTCTTCCTAAGATACTGATAGTGTTGAAGTTGAATCCCATATGTGGATAACTACCAATCTTGATACCTTTGTCATCACTTTGTTGTTGCAATTTAGCCAAGTGTGGTGCAATTTGAGACTCGGTTAATGAGGTCTTCACATAGTATCTCACAAACTTGTTTTCGACCGGTATTCTGTCTTCGAAATGTTTAATTAATAATGTTAACAGCTTCTCGAACAATTGTGGAATTCCCGGTAAAATGAAAACTTTTGAGTCTAGTCCCACAACTGGAACCCAAAGGTCGTCACTTAAATAAATAATATCCACGTTTTCACCATCTGGGAAAATGGCCATCCGATGTTGGGCTTTCAATTGTTCATCAGTAAGTTCAACTTTACCTTTTCTAAATTTTTGCATTCTATCAATAGTTTCTTGATGCAAAGAAAGTGGTAATTGGAACGCCTCAGCAATTGCTTCATAAGTGATATCATCATGAGTTGGACCAATTCCACCGGAAGTGACAATGAAATCATAAGATGAGCGTAGTCTGTTCAAATTCTCAACAATTTCATTTTGTTCATCACCAACAACAGAGATCTTCTTAACTTCTATACCTTGATTGAATAATGTTTTAGCAAAGTAATGTGAGTTTGTGTCCCTTATTTTTCCGTTAAGTATCTCATCACCAACAATCAAAATAGCTGCAGTTCGTATCAATGGTGCCTTTGAGCCCACAGTGGATGACAACTTCTGTACAAATGACATTCTCTCTATTTATATCTCTCTAAAACCTCCAACAACAATCTAAAAAATCGCCTGATAATTCTACCAGACCTCCTAATCAAACTTGAATTGTATCGAGATTCCAAATTCGAGAAATTGTGTCAAATTCGCGAATGTTCGCGAACCTTCCAGAAACAGCAAAATTCGCGTTCACGTGACCTTTCCCAAAATTTTCATGAAAGTCATCAGTTTGACGGTTACAATATATAAAGAAGCTTGAATATCTATCAATCTTTACCGATTTTGGTTTGGTTAACCTCCCTAATAATACACTATATATGATCATGGCCTCAAAATTCGACGCTGAAAAAGCTGAAAACTTGGAAGATATCGAAAAACAGTTCGCTGTTAAAGCAGTTCACCAAGCTGAAACTTACTGGAACTTATTAACCAAAATTCCTGGTTCAAAATTAAAACTTACAAAATTCGATGATGATATCTATGAAAGATTACTTGTTGATTTCCCAGAATTCAAAGATCCAAAATACGCTTATAACATAAGTGAAGATGAAATGAAATCTAAAGTTGGTAAAGAAAGATGGAGAAAATTCTGTGAAGAATTCAACCAAATTGAAGATTATAACTTTGGTACTCTACTTAGAGTCAAATCTGATGATGAATATGGTCAAGAAACTACCATCTTCGTCGTTAGAATCCAATTCTACGCTATTGAAATAGTGAGAAACAGATCTGGTCAAAATGATTGGATCTCAAAATTAGGTAAATAATCAATAAATCAAGTACCCAATGTGTCCTTTGTATATTACACTTTGAACATATTACATAAATTACATAAAATGTATGATTTTATCTGACTATTCTGGTTGATTTTGTAGTATGGTATATATATTCACAGGTAAACTTTGTATTACTGTATATAAATAAAATTCAATAAATCAATGTTTATGGTTGTGTACAGAACCATCGGCATGTGTATGACTGTGTTTTGGCTCAGCTTCAGCTTCAACAGCTTCGGTAGTTTCTTCGGTGACCTCTTCTTCTTCTGGAGCTCTTTCACCAACAAATTCGATAACGACTTGTCTTAAATTGTCAACATCTTTGATCAAATGTTTTTTCAAGTGTTCTCTGACAAGTTCAAATTCTTCAATTGACAAGACGTTATCCCATCTTTGTAGTGGAGCTTCTAGAGTGATTTTAGCATGGACGTTTGGACCGGATGTTAATAGAAGAAGTTCTTTGATAGCATATGGTTTCTTTGCGTTGTTGTTGGATAATAATTTAGATAATAAATCTTGTAATTTTGTTTCAACTTCAATATATCTTTCATCAGTTTTTGGAACTGATCTATCAATCAATTCATTAACAGCAACCATGATACCTTTAGCACCTGCTTTGATAACTAAACCAGAAACTAATAGACCACCAACGGCATCTAAAGATGATATACTCAAGAAATGACCTGATGTAATAGTAACAAGAGCAACTAAAGAAGTCAAAGAATCGACTCTGTGGTGCCATGCGTTAGCCAATAGAACTTTTGAGTTAGTTTCCTTTGCAACTTTAGAAGTAGCTCTAAAGATCCATTCTTTGGCAACGATAGAAGCACCAGCGATCCAAGCAGCGTTAACATCAGTAATATCATGAGCATGAGCGTGAGAGTGACCATGACCAGCAGATAGAATGTGGATATGGTAAGCGTTTAAGGCTTCAATAATAGTGTGTGGAACAATAGGACCAACGATATTTACTAGAGATGCCCAACCGATGGATAAACCCGCCATTGTTAAAATGGAACTGACAGCCAAAGAACCAACAGTTTCGATTTTACCATAACCATGAGGGAACTCTTGGTTTGGACCTCTAGCTGCTAACCCCACAGTACCTAGTGTTAACACATCAGAAACCAAATCACTAATAGCATGTACAGAATCAGCCATCAAAGCTTGAGAATGGAATACAATACCACCAACTAGTTTACCAGCGGCCATACCAACGTTGATCAATAAACCGATCCAAGTGATTCTAACACCTGGATTTTTGAAGAATGCCTCCTTGTCAAGAACAAGAAGTTTGTTAGGTCCATGTGAATGATCGTGGTTGTGAGTTAGTTTACCAAAGCTGAAGACATCATTGGTCTCAGTCTCAGATTCTCTAAGATGCACATGATCGTGATCTTCGAGTTCAGGATGGATGGTTGATTCAGCACCACCGTGTGAATGGCCATGGCTATGACCGTGGGAATGAGCTGGGGTTGGAGTAGATTTTGGGATCTCAGCACGTACCAACTTTGAGGAGTGCAATTGGCGCACAGAAGCCTTAACTAGAGATCTATGTAGTCTGAATTGGGAGGACACATTGCCCGATATTATGCCTACTCTTAACATGGTGCCACGCAGAGTTTATCCTTTTGAAAGTGCAAAGTGATGAGAAAAGTCAAAATCGTTGATTTTTCAGTGGTTTTTCACCTAAAACTAAAAACACTTCGGTCACCAATAACGCGGAGAGGTGCCCCAGAAAAAACTGTCGGCGATTACCACAAGCAAAAACTTTAAATGGAGATTGCTCACAAAACATGTATGGTACGTATATATTTAAATTACATATTTGGATTCAGGGAAGTATGAAGTATATATACACCACAAATTATCAATACATTACCATACTTAACACCTCGGAAATCCAACTCCTAGATGTGTCCCACTACCAGGAACTCCGATTTTCCGCGAATTTCGTTCAGTGCCAAACGGAAAAAAAAAAATAATTTTGTCACGTCGCCGCGAAAATCTGATTTGGCTTTTTGTGACACTTCGAAAATTTACGGGTTTACGCATTTTTTAAAATGTGATTAATTTTGATTGTTCTATGACTGAATATACCAGACACCGTTGTCTATATGTCATTTGGTATGGATGGTTGGGGTTCGTTACTACTGGTAGTAGTAGCAGCAGTGAGAGTAGTCTCTTCTTTCTTCGGTTCGTTCTCTTTTTCAGTGTTTACTAGAGAGGTCTCTTCTCCACTTGGCTTTTCAGTGATCTCTTTCTTATCTTCTATCACCGTCTTTGGCTCATCGATTGGCTTAGGAACCTCAGGAGTTTCAAGAACCACTTGTTTCACTTCTTCTTTAGTCGTCTCAGTAGTAGCTGGTTTATCAGCGCTTTCATCCTTTTGGGCAGCCAATATTTGGATACTAGAGTGTATAACATCATCTGTAGTAGGACCGATAGTAGGGGTACCAACAACAGTAGGAGTTGCACTTTCGGAGTTAATCATGGAAGCATCTGTAACATCACCATCATTAGAATCGTTATTCTTGTTTAACAATTTTCTGATACGTTTAGTCTTGCTGATAGTCTCTGCAATAACTGGAGGTGGGGTATCACATACAGGACTTAGCTTCCAAACCAAGTGTCTTAGTTGATTGTATTCATCTAACAGCAGCACCGATGAACCTTCTAGCTTTCTCAAGTAAAATTTCGCTTTGTTGAGATCGGTCTCAACGATTTGATTTCCTTCCCATTTTAGTTCGGTCTTTAAGAAATTTCTGAATTTATCAGCAGTCACCCAAATAGAGCGTACGATGTCTAGTTCATCAGGATTTAACTCTAGGAAAGCAGCATCTGTAACAACTTTCTCTAAATCTTCAATCTTTGGCGAGTTATATTCTCTAGGTATAACAAGTCTATAATCACAGATTGGACAGATATAATCATCTGGTCTCTTGGCTCTTCCACGTCCAATCTTCATACATTTGCAATGATACCATTCAGAACATTTCTCACACTGAATCATAATACCACTTGCTGCACGGCGACAGACACAGAATGATAATGAAGTTTCATCGACATTTTCTTCTTCACCATCAACGTGTGGTTTGTAAACATCATAAACGTTCAATGGTGCTGTAGCCATATCTAATAATGTTTGTAAATGATTCTTTAATACACTAAATGGAGCATTTGGTTTACCAAATAGTTTCTTTGCACTTCTTAACCACTCTTCAACTTGTCTTAAGTATCCATCAATAGGTGAAGTTTGTGAGAATGGTAAGAGCCCTTTTGAACTTTCTAGAATCTCTTTAGCAGCAGAGTATTTTGGTCTTGGATCATTTTCTGTACCATCAAATCTAACAAGAAGCTTTTGGAACAGAGTTCTATCAAAGATAGGATCATTTTGTTCTTTCTTTTCTTTTAAAGAACGGATAATCAGTAGGTCAACGGCATTCTCGGTGATTGATTTGTACAATGCATCTCTTTGCTTTGATGCAACTGTATGATGTTTCTTCAAAGTTTCTAGCTCTTGAACGACAGCTGGATCAATTGGAACACCAACAACTTTTTCAGAAAGTTCTTGAATTTCAGTAATGGTGATTTTTGGTTTTGTTAGTTCATATTTAACTTTAGCACCCAAAAATTTACCATTTTTGATCTTCTGTTTAATGATTGTGAGTAAACCATCGTCTCTTTCTCCACCAACACTATATCCTTCATCTAATAAATCAATATAATCATTCAAATTCGTAGATTTATCAACAATATCAGAAACTCTTTGTTTCCAATCGAGTCTATTAGCGATTCTTTCCAAGAAAGTCACAGAGTTCAATCTCACACCAAATGATTTACCTAGATCAATCATATGATTAAATTCAGCAGAGGTATGATCCTTCTCATTCAAGAAATTACGAACGGATAGTTCGTATTGATAGATTTCACCACAAAATTCAAGAATTTGATCAATTTCAGGACATGTGAATGTAAGTGATTCTAATTCGGTAATTATATCTTCAAAAGCATCAATCTCAATGATTTTATCTTCAATTTCAGAACTAGACTTGTTTCTATTCCGTATTCTGTTCTTCTGTTTACATGCAAGTAATTCTTGAGCCCTATCAACCCAATTATTAGCATAGTTTATATAATCCTTCAAATGGTCCACTTCAGGAATGTCAAATGGTAATCTTTCCCCTTCGAGCTGAATTTGTCTCAATGCGACTAATGAAGGTTTTGGACGAGACTCAAGTAATGCTTCATATTTATTTATCCAGTCTGAAGGATCTTGTGCGAAGGCATTGATTGTTCTTTGGAATGTTTTCAGTTTATCATCAGAATAGAAAACATGTAGTTCAGTTTTCAAGTCTTTGATTTTATCACACCAAAATACTAGGAATGTATAAGGGTCTAGTATGAATGAATCATCTCCATCATAGACGACGATTTTGGAAGGAAAACATTCACGTAATGTATCATCTGCAATGTAGTCGAATTTATTATGAACAATTTTCAAACCTGAGACACGAGACTTCAAGTTAGTTCTCAATGCAATTTCTTTTTCAACAAGGTCATTGAATAAAGGTTCAACCTTTTTCAAAACGTTTGGATCTTTATTCTCTTCCAAGATTCCTGTTAATAATCTGAAAGCAGAGAAATTAGGCAATAGTTTTTGATTCTCAAGCCATAATCCACCATCCAGGGCATGGTCTAACCAATTTATGGTAGCGAAATTCACCTTTTCACTTAATGAACCGCCTAATGAGATTGAAGCACTATAAGTTGAAGGGAACTTGATGACAAACTCACCAGGTCTTTGAGTTATATAGTGTACTCTAATATCATGTTCTTTTAACACTTCAGGAGAGATCAAGAAATCTGAGTTTAATCTAACACCATTCAATTCGTGTTCATAGAACTTATCAAATCTTGGATTTGAAGTACTATCTCTTTTTCTGTGAGCATCACTTTGTCTTATACCATCAAGTATATCATTTGTGATAGATTCACTGAATCCATCAAGATTCTTCTCACATACTAAAGATTCATGTTCTTGTACTTTTTGTTTCAATAATTCTTCATACTTACTTTGATCTTCTGGATGGATAAAATACCAAACTTTAGAAGCACCAATATGCAAGTAGTCTGCCAGTGGAAGAAAATGATCCTCAACACCCCATGTTAAAACACTATGCATCATACTAACAGTGAGTCTAGTTCTCGTTATTGAGTCGTTATCATCAGGTAAGTATCTCAAAAGTCCTTTTTCATTGAGTGGTAAGTTGTTGAGATTCCACGGATTAATCAAGTCATCATGGCTCACGTCTTGTTCAACTTTGAAGGTATTAGCGAAACCAGAACCATAGATTCTTGATGGTAGATCAAGAGCGGTTTCTGCATTGAAGTTATCTTTATCTTTCATTATTCTCCAGAACTCCGATATTATCGTTGTTTGGTTTGAATTTGCTAGTAGCTTTGAGTTCTTCAAATGTATATCATAAAATTGTTGAAAGTTGTACTCTCTGGTTATATCAGTACCAGGATAAGGAGAATCAAAGACCTCAACACCTCTATGCCAAAATAGCGGGTCATAGTCAGGATATGTGCTCTGATCGAAATAGGTGATTCCAGGCTTTTCCTCAGAGAATGATTCAAAAGTGGTTCTAAAGCCTTTACTTTTCAAGATATCTTTCTGTCTTCCAAATGTTTGTCTTGAGTTTGTAACCAGTGAGATTTCTGGGTTGCTCTTGAGTTTTTTGTTGGAAGGGGCTTCAGTTTCTTCAAGCGGTCTTTTATTATCTGTATTAACCTCTTCTGATGACGTTGTTGTAATTTGATCTTTAGATGTAGCTGACTCAGGTGACTGTTCAAGGCCTGATAGAATCTTCATATATGCAATTTTCAATGATGATGATAATGATGTCATGATTCTACCGGTATATCCCAGCTCTCTACCTATCTGAGCCCACATCTTTTTACTGCACACGACATTGAAACCACCCTTAGCACGGACAGAGTTTCTAAGGTTATATAGATCCAAAACTTTTTTGTCAATAGATGGTAGTCTTTGAAGTGGTGTACCTTTATCAGCGTGGTAGTTTAGCAAGTCTCTGTAGAATTTGATCTTTTCATCATAATCAGAAGTAGCTTTCTTCAAAGATTGTTTTACAGCTCTAAATTTGAAGTTCTTGAGGTCTAACTTCAATTTTGGATCCCAGCTTGGAGGTGGGACAATCTTGACAGCACCAAAGTCTTTTTCCTTGATCTCTAATGATTCGATGTATGTATATGGGTCTTTAAACTCCTCTTCTGTTGGATAGTAGGTTTTGATTGATGGTACACCCAGTAAATCTTCAGAAATCACTGGATCCGAGCCTGAGAGGTCTTTGTAGTATTGCTTCCTCGTGGGTATACCAAGGAGATCAGAAGGTCCAGTAATAGAGCTCGAAGAGACTTGAGGATCCACCGTGGTGTTTACTGACGTCTGTTGGGATAATGATTGTGAAACTGGAGCATTTCCATTTGAGGTTGGTGTAGTTGAAGATGCTTCAAACTTGACGACAAGTGGTTGTATTGTGGTATGAGAAGGGGCCGCCTGAGTATTTTCTTCTACTAATATTGTAGTAGGATGACCACTGGGTGACATTTGTAGTGGATTATTGGGTGATACTTCCATCTTATCCGTGTTCTATAGTCACAGCGTCAATTTGATTATAGAATGATGCAAAAATATCTTTGTGAATGAAGATAATCTATCTAGCGGACTTTCAAGGAAAGAATGTAAAAAAGATGCAATGAAATAGAAGATATAACAAAGTCCCGCTAGGCGTGTGACTTGGAAAAGAATAGAACACAGAAAGAGGATAAAACTCTGGTTGCTTGGATATTCAAGAATAACGAGATATAATTCATGATGATTTTTGCATATTGTCTGGTGTCCCAAAAGGGTAAGTTACGACTATCACGTGATCAGCTCATAGTGTAATGATCTCAATGAATAATACTGTTTATACTACTCAAACATACTTCACACTATATAGATGCCACTATCAAATGTTCCGTTGAACAGTTTACAATGATGCTGACTACAACTCTCATTACATGTGTCATATATTTAATAGACAAAACCAAATAAACAAACGGTAACATCATACATCAAGAATGATGTCCTAGAACCCAGCTAGCTCAATCACAAGTTACGGTTGACATATTTGTCTTCCAATTCTCTTCCAACTTGACCACCAATACCAGATTGTTGTTGACCTTGACGGACACCTTGACCACCTTGTGATCTGGTTTGACGACCACTGCTGGCATTGCTCAAATCGCTGTTATCCCAGTCTTCAACTTGGTTACCACCTTGACCTTGACCAATTGATGAGATGTCTTGAGCTTGACCACGTTGTTGACCTTGGGCAAGTCCATGGCCTTGTGGTTGTTGACCTTGAGCAAATCCTTGAGATTGTGGTTGACGGCCACCTGGTCCACCGGCACCACCTAGAGCAGCACCTTGAAGAGAAGCGGTGTTTTGACCGGAACCAAAGTTACCTTCTTGTTGTTGTTGACCAAATTGTTGTGGTTGTTGATCAGTAGCAAATTGTTGTTCTCTACCAATGTTTTGTTGTTGTTGACCAGAACGGGTGGTACCAGAGTGTTTTTGGCCACCTTCAGTCTGGTATTGAGAACCGGCTTTGTCGTCAGTACCTTGGATTTTGTTGGATAATTTATCAATGAAGTTAGACATTTTTTTAGTTTAGTTGGAGATGATTATTGAGTATTTGAAATAAGTTCAAGAATCGATGTTCTACAAGTAATGAATTGAACATAAATGATTAGGAATTGACCTGATATTTATACAAAATCTTGATCCACAATCCATATTATGGAGGTGTTTCGAACAATTGCTTGCTTGCTTTAGAGAATTGACGTGATTTCATACTAAGTTCACAACTTTCTAATAAAATAGCAATGTCAATTGGAAAAGAAAAGACTAAATTCTAGAAATTACTCGCAATAATGTCTCAATTGAGATCATGATTTTCGTTATGACCAACATTAACCTCAACAAACAGGCTTATTAACCCAAACTTGTGAAATAACTAAGAAACTAACAGGTGGTAAAATGGCTCAATTAAAACATTTTGCAGTTTCCATGCATCCATTGACATAGTTTCTTACACTAACTTGGGATTTAGGGGTCATTATGAGATTAAAATTTCAGAAGCACTGCCATATGATATGGATATACTACGCTATGTGGTGAACTTATTACATCAATTGATAGCAATGTTTCTCTTTAATAAGTAAGGTACACGGTACACATGTGAAAGTTAAGACATCCAATTGTCACAGTTTGCGTAATTTCGTATACTTCCATTATTGCCACGAGGGTCGTTTAGTAATTAGAGTAACTCCTATACAAATCAAGTACACCTCATGGTAATTAATACATGTCGCAAACTGGTATACGACGCACTGGTACCATTACAAAGTCTTTATTAGATGTATATGGGACATACATGAATGCATTCATACCCTGTTGTCTAGATCGCTGGGAATTTTCTCTTGCAAATTACTGTTAGATAGCCTATTTCAGCACCTGCTAACAGTACAAGATGCCAGCATGTGTCAAACAAAGACAAAGACAAAGACAAGGCACATTGGTGGAATGTGGAGTATGTCTCGTCTCAGCAACTTATGTGTGCTTGTGGCCCTTATCGAGAACCCGTCAGATTGCGTCAATTGCGTGTTTAGAGCAACTTGTCTAATAATGGAAATATTCGCTGATCTGTTGAGGTACAGCCTACGTCTAGTACGCCTAGTACCTCTTCTCTTCACATAATCGTATAGTGAGGTAGTTATTTATATACATTTATCTTTACAAAACGTCATATTATCAGTTGAAATGACATGATCTTGTGATGGAATTTGAGAAGCAGACAAGCAACTCAACGTTCAGGCGTTAGTTTCAACGGATCCGAAACCACCACCACCTGGTGTATTGATAATAATTCTTTCACCGACCTTGATATCAACGGTGTTTCTACCTCCTATATTGACAACATGGCCGTCGGTCTTGATCCAAAGGTTTAAACCTCTTTCACCGTCTTCACCACCTTCAATTCCTCGAGGCGCATTGACCCTTCTTTCACTTAGAATAGAAACCTTCACTGGTTCACGGAATTCAATATCTCTAATGACACCATCACCACCTTTATACTTTGATTTCTTACCACCACTGCCTTCTCTAATTGAGTACTCTCTTAGAATTACAGGATAACGTTTCTCAAAGATCTCAACATCGGTCATTCTAGTATTGGTCATATTAGTATGAACACCAGATACACCATCCCATCCATCACCTGCACCATGACCACCACCAATAGTTTCGTAATAACCAAAACCTTGAACATATTTCCCGTTCTCATTACCACCTGTTCCGAATGTTAGATTGTTACAGTCACCTTGAGAATCAGCCATGGCTTTGAAAGCTTTCAGGATAACATCAGTAACTCTTTGAGATGTCATAACGTTACCACCAACAACGGCTGCACCTTTCAATGGGGATAAGATTGAGCCTTTTGGAATTATAATCTTGACTGGTCTTAAACAACCTTGGTTCAATGGGATGTTTTCATTGACTAGACATCTTAGACAATATAACAATGCAGAATTGGTGATTGCTTCTGGTGCATTGATATTACCATAGACTTGTGGAGAAGATCCAGTGAAATCAAAAATACTTTCTTCATCACCAATGGTTGCCTTTAGTTTGATCTTTGAACCATCATCCATGAAATCTTCTGATTCGAAGACGGATTTACCAAACTTCTTCTTCAAATCTATCAAACGTTTTTGAACTGTGGTAGCTGCATTATCTTGAATTGCATTCATATAGGTCAAAATAGTATCCAAATCAAATTCGTTAACTAATTTTTCAATCAATTGAATACCTTTTTGATTGGCACTGATCTGAGATTTCAAATCACTAATGTTATCACTTAGACGTCTTGTACCAGAACATCCAGGATGTTTAGCAGGTTCATGAAGTAAAAGGTCAACAATTCTTTCTTCGTTAAATTTACCTTGGGAAACCAATAGTTCTGAATAAATAGCAGCACCTTCTTCATAAAGTTCTTTTGAATTAGGTGGCATAGATCCAGGTAATATACCTCCAATATCAGCATGATGAGCTCTTGAAGCAACATAGAAGATAATTTTACCATCTTTAAATGATGGTGTGATAACTGTTATATCAGGCAAATGTGTACCTCCTGTTTCTGGATGATTTGATACAATTACATCACCTTCTTTCAATTTACCTTCCCACAATTTGGCTTGTGCTTTAATACATGTAGACATTGAACCCAAATGAACTGGAACATGAGGAGCATTAGCAACCAATCTTCCATCAGGATCGAACAAAGCACATGAGAAATCTAATCTCTCTTTAACATTTGTTGAGACAGAAGTTTTACGTAATTGAGAACCCATTTGTTCAGCAATATCCATGAATCTATGACCAAATAGAGATAACAAGATTGGATCAATTTTCTTTGAGTCAACTTTCTTAGCTTCAGAGCTATGTATCTTTGTAAAGATATGAGCTGATAAGATAGTTGCTGTTGCATTTGGTGGGATCAAATTTGTTTGAGTATCATCAGCAATGATTGCAGGACCATCAACCTTATCACCAATGGTCAAGTTTTCAAGACGATAAACTGGGGTCTTTGAGAACCCTCCTTCGAAATAAACATTTTTGTAGAAACTGGCTCTTGAAGTATCAACATCATGTACATCAATTGATTTGAGCTCTTCATCAATGGATTTTGGTTGTTCCCTGGATGTGTTACCAATAATTCTCACTCTAATATCATCAACTAAAATTTCTTTATCATTGAAAATGAAACCAAACTCTCTCTTATGCAACTTCAAGAAATCATCCAAGAAGTTCCATGAATCATCATCAGCTTGTGTAACCATCAATGGTGATTCCATACCTCTGAATCTCAAATTCAAAAACTTTTGAACTCTCAAATCAGATTCTTTGAAGCCATGTGTGATTAGCTTATCAGATGCAGATTTAACCAAATGTTTGAATCTTTCCTCAATTGGTTGTCTGTTTTCATCTTTCAACACATATGATGATGGTTCTTGAGCTTCTTCCACAACATCAGCCAAGAATATACCATAAGCGGATAAAACACTAGAATACTTGTGAAATAGAATAGTATCAATTCCCAATGATTGAGCAACTGCAACTGCATGTTGACCACCAGCACCCCCAAAACTTACTAGACGATGTTGAGAGACGGCAAGACCTTTAGCTTCAGTAAGTTGTCTGATTGGTCTGGCCATAGTTTCATTGGCAACTTTAGTAAAACCATATGCAACTTCCTCGATAGAGAGTGCAGTTCCATTTTCATCATTTATCTCCTTTGTCAGCTCAGTAAACTTGACAATTGTAGCTTCTTCATCTAGTGATTCATCCTCATTAGGACCAAAAACTTTAGGGAAAAATTCTGGTAATAACCGACCCAATACCAGATTGGCATCTGTTATAGTCAATGGACCACCTTTTCTATAACATGTAGGCCCCGGATGAGATGAAGCACTTTCAGGACCAACAACGAATAGACCATTTTTCCAAAATAGACGAGATCCACCACCTGCAGCAACAGTATGAATATCAAGCTGTGGTGATTGAATGGTAACACCAGCAGTTGTAGTTTCAAAAACATGTTCATATTCACCACTGAACTTAGCTGTATCAGCTGAAGTACCACCCATATCTAACGCAACTAATGGGATCTTATTAGTTGGATCATAACATGTAGAAGCAAAACCAACAACACCACCAGCAGGTCCTGATAAAATTGCTTTCAAACCTGAGAATTTCTGAGCATCAACGAGCCCACCATCCGACTTCATGAACTCAATTTTAGCTTGGTTTTCGTTTAGTAAACCACCAGTGAAACCACTTAAATACTTCTTGATTTCTGGTGTTAAGTAGGCATCAGCAATGGAACTATTAGCTCTTGGAATCAACTTGATCATTGGTGATAACTCTGATGATAATGAGATATGGGTAAACCCAATTTCACGAGCAATTTGACCAACTAATTCTTCATGGTGAGGATAAGTATATGAGTGTAATAAAGCAACACCGATTGATCTTATACCAGTAGAGTACAACACTGTAAGAATAGACTTGATGGATGCGATATCTGGTCTTTTGAGGATTCTAACAGTTTCACCACTTGAACCAGTTACTAAGTCATCACCATTAGCTTCAGTCTTGACAAGATTTGGATCTTCAGCATAATCTTCAAGGGTGACTCTTTCATCAATTTCGACAACGGTTTCATAAAGGACCTCAGGTTTCTTGATTTCTAAGTCAAATATTTTTGGTCTAGTTTGATCACCAATGACCAAACAGTCTTTGAAACCTTTAGTTGTAATCAAGGCACATCTTTCACCTTTACGTTCCAATAAAGCGTTGGTAGCCACAGTTGTCCCCATTCTGATAGACTCGATAGATGAAGTATCCAGACGTTGTCCTCTAGGAATTGATTTCCCTGTGAACTTCTCCAATACCCTTCTGATACCTTCTAGAGGAGCATCGTCATAGTTTGAAGGATCAACACTCAACAGCTTCAAAATGATGTTGTCACGAGAGTCATTTGTGCCTGGATTAGCAACAACATCGGTGAATGTTCCACCTCTATCGATGGCAATTCTGAACTTTCCCATTGTGTTGTTTTGTTTTGTTTTGTTTTGTAGTGGTTGCAGTAACAGAATGAGTAATACTGGTAATTGTTGAACTGACTAATTGTTCAATAGCCGCTGACCTCTCCGCCCGCTGATTTTCTTATCAAATTGTGTAGGAGATGGGAACCCGGTGGGCGCATTGTTCCGCCGCCAAACTCAACAGGAACCCGAAACGACAACTTACAAAACACAAATAAGTAACACTACAAAAAACTTGAACTACTCACTAAAAGTGTAGTACATAGCTGATAGTAACTAGTGGGTAATCAAAATTCAATGACCATTATTTGTCTAAACACCAAAATTATTTCTGTAGTTGTTTCTTCTAAGTCTGTCTCTCATTAAATTACTAGACTGGTTTGTTTCACTAGGCGATGGTTGTTGAGGTCCACTATTATAAATGTCTTTGAAACTGTTACTTGCCCCACCACCTCTTCTAGATCTAAATCTGTTGAGGTTCTCTTGCTCACCTGATAAAGGTTGGCTCTGGTATTGCTGTTGGTAGTTATTGTGTGATGGTTGTGGTTGAACTGGGGCATGGTTTTGTGATCCGCCATGCTCATGATGCTGATGATGATGGTGCTGTTGGGAATTACGCTGTTGTAGCTGTTGTAACTTCTCTTCTGAGATTCCTAACCACTCTGGGTACCCTTGTCCAGCTTGGGTGTAATGATTAACTAATGCTTTATGTATTATGGTGGAATCTACTGAATCACCATCATGCTCTGTTCTAAGCGAAAGATTCCCAAGGGAAGAAGTAATATGTTTGGTGGAGCTCCGCACTTTATTCCAAAATGATCCTTTCTCTAGCTCACTCATTATGCTTGACTTGTGTAAACGTTTACTGATTTCTATGTGAGCTGTTAGCTTTCTAGTATTAGGAGATAACAATTTACGCTATTTTTACTTTTATTTGAAACATTTCGCGAAAATGTTATTTATCTCATTATCTAGAGCAGAATATGAGTTGGTTATACAGCTGATTTATGATGAAGTGATTCACTTGCATAGTTGCATACAATCTACAGTGCTTTACACATGGTTAACATCAAAAAATTCATAAATAACATAAAAAAAATTGTTAGACAGAATAACTCATCACAGGTGATTTTCTAATTGACCTTTTGACTCTATTGAGACATCTGTTCCCCACACAGCTTTAATAACATCCCAAAAAGTGTCGACATAGATCACATCTAGTCCAAGTTTTTCTTTGACTTTCTTCTCTGGTTCATCACTGGCCTCATTACTCAAAAATTCAATCAATTTCTCCTCATCGTCATTGTAAAACTGTTCGATAATGTCTTTTCTATTCAACTTAGGAATCAACACAGTCTTAATACCATACTGTGATGCACCTAAAAGTTTCTCGGCAACACCACCAATTGGTAACACTTTACCTCTCAAGGTAATTTCCCCAGTCATGGCAAACTTAGAGTCAACAGGTCTACCTAGTGCAATGGACAATAGGGCTAATGTAATTGTAATACCTGCACTTGGTCCATCTTTAGAAATACCACCCATTGGAACATGTAGATGGAGTTCAGAGTTGTTAAACTTCTCTAACGTCTCAGTAGAGTTAATACCAGAGATCAAGTTTCTAGCAATAATAGATTTTATGAAACTAATTCCGATCTTGATACTTTCGGTAAGAGTTTCACCTAGACGACCTGTTAGAACTAGCTTTGGGGAGTCTGATTTCTTTTGAGAGGTTGGAATACTGATGATCTCAAAAACCAAGACACCACCCGATCCATTGGAGTTATAACTTAATCCATTGACAACACCATGTGTATTTGAAAACTTAGGTTTGTCCAATAAATCTCTTGAAATTGGATGGTTAGGTAAACCAAGGTATTTCACCAACTTTTTGAACTCGACATCTTGTTTATAACCGTCTTTATCTTGCACATATTCAACTGCTTTTCCACGACATATAGCTGCAACTTTTCTTTCAAGATTACGAACTCCTGATTCCATAATGTATTCAGTAACAATTTTCAGCCAGATTTCATTATTGATAGATACTGAATCTGGTGGTAACCCATTGGCATTTATTTGCTTTGGCAACAAAAATCTTGAACCAATATTGATCTTTTCATCAACTGTGTATCCTGATAGTTCGATAACTTCAGTTCTATCTCTCAATGGTGCACTGATGTTTCCTAACTCATTTGCAGTACACAAAAACAATACATTTGACAAGTCAACAGGGAATCCAATATAATGATCTGTGAATGTCGAGTTCTGTTCAGGATCTAAAACTTCTAGTAATGCAGCTTCTGGGTCACCATTTACTCTTCCAGCACTATTGGCACCACCACAGACTTTATCGATTTCATCCAGCAAAATCAATGGGTTCATGGTACCAGCTTTTCTCAAAGCATTGATGATAACACCTGGCATGGAACCCACATATGTACGTCTATGACCACGAATCTCAGACTCATCTCTAATACCACCTAATGATACTCTTTGAAACTTACGTCCTAGAGCTGATGCGATGGATTTAGCCAATGAAGTTTTACCAACACCTGGTGGACCAACTAGTAGTAAGATTGGGGATTTAGTTCTTTTTGGTTTAACTGAGACGTCTTTATCAGCTTTTGCCAAGGTTGTTGATTGTCCTAAAACCAACTCTTCGTCAGCAGAGGATGAAACAGATGAAGAGTTAGACTTATCATGTAATTTAAGCACTGAAATATACTCTAAGAGACGTTTCTTGACATGATATAACCCATAATGATCGTTATTTAGTTTCAAAGCAGCTTTCCCAACGTCAATAGTCTTAAAATTAACGTATTGACCAAATGGGATATCTAACAAAACGTCGAAATAAGTTCTCAACACTTGATATTCAGAATGTTGAGTAGGCATTCTTTTCAATCTTTTGTAGTCTTTTTGAATCAACTTCACACCATCAACATCAACATCTGATGGAATATTGGATACGAAGTTAGAGATGAGTTCAAGTTCATCAGAATCATCTGATTGTTGGCCTTGTGAAGCACCAGGGTATCTAGCAGAACCTGGAGCGCCAGCAGGTGCTGCACCTTTTGGTCTGATTGAATCTAAAGCAAACTTGATAGACTTTAGCTGGCTGGAAATGATCTTTGATTTTTCCAAATCAGTTGCATTCGAATAGAATTTCTCAACGTAGTCAACTGATCTATATAGAGATTCAAAGACAAGATTCAAGTCCCTGACAATACCATGGAATAGCTCGATCCTTTCAATGACATCAATCGTTGATAGAAACTCGTATTTCTGAACTGGAAGAATGGCAACAGTCAAATCAAGGATCTTCAAGAAACTTTCAGAATTCTTTGCAGAGCTATAGGTATCAAAGTTCGAGTTGAATTTTTCAATCAAACCTTTCAATTTGATTGCAGATGGTTTATAATCTGAGCTAAACTGAACATTCAAAGCGTTTGCTAATGGTGAAAGTGTAAGTGCGTATTTCTTTCCTTCAGATCCCGATTTGTCAACAGAACCAGAGGCCAAAAAATCTTGAAGAAAGCCATCGATGTTTTTAAATAAAATGGAAGTACCCTCGTTGAATCTTTTGATCTCAGATATCAAAATTTTACTATCAATATCAACCAAGTTAGAAACAACGTTCACTTGAAGTTCCTTGATAACATTTGATTCGAGCTTAGCAGATTGATCTGCAATTTCACCTCTTGCTAAAGCTTGGAAAGTGATGGTGATACTTTTATTATCATTAGCAATACCGACAATACGTGAAATAGTAGCAAATTTATCACCTTCTTGTGGAACAATTCCTAACAAAAGCCAATCATAACCTTCTTCATCCCCATAGTTTTTATCTAAAAATCTTCTGAATGAGCGACTTCCTTGACGAGCCGCTTCTGATATTGAAGTTTTTGTCTCAAATGGTGTCTTCAGACCGGACGTTAGCAGATTGTTAAAACCTTTGTTGTTCTTAAAGTAATGTAGAATTCCAAGAGCATCTTCCTGTTGGAAGTTGACCCTATACAGAATCCCTGGAAGAAGCACCACGGGAGTACCTGTGACTTTGTACACAGGTAACAAAACCTTCTTCTTTGGAGCCTGTACCTGAGAGATAGCCATAGCAGTTGTAGTGTCTACTGGATGTTGAGATTACAAAGTATGGTTTTGTGCAGTTGCCACTATTTTATGGGGAAACTCACAAGTCACTATATCGTATCTACCTTCTAAAAAAGGAAATTTCTAAATTCGGCTATAAACTAAACACACTTCATGTACACCTTGCATGTCTGATATCATCACCAATACTAATGATATCAATAATGATGCTCAACTAGATGTAATGGTAATATGGATTATCACCAACCAGGTCAACATACTCGAGGTTACAGTCGTTGCGATAGTATGTGTCGCGGAAAAGCTGACTCGAAGACCCATCACCAAATGAAGCAATCAGTTCTTTCATAACGTTGTCAAGGTCCTTATATTGACGTTTACCTTCAGTAAGAACTTGAGGCTTTGAATCCTTCTCAGCTTCATGTTCAGTTACAACCTCATCACGGCCATCACTATCAATGGATGCATCGTATGTCATACTTGAACTATTTGTCTCAGCTGTATTCTTCAGCCTTTTAATGAAATCAGGCTTACTTTGAAAACGATAAAGAAGCTTCAACCATCTTGTTAAGCGTGATTCATCATTAGCTGTGTATATGTTCAACAAGTCAAGAAGTGGACTTTCATCATTGATACTTTTTACTTTGACTTTGAGGTTATTTGTCTTGTTTTTGATTATAGCAGCTGTTTCTCTGGAATTTTCTTTGAGATCATTCCAATCCTTCTTATACAAACCGATGATATCAGCAATGATATTGCTAGTTCCGAGTTGATTTACCATCTTGCTACTTCAATGGAGTAATTGATTACAATATCATGTTGACTGTCACTTTTTTGTAAGCAGGTTTGTTCAAATATAATTTTTTTAACAGAACATTAAATCTTCTCATGAGAACTTTGTATTGGACTTTCATAAAGCGAAAAGTTCAATACCCTGCAGAGAACTGGTGCAAACCAATAGTGCTCATATTGTGACCACACAATGACGGGCGTTTCTCTAAATAGTTTATAAGAATGCTTTCAAAGTAGTGTTTGAAAGTTAAATATCGAAATGTGCAGTGACTGAAAAGACATACGGGAACCCGGTTAATATAATCTTAGTTTCAACCCGCTACATCACTATAACAGGGATCGTTCGTTAATCATAGTACAGTATTTTCATTATATTCTGAAGATTAAAGCCTGTAGTCCAGACTCCAGCCATAATGAATATTGTCTGATATAAATTTTGTCATCGTTATCAAAAGACGTTACAGTGATCGACCATGTAACGATTAACTGGGATGAGATGAGCTACAAGGACTTTGATTTTGTAGGGCTATACGAAGCATTTGTAATGAATGGTACTTTAGAACTGCTGTTGAGCAAATTGTCACATACATATCAAGCGCCGTGCGAGTTCCAGCTATATAACACGTCCCTTCTGATGATAAAGATAAATGTCATCATCTTTAAAGCCTGAGAGCCCAGATGACATGGAATTCATGATTGGACGATCAACTATACAATTGGAACATCTCGTATATCACACACAAGTACTCATAACTGTCAACTACTGAGGTCCATAAGAATATCCGGACTTTGATACTATACTTCGGTGATGTATTTCGGGATTGCGAGCTGATAATCCGGGCTATCCTCTGCGTACCTCATGGCTCCCTGTAGGCAGTGCACAGTGCACACCGTTACAAGTGCTATTTATATATAAGAGTTTGTGATTTTTCAGACAAGATTCTGCTAAAGCGAATGTGTACTCATGTAGTTATCAGATACTCACTCGATTTAACCGAGATCCCTGGGTAATCGGTACTGTAATTTGTAAAACCTCAGCAGAAGCTAGGCTTGCTCTGTCTAAGCTAAGAGAAATCTCTCCCCGGATTTTATCGATTTTAGCCAAGCTCTTGACGGAAATTGCGGTCGAAGATATTCAAAGACCGGTGTCACGGCCAAATTTACCGATAATACCAGCTAAACTACATGGAGAACACTCCAAATGCGGCAACTGGTAAATAGAAGCCAGTAGATAAAAATTTTCTAAACGCAGGCTAGCATAAACATAATACAGAGGGTTACAACAGCCTTGCTTACATTGATCGTTCGGCCCACTATATAAGTATTTGTAATTCCTTATTTTCCCAGTGAAGTTAACCTAAAGTAGATCTGAGAATTGCTGTCAAAAGACTACTCATTAACGGTCGTTATACATACTCATCACAAACCCTTCACATCTCTCGGACACATTAGACGTTTTCAGCCAAGCTTATAAGGTAACTTCAACAACAGCCGCATATAATCACAGTTGCAATATGTCTAAACCTGTTGAATTAAAGGAAGTAGGTAATCTAGGTGAGAGCCAGGAAACAGCCTCAAGCCAAGAGCAAAACAGTCAAACTCTGACAGATCATGATGCTCATTCAGAGAAAGCCCGTTTGGAAGAATCCAACCCCGATATTGATAGCTCATCTAGCGATGTTGCTGAACAACCTCAAAAATTCACTACTGATGATATCGAAGCTCAAAATGATGAACTAGATCTAGAAAGTGTAGAATCAAGAACACAAACATCAAGAGCACTGTCAAGAGTGTTGACAGACTCTGCATCAGCTGCAGAAGTCAACTCTAAATATTCAACCCCATTACCACCAATGGGTCTTAACAAAGAATATCAAAAAGATTTCCCAGACCCTGAACCTTACACTGTTTCTTTCAATGGTCCAGATGATCCAATCCACCCACATAACTGGCCATTGAAGAAGAAATTCATAATATGTGCATGTATCGGTTTCAACACTGCTTCTATTGCTTGGGGTTCAAGTATTTTCTCAAGTGCTCTATTAGAAGTTGCAGAAGAGTTTAATATCGGATTGACAGTTGCTACTTTAGGTATTTCATTATACGTTCTTGGGTTTGCTACTGGTCCAGTTGTCTGGGCTCCATTGAGTGAACTTTACGGTAGAAGACCAGTTTTATTAGTCAGTTGTTTAGGTTTCACTTTGTTCCAATTTGCAGTCGCAACCGCTAAAGATGTTCAAACTGTTATGCTTTCAAGAGCATTTGGGGGTATGATTGGTGCTGCGCCATTAGTTGTTGTTCCTGCTGCTTTTGCTGACTTGTTTGATAGTCATACTAGAGGTAAAGCTATCACTATTTTCTCCATGACTGTGTTCTGTATGCCAATTTTAGCACCTGTTGCTGGTTCTTTCATTGTTCATTCTTATCTTTCTTGGAGATGGACTGAATATATCACTGGTATAATGGGTGGTTTTGGTTTGTTATTGATTGTGTTCTTCTACGAGGAAACTCATCATCCAATCATTTTAGTTAACAAAGCTCAAGAAATCAAAAAGAGAACTGGTAACTGGTTAATTCACGCTCCACACGATGAATTTGAATTATCTTTTGATGATATCGTACAAAAGAATATCACTAGACCTATTAGAATGTTGATCAGTGAACCAATTATTTTGTTGATTTCGATTTACAATGCTTTCATTTATGGTATCTTATATCTACTACTTTCAGCTTATCCTATCGTGTTTGCTGAAGGCTACAAAATGAAAGGTGGTGTTGCAGAATTGCCATATATAGCCTTAGCAATTGGTATGTTCTTTGGTGGTTGTTACTGTTACAGATCTGAAGATCCATATCTAAAAGCCATGAAAGAAAACGGTGGTAAACCTGTTCCAGAAGCAAGATTGTTTCCATTATTCGCCGGCTGTATTGCTTTCCCAGTTGGTTTATTCTGGTTTACTTGGACTGGTAACTATCATGAAGAAGTTCATTGGATGGCACCAACTGCTGCTGGTGTTTTCATTGGTTTCGGTTTGATTACTATTTTCAATGCATCCATTAACTATATCATTGACTCATACTTAATCTTTGCTGCTTCTGCCTTAGCTGGAAACACATTCTTAAGATCCGCTGCTGCATGTGCTTTCCCATTATTCTCTGTTCAAATGTTCCATAACATGGGTGTCAACTGGGCTGGTTTGTTACTAGCTTTGGTTGGTTTCGTGCTGGTACCAGTTCCATTTTTGTTCTACAAATACGGTAAGAGATTAAGAACAAAGTCCAAATTCGCTTTTGTTCTATCATGATTCCTCAAACATATTCTTTCACTGACTGAGCAGTACTTACTTAATAATATCCTAATCATAAGCCTCAAAAAGTTTGCTCATCATTCTTAAGAAGAAAACGAATAAAACACAAAAACTAATGTTACTAACTTTTATTGTAGAGCCGCGAACATAAAGTAAACATATGTCTGGCAAGTTTTGGTACAAATACTACTGTCGATAACAACTACACGTCTGCATTTTTCCAAAAGCAATATAAATAATTCATTAAGGCATTAACGTTTAACTAGAGCAGCTACATTGAGTCATAATTTTTTCTTCATCAGGTTCGCTGGTCCATCTCTTTTCAACATCCTTTAACTCATCGCCCCATTTGGATGGATCATAAGGATTAGAGCTCATCTTCAACAATTTTGCCAAGTAAACTGGGTTATCATAGTCATCAGAAGTGTATTGGATTACTTCATCAAGAATCCAGTTTCTTGGTGTAAACTGTGGGTTGTGTTTTGAGGCAATTGCATAACGTTCCTCATATGATATGTTTTCTTTAGCAAGTCTTTCTCTGAATTCTGCCAGCCATGATTGGATTAACTCTGAGAGTTCCTCATTTCTTTCCTTATCCACCTTATCTTCTGGTTTGGCAAATCTAGCCTTTAACTGTTCAGTTAAGAAGATACTTTCATCCTTCAAAGTCTTTTCGTTTTGTAATTTGACAAAGAACTTGTTATAATCGGTACCAGTCTTCAACAAGATCTCTAACAATCTGGCATATAAATCATTATCAGTTTCCAAGACATTCTTTAGCCCCAATCTCTTTCCTAACAATTCATTATAGTGTTCCATGAAGACAGATTTGTATTCATTACTTGCAAGATGAATGACAGAGCTAGCTCTTTTCAAGAAATGATCAGACCATTCGGACTTAACACCTTCTTTAACAAATGTTTCATCATTGACATATTGGGGACCTGCACCTAACAGTTCAACCAAACTTTCTCCCAGTCTGGTCAAGTTCCACCAGATAATGGATGGTTGATTAGCAAAGCTGTAACGTAGTTCAGAGTCATCATGATTTGGTGTAAATCTTGGGTCAAACTTGTCCAAGAAGCTGAAAGGTCCAAAATCAATTGACAACCCTAGAATCGATGTGTTATCAGTATTAAGAACACCATTCAAAAATCCATAAACCTGCCAATAAGCAACTGTTTTGGCATTTAGTCTAACGATATTTCTGAACATTTGATCATATTTTGTGGAGTCGGTAATCTCGGTGAAGTTTTCTGGCAATGCTGATTCACCATCCTTCTCAGTCTGGTCTTCGTATTCGTCTTTGTTATAACGACCTTGCTCAAAAGCAGGTAGTTTCCCTTCAAAAACGTGATCGATAATATAATCTGATAGCTCTCTCAAACCATCTCTATCTTTTCTGTATCTATACAGATCAAATGTTCCAATTCTTATCCATGATGGCGCAAATCTAGCAACAACAGCACAAGTTTCTGCGTATTCTCTTTGAGCTAAAGTTCCCGGTAGGACACTGATAGCTAGAGCTCTTGTAGTTGGAATACCAATGCCATGTAGAGATTCAGAAACAACAAATTCACGAATACTTGATCTTAGTACAGCCTTACCATCGGCAAATCTTGAAAAGGCAGTTTTCCCTGCACCTTTCAATTGTAATTCATAAGGGCCAGATGAAGTTGGGACTTGAAATAGGTTAACAACACGACCATCACCCAATTGACCTGCAAACTGACCGAACTGAAATCCTGCATATGCCTGTGCGAATGGGAACACTTTGTCATCATAGTAAAATTGTTTACCAGAGACTATATCTTCGTAATATTGGTCATCCACTTGAGATTTGTCAAGACCAAGCGTTTCAAGAGCCTTCTCCGATGTCACAAGGTGTTGATACTTGTTTCTCTTGGCTGGAACAGTGAATTGGAAAGCACCCTTCTTCAAGATTCTTGGAGTATTGAATTTTTGTACTTTTAAGTCTTCATCTGTTGATTCATATAACTTGATAGCCTCAGCTATAGATGGAACCTCTGGTTCAGCTTTCAGATGCTTGATAAAAGCAGATGTTTTTGGGATCTTCTTCAAGTTAGTAGTCATTCCGGTCTTCCACATAACACAATAGTAACCAGAATATCTGTAGATCCACTAGATGTGTTACTATACTGTGATTGCTTTATACTCCACGAATTCATAAAGATTACTAAACGGTTATTCGCGAACAAAAAGCAGGGCATCAAACCATGATGCTTATTAAGCTTAGTTCGCGATATACGGGTGTAGTAGGTGTAGGTACTAGGAGTAGGTACCGTTTTAGTACACTTTAGTGTGTGTTGATCTCTGCCCATGATTTGAGACACACAGCCAGAAAGACATTACAAAGCAATCGCCAACAGAGGAAAATTGACCATGTAGGGGCTACTGGTGTATACTGTTGAGCTTACACTAATGAACACTACTACAACTGGCTGTTGAGTGTTGACTGTTGGGCTCTCTCCTATCTAAATGTTGATTATTTCGGTAGTATAGCGAAACTGACGACGTTCCATGACGCATGTACCGGTTGTTCAGTACTCAGGGGAAGGGAAATGGCAGAATCTAGAGATGTAGAATTGCGATTACGAAGACCGACATAATTGGGTTTTAGCTTACACTAATCTTACTGTTGGAATGTCTTAATCACCGGCGATTGAGACCAGTTCTGTATGCAATGCATCACTACTACACAGCCATAAGGCTGTGATGGTCAGGTGAGATTGTTCAATTGCCCTAGATTTCGTGTTTGTTTGTTTGTTTGTTTTCTTTTTCCTGTTTCATGTTCGAAAATCGGAATAATTGGATTGACACATTCTCTTGCGAATTTCAGGCACAGAATTAATTATAGCCACGATTCACAACAACACGTTACACGAGATCCCCAGGTCTTTCCTCCACCCCAACTTCAATCGATCCACGTTTACTTTTACTCAATGGTGGTGATATGGTAGCCAAAATGCTATCATACTCTTGGTACATCAGATACCAGGCACGTAGAGAAGCAATTGGTGGATCACTCGATCCCAATTGACCCGTAGCACAGCCTATATTGGTTTGTTCCCCGATCTAGTCGTCATCTCGTCTAATATCTCCTGTAACTCGTTTTTACAGATCATGAAACAGCAAAACGTGAAATCATGCATAAATTCACAATTCATGATCTGGACACCTACACCAGTTCCATAGGGTATAAATACACATGGTTGCCCCTCATTATGTCCTGTGAACCTTCTTTTCCTTTTTCTTTCCTACAAGTACTTTACTTACATATCAATTACATACAAATATCAAGATGGGTTTATTCGACAGTTTCTCTAACAAAGACAACGACAACAACGACAACAAAAACAATGATTACCTATCCAAAGCTGAAGGTATCATCGGTTCTGATAAAATCAATGACATCAAAAACAGAGTTGGTGAAGACAACTTCAACAAAGCTGAAGAAGCTGTTAGAAACCAATTCTCTCAAACCAACATAAATTCTGATGACAACGACAACAACAGATCTTCATATGGTTCAAGAAACGACGATGATAATGACAACAAGAAATCTTCATACGGTTCAAGCTCTTATGGTAATGATGACGATGACAACAAGAAATCATCCTACGGATCTAGCTCTTACGGTTCCAACAACGATGATGATGACAACAAGAAATCATCTTATGGCTCCAGTTCTTACGGTAATGACGATGACGACAACAAAAAATCATCATACGGTTCTAGAAACGATGATGACGACGATAACAAGAAATCATCTTACGGTTCCAGCTCTTATGGTTCCAACAATGACGATGATGACAACAAAAAATCATCTTATGGATCTAGCTCTTACGGTTCAAGAAACGATGATGACGATGACAACAAAAAATCCTCATATGGTTCAAGTTCTTACGGTTCCAACAATGACGATGATGACAACAAGAAATCATCCTACGGATCTAGCTCTTATGGTGATGATGACAACAAAAAATCATCTTACGGTTCAAGCTCTTACGGTAATGATGACGATGACAACAAGAAATCTTCATACGGTTCTAGTTCTTATGGCTCAAACAACGACGATGATGATAACAAGAAATCATCATACGGATCAAGCTCTTATGGTTCTAGAAACGACGATGACGATGATAACAAGAAATCCTCTTATGGTTCAAGCTCATACGGTAATGATGATAACGATAACAACAGATCATCATACGGCTCTTCTAACAGAGACAATGACAACTCTTATGGCTCTTCTAACTATGGTTCATCTAACAGAGATAACGATAACTCATATGGTTCAAACAATGATTCCTATGGCTCTAGAAACGATGATGACAACAGAAGAGGTGGTAGAGACAACGATTACTAAACTTGAAAGTACTGGATGACTTTCTGAGTTCAGAATGTGTATGAATCAAATAATATGTAACTATGATTAAACTATACCAACTAATTACATACAAGTTGCAGTAGCTCTCTTTCTCTATTTTATTACGTAATATTATTATAGCACCGGAATACTTATATATCACGTGTCTCAAACCGAGGGTATAGAGTTTCGCGAATTTCAATATTTACTGTAGATATATAGAAATTTTCGAAGAGGTTGAAGTAAAAAAGGTAAACAACAGAACTTTCATAGCTATATTTTGACAAGGAAGATTATCTGACATCAAGAGTAAGTGTGATCCAAGAAAGATTGCGCTGATAGCAATGATCTGTGGCTGATCTGGGAGGATAGTTCCCCCTTTGATCTCCATTTATTGTATCTTTTAGCGTATCAATCAAACTGCAAAACTAACAAGTGCCTTTTTATTAGTGTCAAAGCTTTCTACCCCTTATAGAGGCAGGATCTATGAATCGGTGAATCACAACGTGATTGCACCTCCCGCTTCCACAGCGCCTACTATACCTTCAAACAATAATGATTATTTCACTGTTTCAGGCGTTGATATAAATGAACCATTACAGCTAGCTAGCAAATATGTTGATGTATCATTATTACGTGATAAAACAACTCCAATTCTAGAGGATATTTCCTTCCATGGTAAAGCTGTTGATTACAATTTCAGTAGTGCAACTGACGGTCTAGGACCTTTCCAGCCATTCGAAAGAACCGAAGTTATCAGTATCCCTGATGAGATTCTAAAACAATACAATGCAACAGAGACTAATAGCAAGATGGGTATATTCCCAGAGATCTCGAGGGCTTGGATCATTGTTGACAACCGTCTGATATTTTGGAACCTTTCTAAATCTTCTGAGTTCCAAACATTTGAAGAGATCAAACATACCATCTTGAAAGTTGAATTAATAAAACCAAAACCAAATGTCTTTGCAGAAACAATAAACTACTTATTACTAGTTGCTACACCATTTGATATCCATATTTTGGCTGCATCATACCAAGATAACAATCTTGATCTATATGAAACCGGAATGGTTGTCCCAACACATGGTCTAGGTGTTGATCAATTCATCCTGAATGAAAAGACTAACGATATCTATTTCACTGGTGTTGGTGATGGTTTGAATATTTGGAAACTACAGTACTCCAGTACAGAAGATTGGTTCAATAAGAAATGTAACAAACATTGTCTGACAAGATCTTCCGTTTCAAGTTTAATTCCTGGCTCTACTATCATCAACTCTATTTCAAACTATTTCAGTGAAGATCATGGATCAGAAATCGTTATACAGCTTGCAATTGACTCTACCAGAAACGTGCTATACACACTATCAAACCACTCTGTCATCAGAGCATACAAAATCACAGAATCTGGTTCAATTCATGATCCATTAGTGGTGAAACCTTCTGATATTTCATCTTACACAAGAACTTCAAGTGCTAAAGCCTCTCCTTTACTATCTGCCAAATATTTGAAAGTCGTCAGTATCAATGTTGTCACGAGGTTAGAGAATGATGATTTGTGTCTTGTTGCTATCACTCTTGGTGGTTGTAGACTATATTTGAATGGTTCTGTTTCCTCAAGTTACGTGTCAGCATTGAGATTAGAGAGTGTTAAGTTCCCACCAACTAAAATCACTGAAGAAGAAATCAGTCAAGAGCAAAACAAATTCAAAGAACAAGAAGCGACAAAAGCAAGTACTACATTGTTTGCTCCAAAGACTAAAGTTGCAGAATTACCAACTATCTTAACATACCAGAAGAAATCTAGTATCTTATTAGAATCTCAAACTACATCAAAACTTATCTCACCAGGTATTTTCTTTGATGTCGTTGCGAAAGAAGGATCTAAAGAACACAAACTATTTGTTTCCGTACCAGATTATGGTGTTTTGAAATACCACAACCAATATGTTGAAAATGCCACTTTCTTAGAGTCATTTGGTAAAATCCACCAGATTGTTCCATTGACTCCTTCATTCAATGCTACCAATAGACCACAAGGATACGCTAATGAGTTTGCTACTCAATACTCGAAAGATCCATTTGAAATTGCTGTTTTAACAGATCTCTCATTACAAATATATCGTTATAGAACTCCAGATTTAGTCTTTGAAAGCTTGGTTGACGATTTCTCACCATTCATTTCTAAATATGGTTACTTAGAATCAGCATCAACTGCATTATATGTGACATGCAAGTACAACATTCCAAAAGTTATCAGATCAAATGCTTTTAGCTTTTTCACACTAGGTATACCAAATCTTGTTGAATTCAAACCAAGCTACAAGCAAACAAAATCTTTGATCCCATTATCATCAAAACCTACAGATGCATTATCATTCCAAAACATTATACTAAGTCCAAGATTTTACGGTTCTGTTACTTTGGTTGGTAGATTGTTCCGTAATATTTGGGATACTCCAGTATTCAAAATAAGTGAAGGTGTTAAATACAACAAAGCTGGAACATTATTGAAGGAATCTATCTTCGAAAATGAGTTCTTGGAAAATGTTAACTTGGATCAAAATGATATCGAGTTCTACCTAAGCTCAATCTCGGTATTGAATGAATTCTTCCAAACATATGGTAATACCATTGCTTGTTTTGTTCCATCAAACTTCCAACACAATACTGATAAATTTGAAGAATTTGTTAATCAAGCTGAAAACATTGCTATTAACTCAATTATCAGATTAATCATTTCAATCAAAGAGGCATTATCGTTCTTTGCTATCTTGATTAAAGAAGCTGATCCAGATCTGAAACTAAAAGACATTTTCAAGAACCTTTCATTGGAAATTCAACAATCTTTATCAAAATTAACTTTCAGAGATGTCTTTGCACCAACTGAAGAATCCAAGAACTTGATCAAGGAAATCTTATCATCCATCATCAATAGAAACATGAGCCGTGGTGAATCAATTGAATTTATTGCTAAAGGATTACAAGAACGTTGTGGTACTTTCTGCAGTACTAATGACGTTATTGGATTCAGAGCTATGGAACATTTAAGAAAAGCCAAATCAGTTGGTGATAGTGATTTTGAAAGTGTTAATTATCATTTAAGTCGTGCTATTGAATTATTCCAAATGATCAATAATGAAATTTCAATTGAAAAATTGAAAGAATGTATTGATATTATGGTTGCATTGAATGAATATCCAAAAGCTGTCAAATTCGCTTTGAATATTTCTTTAAGTTGTGATCCTGGCAGTCTTGCATTACAATATATTTCTGATGGTAAATTGGCAAATGATGAACGTGAAAAACCTTATATCAAAAGACATGAAATTTTTGATACTGTTTTCCAATTATTAGTTAATGTGGATAAACTTGCTATTGAAAACTCAATTAAAAATGATCAAACTGTTGATTTTTTGAAAATTAGAGATGATAGTTATAATATTGCGTTCAACTTTGAAGATAAATTATTCCAATTTGAATTATATGATTGGTTTATTAGTCAAGATGTTAGTGAGAAACTACTAGAGATTGATACTCCATACATCTTACCATACTTGGAATCCAAATCTCAAGAATCATTGGTAATTTCAGATCTATTATGGATTTATCAATCTAAAAAAGGAAACTATTATGAAGCTGCTTTGACATCATATTCATTAGCTCTTAGCGATTTTGAAATTTCATTGACTCAAAGAAACGAATACTTGTCAAGAGCTATTGGCTTCTGTAACTGTATCATCTTACCATCACAAAGACAACAAGTCATTCAATTATCCAGTTTGATTGAAGAAGTGTTTGAAGCTTCAAATGTTCAATATGATCTAATCATTGAAATTAGTAATGATGTTAACTTACAAGAATCACAAAAAGAGGAATTGATTGCACAATTGAATGGTAATGTCTTGACAGTCACTGAATTGTTCAATGATTTCGCCAATGTTTTGGGATATCATGAGATTTGTTTGGAAATTTTCAAAATCTCAGATTTCAGAAATTCTGAAGAGATTCTTTCAAGATACGTTGATTTATTTGATGCTGATAAACATGAAAAGGAACTTTTGAAACAAAAATTAGTCAAAGTTGGTAAGAAACTACAATCATCCGAAGTTGTCTTCCCAATTGGTGAATTGATCTTATTGTTGTTGAATGTATTCCAACAAGAGGGGTACGAAAATGTTCCTGGTGAAATCATCAAGATCTTTATTGAGAGTGGTGTTTCATTTGATAAATTATACTATATTTTGAGAGATCTAGTTGAAGTTAAGGACTTTAACAGTGAGTTTTATTCTACTGAGTTGAAAGAATTGATAAAGATTTGGTATACTGAAGATTTGAAATTGAGAGAGATTTTAAGAATTGATGATTTGAATAATGTTGATTTGGAGAAATTCCATCAACAAATTGAACAAATTGTGAAGTCTGGACTCCTGTGATATGCATGAGCTTCCTACTCTAGATCAGTTTATGTAACATAGAGCCAAAAACAATATACACTATTGAATAATACTTCAGTATGATAATGTAGTGGGCACTAATTAAACGTTGTTATAAGTGACTTTTCTTGTTATTGTTACTGTCCTGCAGTAGGAGAAATCCGATGTACCTGTGCAGATCTCATCTCTATATTACAAAATTACAGCTGTTAATTTTGTCACTTGTCTTATTCACAACGCTTCGCTAGCGCTGCTTAAATTTACTGATTTTTTCTCAACATTGAAGATGTTACAATGACGTATAATAAGCTGTATAACGTGAGGCTGACTGGAAACGTCATAGATCAATTGCTACTTAAACACACACAGACACTCTCTAGAAAGGAGCAATGTCTATGTATATACGACATCAGATGATTTTGAACCTTGCAAGCCAACAAATCAAAGAGTCCAGTTGGTTGGGGTTCCATGGAATGTTTATATCTGCTCATTGTGACGTTTAAATCCGAAAAGACTCAGAAGTCAGAACTGAAAAGAAGGCTTAACTTTTAGACTTTATAGGCCCAAGAATGGTTTGTAATCAAGACAGTGACAAGACAGCGTAATACACTAATAGTCTACAAAGGAGGTAATGCATGATTGACGTTAATTGTGAGAAAGAACCAGGCCAGGCTCCCCATAGGTCCCCCCAGCTTTTGCCAGTTTTTGCCAGTTTTGGTGTATCATTTCATTTTTCCCTCTTTTACCCCGTTCGCCATTGTCAGCAATCGCTATCCTCGGCGCGCCTGGTTTCGAATTTCCTAATTCGAACATGACGAAAAGCTTCTCCACAGAGATAGCAACTCAGAAGCTCATTGCTCAACTAGAGACACGAAGGCCCAGAACTGTGCATGATTACAAAGGCTCGCAGCGTGATTGGTGGAACGTGACACTGGTCAGTTGCTCCACTCTTCCACTCTGTCGATGCTTTATACATATATAAGCACTTTGGTGCTGGTTTTAGTTTCAGTTCCCTCTGCGATTACCATCAATTGACAATTGACTATTATCATCTAACAAACCACAATTAGCGCTATGTCAGATAACAACAATAACAACAACGAGAAACCTGTCGTTACCACATCCCAGGGTTATCCTCTACCAAACCCATTCGAAACACAAAGAATTGGCAAATTTGGTCCATTACTACTACAAGACTTCAACTTGATTGATTCTCTAGCCCATTTTGATAGAGAACGTATTCCAGAAAGAGTTGTCCATGCTAAAGGTTCTGGTGCCTTTGGTTACTTTGAAGTTACCGACGATATCACCGATTTGGTTGGTTCTGCCTTCTTGAATGAAATTGGAAAGAAAACTAAAGCTCTAGTGAGATTCTCCACCGTTGGTGGTGAACAAGGTTCTGCCGATGCCGCTAGAGATCCAAGAGGTTTTGCCATCAAATTATACACTGAAGAAGGTAACTTGGACTGGGTCTACAACAACACTCCAGTTTTCTTCTTGAGAGATCCTATTAAATTCCCACACTTCATCCACACTCAAAAGAGAAACCCACAAACTCACTTGAAGGATCCAAACATGTTCTGGGACTATTTGGTCCAAAACCAAGAAGCTATCCACCAATTTTTGATTTTATTTTCAGACCGTGGTACTCCAGCTGATTACAGACACATGAACGGTTATTCTGGTCACACATACAAATGGTCCAACAAGAACGGTGAATGGCGTTATGTTCAAGTGCACTTGATCTCCGACCAAGGTATCAAGACTTTGAACAACGAAGAAGCTACACAAAAATCTGGTGAAAACCCAGATCATGCCCAAGAAGACTTGTTCAACTCCATTGCCAACGGTGATGCTCCATCATGGACCGTGTACGTTCAAAGTATGACCGAAGAAGAATCCAAGAAATTGCCATTCTCTGTTTTCGATTTAACCAAGGTTTGGCCCCACAAAGATTTCCCATTACGTCGTTTCGGTAAATTGGTTCTAAATGAAAACCCACAAAACTATTTTGCCGAAATTGAACAAGCTGCTTTCTCCCCATCCCACACCGTTCCATACCAAGAAGCTTCCGCTGATCCAGTTCTACAATCGAGACTATTCTCCTACCCAGATACACACCGTCATAGATTAGGTACAAACTATGCCCAAATTCCAGTCAACTGTCCATACGCCAAAACTTTCAACCCAATCTTGAGAGATGGTGCCATGACTGTTAATGGTAACTATGGTGCTGCTCCAAACTACATCTCCACCTTAGAGAACCCAGTCCAATACACTCCACAGGCTAACTTCAACTACCAACAAAACCAAGAATACTACCAAGGTCCAGCCCAACCATTCCACTGGGCTGTTGAAGGTGATATCGACTATGCTCAAGCCAGAGACTTATACCAAAAAGTTTTGTCTAAACAAGAAGGTCAACAACGTAACTTGGCTCATAACATTTCAGTCCATCTATCTGGTGCTGTTCCAGTCATTCAAGATAGAGTTTTCGAACTATTGGCTAAAGTTGACTCTAATTTGAGTAATGATGTTAAGAAGGAAGTTTTGGAACTAAGTCCAAGAGACAAGAGTGCTGCTCAAGGTGGTAAATGTCCATTCAACCACAACAAACTATGATTGATTCATTAGTTTGAAGTATTTGAGTTTCTTTCTGTTATGTATTTATGGGTGTTTTTACACAAGGTTTTTTAATATCGATATTATATTATCTTTAGACATTTTGTAGCTATGAATCCAGCATATTCTTTTGAGCCAATATTTTGTAGTACATTGGTATAAATATAATGTTTGAATCGAGAGACTCTCTCACTTTCACTGAGTTCTCCCTTGAATTATTTGAAGTTTATAGTAAAAGCTGATTACATCATAAAAGCCATCACCTCGCGAATTTGTTCTGTAAACGAAGATAAAGGTGCTTATCGAATTTAGTATTAGTTGCCATTGTTAACTAAACGCCTTTGACAACGATCACCTCAAATCTTTTACTTATAAAGACCACTAACGACTCACTTAAACCAACTAGGTGAATAGCGCTTATAATTCTCTATCAATCGCTCCAAGGAATTACCATCTCTTTACAAGATGAAGCAATTCTTGCTCTTGGTGTCACTCCCCTTTCTCTTCATTACATCTGAAGCAAAAGACTATAACGAACATCATCAAACACCAGGGTTTTGCTCAATCTATGGAAGCTGTGGTAAGAAATCTCTCTTTGGCTCGGACTTACCCTGTGTGGTTGACCAACCAGCTGTTCAACCCTCTGCTGAAGATGTTACACAATTAGTTAAACTATGTGGAGAAGAATGGTCAAATTCAACTGTTTGCTGTACATCTGATCAAATTGCAACCCTTAGTGAGAACTTGAAGAAAGCCGATTCATTGATATCATCATGTCCAGCATGTCAAAAGAATTTCAGAAGTTTGTTTTGTCAATTCACTTGTTCTCCTAATCAATCTCAATTTGTTAATGTTACCAAGACAGCAACTTCAATTGATAAGTTTAAACCTGTTGTTTCAGAGCTAGAAATATCAGTAGAGGAACAATTTGCTTCTTCTCTATATGATTCTTGCAAAAACATCAAATTTGGTGCAACTAATGGGTATGCTATGGACTTGATTGGAGGTGGTGCAAAGAACTATAAACAATTTTTAAAGTTCTTGGGGGATGAAAAACCATTACTTGGAGGATCTCCTTTCCAAATAAACTTCCAATATCATAATGAAACAACTGATTCTGAAATGACTTTTTTGAACTCAACAACTTATGAATGTAATGATCCCATTTATAAGTGTTCTTGTTCAGATTGTCCTGATGTTTGTCCAGCTTTAGAACCAGTATCTTATCATCATTGTAAAGTTGGTGTGTTGCCTTGTTTCTCATTCTCAATCATTATTGTCTACTCTGTGGCTCTATTGTTATATGTTGCTTTTGTTGCATACAGAACTAAGAATCGTAAAGTTCAATTGTTACAAGAATCTCCATTCTTGGATTCAACAACACTTTATCTACCTGGTCAGAATAGAAATGAAGTATATGCCCTCAATAACTTCTTGGAGAAAGTATTCAGTAAATTAGCATTTTATTGTGCAAAATATCCTGCTGTTGTTCTAACAATCACATTTGTTATTGCTGGTACTCTTTCTTCAGGATTGTTCTTCTTTGGCTCACTTGAAAAAAATCCTGTTAATCTTTGGGTAAGTTCAGGCGCTGAGGCATTCAAACAAAAACAATACTTTGATGAACACTTTGGTCCATTTTATCGTACCGAACAGATCTATATAGTGAAAGAAGATGGTGTACTCACAGATGAAGTTGTAAAATGGTGGTTCAAGACTGAACTGGAAATAAGGAATATTGTGGTTGAGGATATCACCTATGATGAATTGTGCTTCAAACCTACTGAGGATTCTACTTGTGTTGTGGAATCTGTGACTCAATACTTTGATGATGTTTTACCTAGAGATTGGAAGACCCAACTTAAAGCTTGTACAGACTCTCCAGTGAATTGTTTACCAAGCTTTCAACAACCTTTAAGAAAAGAGTTACTTTTTGGAGGTTATAATGAAACTGATATTTTTACATCAAAGGCAATTGTTGTGACTTTACTTTTGAACAATTATGTCGACGAAGACGATGAACGTACAGTGAGAGCTACTAAGTGGGAGAACAACCTTGAACAATACTTACTGAACTTAAAGACTCCAAAGGGTGTCCGGATTAGTTTCAGTACAGAACCATCATTAGAATCAGAACTTAATAAATCAACAAATACTGATGTTAAGATCGTTGTGATTTCATATATTGTTATGTTCCTATATGCTTCTATATCATTAGGGGGTTCCTTCAATATATTGAAAACAAGATTCTCATTAGGACTTTCAGGTATTGTTATTGTTTTATTATCAGTGACTTCATCTGCTGGATTGTTTTCCTATCTTGGGTTGAAATCAACACTTATCATTGCAGAAGTAATACCGTTTTTGATCTTGGCTATTGGTGTTGATAATATATTCTTAATCACACATGAACTCAAAGCTATAAACTATTCTTATCCAAATGAGTCAATCGCCTTCTGTATATCAAAAGCTGTTGGAAGAATGGGTCCATCTATCTTATTGTCATCATCAAGTCAATTTTTAACTTTTATTCTTGCTTCAACTGTCTCAATGCCTGCCGTTAGAAACTTCGCTATCTATTCTGCTGGTGCAGTCTTCTTTAACTCATTATTACAACTCACTGCTTTCATTTCTTTACTTTCTCTCGATCAACAAAGAATCGAAAGTGGTAGATTAGATTGTTTCCCATGCTTCAAGTTTGAAAGATCAGTTCGTCTGGATGAAGTTGCCGAATTGTTCGAAAATGAAAACGAACACCACTTCTTTGATAGAATATTGAATTGGTATTCTCCTATTATTTTGAAGAGTAAAAAGTATGTTGTTTCTGCCTTTGTTTTATGGACCACACTCTCATTGATAACTTTGCCATATATACAGTTTGGGTTAGACCAAAGAAATGCAGTACCAACAGACTCATACTTGATTGAATATTTCAATGATGTTTACCAATACTTGAATGTTGGTCCTCCAATCTATTTTGTTGTGAAGGATTTGGATCTTACAGAAAGAGAAAATCAACAAAAGATCTGTGGAAGATTCACCACTTGTGATGAATTCTCATTATCAAATGTTTTGGAACAAGAACGTAAACGGTCAGAGCTTTCAACAATTGCAGAACCTTTGGCAAATTGGTTAGATGATTATTTCACTTTCTTAAACCCTGAACTTGATGATTGTTGTCGCTTGAAAAAAGCATCCGAGTTTGATGAGGTTTGTTCACCACATGCTCCAGCTAGACAATGTCGTGCATGCTTTGCTGATAAGAAATGGGAATATTCAATGGAGGGGTTCCCAGAAGGTGAAGATTTCATTAAGTACTTTAACATCTGGATTAACTCACCAAGCGATCCTTGCCCATTGGGCGGTAAAGCACCTTACTCATCAGCGCTATATTACTCGAATGAAAGTGTCATATCTTCAACTTTTAGAACTAGTCATGTCCCATTAAGATCACAAGACGATTTTATTGCTGCTTATGAAGAGTCTATCAGAGTTACGAAAGAACTTCAGAAATCGTTAGATCATGAAGAGATCTTTGCATACTCACCATTTTACATCTTTTTTGTTCAATATAGTACTATTGTGAAGTTGACTTTCACATTGATAAGTGTTGCCTTGGTAATCATACTTTTCACTTCAACGGTACTACTGGGTTCTATTAGAGCTGCGTTAGCTTTGATATTCACCGTTATTATGATTTTGATTAATATTGGGGGTGCAATGTCGGTATGGTCAATTTCCTTAAATGCAGTCAGTCTTGTGAACTTGGTGATCTGCGTTGGTTTAGCCTTAGAGTTCTGTACCCATATAACTAGAGCATTTGTTGTTTCTGATAGAGATTCTCGTTTAGAAAATGTGGATTTCAGAGCTTTTAATGCAATCACAGGAATTGGTGGTGCTGTATTTGGAGGAATTTGTACAACAAAATTGATTGGTGTTATAGTTTTGGCATTCACTCAATCGAAGATCTTTGAGATATATTACTTCAGAATGTGGTTCTCTCTTGTGATCGTTGCTTCTTTACATGCTATGGTGTTCCTACCTGTGCTCTTAGCAAGTATTGGAAGTAAACGTTATGTCTTTTCTGAAAACAGTACTGGAATTGCTGATGATTTAATCAACCGTCTAGGTGATCTCAGGGAATAGTCCATGATCTATGAATAAGAACCGAAAATATACAATAAAATATAGTAATTATGAATGAATGAACTTCGACTTTGTAGACATTCTTTATCAGGTTGAAAACATGGGCTCGTAACCATACTTGGAAAAATAAATAAGAAAAAGACCCGAAGAGCTGGTACTTCGTTGGCAGGTAGAACAGAGAGAGAACTGCTTGTATTGACCAACTTCTTCACCCTTTCTTCATCTCTCTTATATTGGAATGAGTTTAGCCAAGTCTCTTGGTGAATACTTTGTTTCATGCAAAAATAATGGCTGGTTGATGAGGCCAACGCCCAACTTGATCAACGTCCTGCCCAACCATATAATCAACCAAATACGGCCTCCAACGCCCACATCGAAACAAAATGACTATAAACTATTGATGGATAACTATGATCTTGTCGGGAAAGGATCTCATCAAGAGAGAATCAAAGTCCAGTCATATTTGAAGACATTGGGTTTTGAGAAACTGAGAAGATCTCAATCACTCGAAGCTGAACCATTTGATGATGAAGAAGCTACTTCTAAGTATAACCTCGAGAGAAACAACAGCTCTGCTGTTTCTATGCTGAATATGCAGACATCACTCTCAATCATTGAAACACTGGTTGATATCACGCCAAAACCTAAATCAGTCTATGATGTGTCTCCAATAGCTATCAATGATCCATCAATATCATATAAAACTCCATATTTCAAACATTCATACTCCGAAGTACCACCAATACCAGATTTTGGACATGATCCTACAAAGTTCGAACAGTACATATACCTTATAACACACTCAACATTCCACCACAAAGGTTCCTCAAAGTTTAATGGTATCATCTCAAAGATCCTGATGAATTTGTTCAATCCATTGAACCAAAACACATTAACTTTGAGAAATACAAACTCATTCAATCATGCATTGCATTACTACAGCAAGAAATGGAACATTGCAACCTGTCGTGAGCTGTTAGTTCAAATGAAGTTTGAGGACCATAGACCAACAACCACTACATACAATATCATGTTGGGAAACTTATTGACGTTGAAACATATCAAACATACAGCTAATCCATATCATATAGCATTGAAGCATTTGAAACAGATGAAGGAAAACAGAGTATCTGCGGATGTTATAACATGGAACTGGATATTCAAACTGTTGAATGATGATGCCAGTAGATCCACTTTATTGTTCAATAGAAAACAACTGAATATTCCACTGGACCCAAGAAGTTTGCATACAATTCTCAGATTCTTGTTGGAAGATAAGGGAATCAGTGCACACTCTGCAATTGAACTACTCAGTAACTATGGTATATCCATTGACTCAAAGATTTTAGAACTTCTTGTGAAAAGGTTGATACTGGAAGAACAAACTGAAGCTGCTTTAAAGCTAATACAATATACCCGTTTGAACTTCAACATCAAGGTGACACCAAATCTGTTAAATTTATTCCTTGTTGATTTCTCTGCAAAGGGTAGAGTTGACCTTGTGGTTGCAATTATCAATACTTTCAAATCTGAATACAATATTAGACCTGATTTCCAAGCTTACAATCTTGTCATGAAAGCAATAGCTAATACAGGCCATTGGAAACAGAAAGTTTCAGTCCTACGGATTCTTTATCAAAAAATGATGAAAGATACAAAGGGAAACGTTGCGGGTGAATACTGGATTAGAAGACTTAGATCTCGTCTCAAGTTCATTTATGATGAAGAGGTTAATCTAACGAGTAAGTTGACTCCACAAGAGGCTGAACTCAAAAACACCATAGAAGAAATCAAACTTGGATCTAAAGTACCTTATATAATCAAGGATGAATCCAAAGAATACTTGAAGTTCGCTAGGTTACTCGGTGTCTTCTCAAGATCAGTAAAGTCTAAGAAGACACCAAATGATGAACTACAAAGAAAGAAAGACAAGGCAATCAAATATAGAAAAAACATTGACGCCATATCAATTCAAAAGGCAATGGTCAAGAGAATACCATACGCCAAAGATCCTTATAATGCATTGAAATCAGAGTTGGAAGAAAGACGGTTAATCTAGAAAAACCTACTGTATATAATATATCTAGACTGAACCATAATGATAAACTTCTCTGACTCTGAACTGACCGGGTAATTTCTGTAGTAAAAAGAACGAAGAGAAAGTGTTTCACTATAGAAATTTCCATAAACTACTAGCTTACTAGTCCTCTATTAATGAATCTTAAACTCAAGGGTTTTGTGTCTTATCGATGAGATGGGTAGTAAAAAAAATGCAAAAAAATTAATTGCTTCCAATCAGAGTCGAACTGATGATCGCCACATTACTAGTGTGGCGCCTTACCAACTTGGCCATAGAAGCAATTGTTGTCGGTTTTATCCCACTGTAGAAAACCCCGTGTCGAGTGCGGAAATTGATACATCGCTCATAACCTCAGAGGTCTTCATTACGTATAACAAGTAGTAGTAAACCCTGTACTCTATGATCGCTGTTGCTTGAAACAGCAAAGTAAATCGTTCAGTGTCGAACATACACATACAGTACACACTAACCAGCCATGTCTTTGGAGTGCTATATAGTAATTGTTTCATATTCGAGTGATACTAGGATACAGTGTAAAAAGACAAGGGTGTCAATGGCCGAGGAACGTTCCTTCACCTATACATGTATCAGCGCGTCGTAATTCTCATATCTAAAGGTTGGCTCCTTCGCTGCCCTATTATTGGTGAAAGAGTGAAGGTGTTATCTGTAAGGAGTACGGCAGTACTGAATGCCAATGCTCTCGAGTACTGAAACTTCACCTCTATTATTATTATTATTATTCTCGTCGAGTATTCAGGTGGTGTTTACTATTAGTATTTTCGGGTCTGTTTAGTGTTTACTGTTTTTGCATTCTGCATATTCTGGCGCTCCGAAAAAAAAACACTATGTGTGAAAGGTTCCTATTCGTATACAGGGCCTTAACTCAGAAGCAAACAACGTTCGTATTGAGCAAGAATAAACGCAAATGCCCGAGTGACTAGCGCATCTTTGCACTAATGCCAATCACAATGAGCTAGATGGCGCAAGATACTAGTCCAGACCAAACTTTCGCCGGCTTCTTGTTCTGTGTTTGTGTTGAAGAGGGCATCGCCAGCCTTTTTCCTTACGTAAACAAGAACCTGCCAGTTACCGCGAAAAACCAAAACATAGGAAAAAAACGCGAAAAAAGCGCGAATTTGTGCTTGAGCTACATGAAGGTCTCTCTCTGGCAGGTACATTGTGCTTACGTGCTTATGTGCGAAGTAAGAAGTAGGAACACATAAACACAACGGTCTCGAACAAGAAAAACCCCTTCCAAAGTACAAACACGGTATCACCCAGCCATCTAGCGCGATGAAACAGTAGCGATCTGCACCTCATCATGTCCTTCGGTGACGAAGAAGCTTCTTTCACGAGTATTGTCTTGTACATGTTTCACAGATGTTTCAAATACTTAAACAGCCATCTCTGTCCTTATTCTTGGTATCATCTTCACATCGAAGTCTTTTGATTGAACCTTTGAAGTAGCAAAAACAAAACCTAAAGCACCTATCGACCCTCAATATACCAACTATTGATTCATTCCTTTACTGTCGTTAGTTTTGCAATAATCCAGACAATTCACTCTTTTACTATTGTTTCATTCATTCTTTTATAACCAGCCACTCAACTTTAACTGCTTACTTACTTAGTACTACCACTGAAATCTCAATCATCAACTATAATGAGATTAACTTCAACACTTTCCAAATTAGCCGCCTTTGCAGGTCTTGCAACTTCAGTCACTGCTTTCAACCCATCCGCCAACGATAATGTTGTTGTCTACTGGGGTCAAGCCTCTGCTGGATCTCAAGAAGATTTATCTTATTACTGTGCTTCTGATGATGTTGATGTTGTTATCGTGTCATTCTTAACCTCTTATGACAACCCTCCAACTCTAAACTTTGCTGGTTCTTGTTCTGAGACCTTCTCTAATGGTTTGTTAAAATGTGACAAAATCGCTTCTGATATCAAAACTTGTCAAGCCGCCGGTAAGAAAGTTTTACTTTCATTAGGTGGTGCTACATCCACTTCTACCTTCTCAGGTGACTCTGATGCTGAAGCTTTTGCTACTACTTTGTGGAACTTATTTGGTGAAGGTACCGCTGAACAACGTCCTTTCGGTGATGCTATTGTTGATGGTTTCGATTTCGATATCGAAAACAAACAACAAACTGGTTACGTCGCCTTGGCTACTAAACTAAGAGAATACTTTGCTTCTAGTTCCAGAGACTATTACTTAGCCGCCGCTCCACAATGTGTTTATCCTGATGAAAGTTTGAGTGAACTTTTAGAAGGTGTTGATATTGATTTTGCCTACATTCAGTTCTACAACAACTACTGTAATGTTGATAAACAATTCAACTGGGATACCTGGGTTACTTATGCTGAAACCGTTGCACCAAACAAGAACATCAAACTATACTTAGGTTTACCAGGTGGTCAAACTGGTGCTGGTTCCGGTTATGTTGGTCTAGATACTGTTAAATCCACTCTTGCAACAATCGCTTCTACTCCACAATTTGGTGGTATTATGTTATGGGATGCTTCTCAAGGTTTCACCAATCAAGTCGATGGTGGTAACTTCGTCTCTGGTATCAAAAACGCCTTAAAACAACATGGTTCTTCACCAAAACCTACCTCAAAGGCTCCTGTTGCTTCTTCTGCCGTTGTTTTGAGTTCAGCTTCAGCACCAGCCACCGTCCAAACCGCTATCTCTGCTGCCGCTTCTGCTGCTGTCGCTTCTTCTGCTACCACTTCTACTTCTTCCATTGTTTGGTACACTCCTGCCACATCTAATCCAGTGAATGTTGCAGCCACTTCTACTTCCTCCATCGTTTGGTATACTCCTGTCGCATCAAACCCAGTTGATGTTGCAGCCACTTCTACTTCTACTTCTTCAATTGTTTGGTACACCCCAACAACCACTTCTACTTCTTCACCAATACCCGTTTTAGCTTCTACTGCTACCTCAGTCTCTGTTGTTGCTCCAGCTTCTCCAGTTGCTCAAGGTACATCTACTGCCACTGTTTCAAAAATCGCTACTATCCTCAGTGTTAAAAACAACGATGTTGATCCAGTCATTTCAAATACCAAAACAAACACAAAATCCAAACCTGTTGTGACTTCTACCACATCAATCTACAGCAAACCACCATCTAAAGGAGGTGTTTCTACTGCTATTGAAACCTCTTACGCAACTGTCACTGTTGGTGTTTCAGCTTCTGAAACTTCTTCTCCAGTTGAAGTTGTTTCCTCTGCTGCTAATTCTACTTCTTCTTTCGTTGAAGTTACTACCAATTCTTTCACTGCTCAATTATCAACACTAATCACTGCAGTCACCTCAGCCACTCCTTCTGGAAGTGTTTCATCTGGCTGTTCAAACCAATCAGGTCAATCTAAAGTTGATTGTCTAAATGCTCAATATGAAGCTGGTCAATTTGCCGGTTCACCAGATGCTTGTACTGAAGGTGAAGCTTCATGTTCTGCTGATGGTAGTTATGCTGTTTGTGTCTACGGTTCATGGGTCATTAGAGCTTGTTCCGCAGGTACTTCATGTTATGCTGCTTTATCAGGTGACAATATCGCAATTGGTTGTGATTATACAAAAAATGTTTAGAGATTAATTTTCTCTAACTGAAAAGATTCAGTGATACACTGCTTTATTTATTTTTGTTGCTAATGATGATGATGGCCTGAGGGGTCATATATGAACGTTTGTCTTTTTGTTTATTTGTTTATTTGCTTTTGTTTATATAAAATTGTACTTAATGTTTTTTTAATGAATATAAAAGATATAATAACTATATCTTTAAATAATTGTGCAAAACTAGAAGTTATGATTGGTGTAGGTACCTTTTGTATTATAGGCTATATATGCATATTAATCATTATCAAATTGATTAATTGTCAAACGTTAGGAAAAAGGAGTAAACTCTTGCTCTAATATCAGCGGTCTCTTCATCTTCTTCAAACATTGGTTTAACAGAAATTAAATCAATCTTATCAGTCTTGAAACCATATTCTTTAGCAGTTTCAAAGAAACCCAAATCAGCATCTAGAAGATGTGGTCTATGAGGACTGAAGACAACCAAACATTTACCATCTTTTTCCAAGTTATCTTGACAAGTTTTTAACAATTTATGATGTTCTGAATGGTTGAAAACAAGATCAGATAAAATGATAAGATCAAACTTCTTATTTGGATGTTCATCATCTCTGATTTTATTCAGTAGGTTTGTATAATCATGACCCCATATATATCCATCAACGTATACTCTTGATGTATCTAAACCTTCAGCATGATCAACATTGTATTGAATGTTTTCGATAAGTTCTGGATCTGGATAATCAGTAGTAACAACAGTTCTAGCATTGTTATATCCTGCTATTATACTTGGTAAAGCAGCAGCAGCTCCTAATTCTAACACATCTTTTCCCTTAACTAGTTCATCAGCATGTTTGTCGATGTAGTCAGCAGTAAAGACACCAGCGTTCCATAGGTAATGTGCCCATAATGGTGAACTACCAACTAGTCTTAGATTTAATTTAGATGGAGTCTTACCTTTACGTTCGTAAGGAGAGAAACGATGAGGTGGTGGTGGTTTGACGTAATCTTCTGGTTCGTCAAACAAAGCAACGTTGTCTAGGGATTCTATATCAGACATCTTTGTTATTGTGGATAGGTGAGGTTTTCGTTTATAGAACGTAGTTAGTGATGAGATTATAGAAATAATTTTTCTTTAATGAAATTGAAAAACATAGGCCAGGCCGTATATGAGCTTAGCTTACAAGACTGTCTTTATATTGTTACGACAAAGTTTAGTTTAATCTTTAGTCTTGTGTTTGATACTTCAATAGTTCATTATTTTCTTATGTGTTGAGTATCCATATGTATATACGTCTACAATAATTTAGTTTCTGATATATAATAACATTAAAGAACATGTACTTTAAAAAATACAAACGTAACAAAATCAACTGAGTTCAACCATCAATCAATAGTATTACCGTCAAGCAAAACACAAAGAAGAATATATCATAGATTATGTTTCTTCATATTTTTTAAAACATACCAAACCCATATTTCATAAACACCTTAAATTTCTCAATAGAAGTTTAAATAGATTAAGCAGAGGATGGACCTGGGTTAGATTTTCTTTTACCGTTAACTAAGGTAACATTGACGAATCTTTTGGTGTATAGGATACGTTTGTAAGCACGACCTTTTGGTTTTTTTGGTTTTTCTTGTTTGTCAACTTTTGGAGTTTGAGATTTAACTTTACCAGCACGAGCTAAGGAACCGTGGACTTTACCCTGTTGAATAATAGTTAGTATTTGATGTTTGTTTTATGAATATTATGATGGGAGAATAGTTTATAATTGTCATTTGAGATGATTTCCAAGTCCTTATGTATATAGCTGGTACTAGGGATGAACGCTTCCAATATAGTTTAGAGATATCATAAGGTCTTGAGATATGTTTCCTTCTATTCCTTCATCTTCTTGATATAATACTTCATAGAGTCACTTTGATGGTTTATTATTACTTGTTTTTGATGTTTGTTGGTAATTTGTATGTAAACGCCTCTTTGAGTACTTTGCCATTTGGTGAAAATAAATCATTAATGCTGTTACTATTCCAATAATTCCATCCTTTCAACTTCAGTGTGTATCACATATGGTACTTCTCATCACTCTGACACTATTCTGTTCTCCCTTTATGTTCCATCTCGACATACCATTTTGTCTAAATAACTTCGTTGATTATCTCCTTCCAACTAACAACTTGTAGAGTTTTTTCGTTTTGGACTAATTTTGAGTGTTCACCAAATCGCGAATGGAAATTGGAGATGTTTTCGCGAAACTGGCCCTAAGCACCAAACAGAGATCCGGTAGGGCCACGGGAAGAGGTGTGGGCAATTTTCTGCCTGGCGAGCGAAAAATGTTACTGTTAGCGGAGTACGTAAATATCAGAACGGAAAAGTGTGTATAATACAGAACAGCAGTCACTATAAAAATATCTAAAAGTCATGTGATGTTACACAAATAAAAATACGTAGCCCTAAAAAAGACTATAAGTAGTAAACACCATTAATTCAGAGTGTAGTATCTGCATATATGATGGCTACTAGACTGACAATGCTAATCTATACTGTTTGTTAGTAATGAATTGGGAAATATACCAGTTTGTTAACAGGTAACTTACAGCTGTGATCAGTAACACCAATATCAGAACAGAGAGCCTTGTGGCAGGGTATTTGTCCTCTTTCAATAGTGTCTGAGTCTTGAAGAACCTTGATAGTCCTAACACCACACATAATATGGCTATCAGTATAAATGTCGCTGATTCAAAATCGTTAGTACATGAGTGTTTCTGTACACGGTAAACAATGGATACGTACCTCCAATTGGCTTCCCCATCTTTAAGATAAAATCATCTCTTTTAGTACTTTTCTCATCCACTAGTTTAAATAACTGTGTTACAGCAATCCCAACTGCCGCAAGCCCCAATGATGTTCTTATCCACGAAAGAAATGTTCGCTCATTAGCCATCTATAGTGATCTCTTATTAGTATCTCTGCATAATGGTGCTTTAGAAGTTTAAGCCGTATACTCACATGGTCTCTTGCAACAGAACCTTTATTCTCTAATATTTCAGATCCTACCTCTGCCAAACCCCAAAGATTTACAAAGCTGTTCTCGGTTTTGTTGAATTGCTTCTCATACAACGTATCATTCTGTTCAATAGGGATTGTGGTTTCAGCTCCTTCATCTACCAAATGATCTGGTGTTGATCCTTGTCTATTCTGAGACTTTATGGTTTTCAAAGAATTTTGAGCTGATCTTCTTCTGATATTCAGTGGATTTGGTTGGTCGTGGTCTTTAGCAGTGTTAGAGTCCATTACAATGGTATTAAAAGTTAGTATAATGTATTTAATTGACTATTCTAAAGCCTCAAACTTATCGTGTTCTTTATCGTTTTCTCGGTATCTCAAAAATTACCAGGGCTCAAAATGGAAGATGACACAAAAAGTGGATTCTTTAACAATTTCCTGAGGTGATTAGGAAAGAAGATTGAGTGTATGTTGAGGTGATTGTATCTTTCAGTGAGTAGTGAGAGATATTTGGAAGGTATATGTCTTTGTTAGAGGAAAAACCTAGCCAACAGGATATTCATGAGTTAGATTATGAATAGACTATGAAGTCTTGATGGTTCTTCTACCATTTCTCTTGTCAATCTTGAAAGTGATTGTAGCAGATTCATAAGTTCTTGTAGTTCCAATAGTACCTTTGATAGTACCAAGTCCAATTGATCCTGCTGGGGGAACTTCAACAGTGGACCAGCGTGTTGGAAATGTTTGAAAGAACTCTGTTTGTACCACTGCTTGAGCACCATCATCATCAGTAATTGTAACCCACATGTATGTCTTTGCTGGAGGTTCTGTAGTTGTAGTTACAATGGGAGTTAATGTTGTGGTTTTTGTATGAGATCTTGGTTCTGGAGTGGCAGTGATAGAAGCAATTTCATCGATTTCAGCAGCATAAACCAAGTTAATAGAGTATAGTAGTGGGAGTAGTAGTGATTTAAGAAGCATTTCCGGTTTATAGTAACATTACATACAAGATAGTAAAGAATTCTCATTAGGATAACCCATCCTTATATATAGAATACAATGAAATATCTCATAGAGGTCTTTATTTAATTTAACGAAGAGCACAATCATTACTACTAAACTGAGAGAAATACATCTAAATACCTTATTATATAGCCAATAAGTCTAAAAGCCCGAGAAAAAAGCATACACATAGCCATGATCCAAAGAAAGACACTCAAAGTAGTACTCTCCACTCCATGCCCACTCTCTTCTTAGATAGACAAATACACTTACCATCTTTTATATAGCTCATCGAGTACAAAACGATGATTTACCAAACAAATTCGCGAAGTGTAGCAAAAATCGTCTTATATAATGTGCCTAACTCAGAACACCAACTATAAAACTCTTATTAAAGCAAGTCATTGTGACATTCTGTTTGAGATATGTCGAAGCTTGTTGTTTTAGGTGGTTCAGGATTCCTGGGTATGTTCCTTTTAGTTTGATTACTGACTCAATTGAAAATGAGATCTAACATCTAACTGGTTTAGGCAAAAGAATATGTCAATTAGGTATTGAGTCTGGCTTAAAAGTCACATCATTATCGTGAGTATACACAACTACGAATCAAACTCAGTGAATGAACCATTGATACTAACAAACACATTTCTAAGATCATCAGGTAAACCTCCTCGAACTGCTTCTTTACAAGATGCACAATGGATAAGTCAAGTTAATTGGAAAAAGGCAGATGTTTTTAAACCAGAGACTTATAAATCTGAGCTAAAAGATGCTTCTAGTGTTGTTCATTCAATGGGTATACTATTAGAGAACCAAAACTATAAGAAGTCAATCAATTCCAATTCATCGATCTTAACAGAATTTACAAACTTTATCAAACCAGGAAACCCCCTAACTAAAAAATCATTCGATTCCTATGAATCAATAAATAGAGATTCCGCTTTACTTCTAGCTGAGACTTTTGAAGAAGAAACCACAGTTGAAGATCCAACATTTGTTTATATATCAGCAGATAAAGGTTTCCCAGGGTTACCTAAAGGCTATATCAATTCTAAAAGAGAAGCTGAATATGAATTGAGTGCATTCAAGAAAATCAGACCAATATTTGCAAGACCTGGTTTCATGTATGATGAGACATCGAATGAAGATACTATCAGAACCACAATCAAGACTTTTGTTGATACTCTAGATTGGGGTAATTCCAAGATCTTAGGACATAAAATTGGTTTGTTGAATGAACTGGTGCGGCCTACAGTTTCAACTCAAAGAGTTGCACAGGCTATTATCTACAGAATTAACGATAAAAGTTTTAGAGGTGTTCTTACTTTGGATGAGATCCTCGAACATTACGATGATTAGTTATGAATATTTCGAATGATAATTGTGTTTATTATGAATCTATTACATCTGAAACCCAATGTGTAGTATTTTGATTAGCTTATTTCTTAGATCTGAATGTTTTTAAAGGATCTGATTTCTTACCTGATTTCTTACCTCTCTTCTTATTAACTCTGTTCTTATGGAAGGGCACGAATCCAATATTTCTTTGAGTTGGTCTAGCTCCTTCAGGTAATAAATATTCTGGAACTCTCTTTAGATGTGATTGAACTCTTGCAGGATGTAATTCTTTATCATGTCTTAAACTTGATAAATCTTCTGGGTTTTCTTCAAAATGTCTTTTCAACTTTTCATTAGTCAACAACTCATTCTTCAATTCTTTAACTCTTGCTTCTCTGATAGCAACTTGTGTAACTGATCTGAAAGCATCATCGGATCTATATCTGAAACCTTCGACTTGATTCATATCGAATTTATATGGATTGACTTCGAAGCCCAATTTGTTTTGTTGTTTTAAGATACGACGTAAGACTTTCTCATCTCTTTTAGCAGTCTTTAATGTAGCAACTTTATGTTTACCAACTTCTTTTTCAGGTATCACAAAAGAGATAGAAATACCAGCTTTACCAGCTCTAGCTGTTCTACCGATTCTATGAACGTATGATCTTGCAGTTGAAGGAAGATCAAAGTTTAAAACACAAGCAACATTTTTGAAATCAACACCTCTTGAAACACCATATTCTTGATCTTTCTTACCTTTTTTGTTCTTGGTTGAAGTTTCTGAGCCTTGTTGTGGTTTGGTTTCTTCTTCACCTTCATCTTGATCTTCATCAGATTCTTTAATTCCATCACTATCATCAGTGGCTATTAATAAGTTATAAACGTTCTTGTTGAATTCATCAACAATATGCAATCTTGAATTAACTGGTAATTCAGAGTTTAAGATACAACTCTTAATACCAAATTGTTCTAAGAATAGTTTGATTCTGTAACCTCTATCAATAGTGTTAACAAACAAGATAGTTTTACCCTTGATCAAACCTAATTTAAAGATAACATAAGTCAATAGGAACTTATCAAACTCTGTAGTTTTAACATAGTATTGTAGTAGTTTACTCTTTTGATTCAATCCTTCATCATTAAGTTTTAGGATTGCTGGTAGTCGACAGAATTTAGTCTTTAAATCATTAATATCTTCATTCAAAGTAGCACTCATCAAGAATGTTTGTAAAGTCTTTAGAGGTAAGTAATTTGTTAGTTTATCTAGATCTTCAGTGTAACCATATGATAAGATCAAATCAACTTCATCAATAACCAAATATGTTAGATCTTTTAAACTGATTTCATTACTGTTCTTTTCAATAGCATTGATTAATTTAGAAGGAGTTGCAACTAAAATCTCTGGGTTTTCTAACAATAATGATTTCAACACTTGTTCACTCATTTGACTGGATAAGTTTAGTAGTTTGATATCCTTACCACAGTAAACAATAAGTTTTTCTAAGAATGAAGTGACTTGTGTAGCTAATTCCTTAGTTGGGACTAAGATAATTGATGATATTTGATGGGTGTTAGAATCAGATGCAGCTTTTGAAGCAAGGATGGATTGAATGACTGGTACGGAGTATGCAACAGTTTTACCAGAACCTGTACTAGCTTTTGCTATGATATCTCTTTTCTCTTGTAGAGCTAATGGAATAGCCTTTGATTGAACTAAAGTTGGGTTCTTGAATCCTAGTTGTTTTATGGCTTGGAGTAGTCTTGGGTCCAGATTGAACGAGTCAAAAGAGACAGAATCGTCAATATAGACATCAGCAGCAGCAGTTTGACTCATGGTTAAATGTGTATATTGTTGAATGGGGGTTGGATCAGTAACTGAGTTTAGACCTTTAATAGTTAAGTATTAGACTTATGCGCATTGTAAGAAGGTTTAATTTTTTTTTTCCTCAGAAAACGTTACCCGGCGCGATGAGTTCGCGAAACGCGGTTGAGCCACTCCACATATAAAGAAATCGATTGTTTTGTATAGACAATTTAATGGTTTATAGCTAAAGATCTAGAGAGTATTTGCTATGGAATCCTTCATTGTGATATAGTAGCATGGCTATCTTTGTAGAAATTACAATAGTATTAAAAAAATTACTTCTTTTATCATAGAATTAAACAAATCAATACATATATAAGTATATACCCATAATTAGATAGCCCAATGACTCTTTCAAACCATCTATAACGAGGGAAATAGCACAAGCACAGAATATCAATATAATACACCAAATATAACCACAAAGGGAAGTAAACATAATATCATCGAGCTTTCAAAAAAGAGAAAAAAAAACATAGTAAGCTCAAATATAACAAAATAAAAAATATCACCAACTAGAACAGAATCTATCTTCTCTTCAAATGGTTTGGAATATGATGGAATAACCAATACATGGTTTCTTTTCTACCATTCTCCTTGACTCTCAAACTTTCTAGTTCAGCAATAGTCTTTTCAGTAGCAAGGTTTTCAGAAATTCCATACTCTCTTGCGTAGTATCTAGTACCGACTTCAACAGCAATGATAACTCTGTATCTTCTGCAATAAGTCTTTGATAGATTTTTATTACCCTTTCTCCATTCTTTTCTATGTTCTTCAAGGTATTTTAATGGTGGTTGACCTTGATAACCGAAGTAGTATTCATCCAGAACTTCTTGGACAGTTTTAGGGTTTGGGTTTAATCTACTGAAAGTAACATTTTCCCAGATTCTTCTTCCATTATCATCGTCACTACCTTGAACGTCATTTAAAATGTTACCACTATCATCTTGAGAGTTGGCAGAGTGAGATTGTAAGACGTTTTGTTCATTATCAATAGGTATGATGGAGGTGAAGTTTCTTAGAGATGAAATTGAATTGTTAGATCTTCTGTTTAGTTGATTTGAAGGAGCGATCAATCCTAAGTTAACAGAGTTGCCATTAACACGGTTGGAAAGGTGTTGGGAGCCATCTTGTGGATGTAGTTGATTGTTAGGGTTGTTAACGCTGTTTGATGGATTGATTCCCAAAGCAGAAGTAGACGCGTCGTTTCCAGTAACGTTGTTAACTCCACCACCAACTCTATTACCAGAGTTATCATTACCGCCATCTGAAGCAACACTGTCGTTTTGACCTAATGAGCCAGTTAGGGCTAGGGTGTTTGCGTTTGGAGCATTGCTATTATTGTTGTTGTTATTGTTTGTGTTTGCGTTGTTATTATTGTTGTTGTTATTGTTATTGTTGTTGTTATGTAGGGTTGCAGTTTCAGCAAATGGTGGGTTTTCATTATCTCTGGAAACAATATTAGACAATCTTCTGAACTGATACTGGTGACCAACAAGCAATGTTTCCAGAACACCGAGTTGGTTGGTGTATAGCTTTGGTAATAGTTCAGTGGCCTGGCGGATATTCTCAACCTGTTCACTTAAGCCGTGACCGTTCGATTCCAATTGATCAATTCTTCTGGACACCTGTCTTAGGTCCTCTTGTAGCTTGTTGAGACCATTGTTGAGGTTGTTGTTGATGTTGGCCAGCTGCTCCTGGAGCAAGTTGTATGGGTCCATCTGTAGAGTTAGGTGCTGTTTGTTTACGTTTCTGTTTGTTGATGTGTTGATGGGTCTAATTGTAGAAGAATGGACTCAAATCCTCAGTCTCGTTTTTTTTAAAGAGAGGCCAGGGGACAGGGGGGACTCGCAACTCTCCCACGAAAACCACAGAAAATAGCAAAAAAAAGGAAAAAAAAAAAAAAAAAAAAAACACATGAAAACAGCACTGTTTACCGATGGTTATCCCAAAAGGGAAAACTTCCACTTGCAGCAGTTACTTACTGTTTTGGGGGGTTTAGAACGCAGCAGCTACTAAAACAAGCTTATTTAATATGAGGCATTGGCATATGGCTGGGTGTTTAGGGTGTCTTCTGTCTATAGACTAGTCTTTCTACTTCATATTAACCTCTACCCAAGGGAAATTGAGGTTCTTTTATACAACATAACTTTGAGGCTTTTTGTTTTAGCACGGTGATCAGTACTGCAGCTGGTAAATATAAGCGGGTCCACATCGAGGAGCCTATTAGTTGCTATAAATATATATCACTGCTCATTAACTTGACTCATTTCTCCATTTGAGAGTTAAAAGCATTCAGTTAAAGGGTCATCGTCAATCACAAGGTTTACCTGTTCAATGGATACAATTTGAAAAGGCTGGCCATCGACATTCTCTTTATTGCTCTACGCTTATTTTTGTGCCAAAGTCAGGAAATTTCCTTGATAAACAATCCTGTCAATCCAAAGTTACAAACACGGTTTCTTAACTAGATCAAAAGAAAATTGTACGAGTTAACTCTATAATCTTTGCTCATCATTTGCTATCTAATCAAGTTGCTGATTCGAACCACTTAGTCTGGTCATTGCCGCTCTTCTAATCTTCATATTCATCTCGGGGCAATTAATCATTCCTTTTGATTATGTCACACTCAAAGTCAAGTCAAAACAATTCCAACAACCATCACTATGATCCACCTGTTCCACCTCAATTCTTACCAGAATCTTCACCTATTGACCCCAATGACGGATCTCAATACGGCAATACTCCAGGTTTAGCATCTGGTTCTTACTCACCACCAAGATTCAAATATGGTTCATATCACTCCCAAAATGGATCATCACCAGTACATCCATCTGCTGTTAATACACCGTCTGAATGGGAAAGAAGACCAAGTTTCTTAGGATTTGGTGGGTTATTGATGGGATCATCCTTGAAACACTCTAGAGAAAATGATAAATTAGTAACTTATATTGAGAAATCACAAAGAGCTGAAGTTGTTCGAGAAATAAGAACATATAAACTTATTGGATCTTTAGGTAGGTTATTTGACTGGAATCAAAGTTTCAAAACAGATCAGGACCTAAGAAAGATTAAAAACTCAAAGGTAAGAGCATTCTATGAAGATCAAAATGATCTGATTGAAAAATATCAAGAGATCGATAAATTACTGGATAGTGGAATCCATCATAAGATGATAAACAACTATAGTGAAAGAAATAACACAGACTTGGATCAATCTGCTGAACAGATCGCTGATGAGCTGACACAGTTACTACCAAGTCAGAGTTATGCTGAAGAAAGAGATCCATCACCAGCTGGGTTACATAGAAGAACAAGTGCTGTTCCTGGTGATGTTGATTTAGAAACTGGTAATTTGTTAGGGTATAACAAAACTGAAGAATTAGAATTGGTGAAATTTGCAATCAATGTTAACTTTCTGGCTAATATTGTCTTATTATTGGGGAAGATAATTGTTGCTTTATTAACATCTTCTATTTCCATCTTAGCATCGTTAGTTGATTCTATTTTAGACTTCTTATCTACTTTGATCATTTATTTCTCCAATAAGTTCGCTCAATCAAAAGAATCTAAAAGTTATCCGATTGGAAGAAATAGATTGGAACCGATTGGTGTGTTGGTGTTTTCTATCATTATCATCATATCTTTTGGTCAAATTGGTATTGAAGCATTCAATAGATTACTACAGAACAGTGATGAAATTGTTGAAATTGGGTTAAATTCTATAATCATTATGGTACTGACAATAGTTGTTAAACTTGCATGTTATTTATGGGGAAAAACTATCAAATCTTCCAGTGCAGAGGCATTAGCACAAGATGCCCTAGCTGATGTCGTATTCAATACATTTTCCATAGTCATGCCTGTTGCTGGGTTCTATTTCAAAATTCCATGGTTCGATGCTCTTGGTGCTCTACTCTTATCTTTATACATTATTTACCTATGGGCTAATACTTGTTTCGAACATATCATACATTTAACAGGACATGAAGCTTCTTCCGAAGAGTATAAAGTTATTCTTTATCTTTGTGCAAGGTTTGCTGAGAAGATACACAAGATCAAGAATTTGAGATGTTATCATGTTGGTGATAGTATCAATGTTGAAGTTGACCTGGTTGTTGACTCTGAGAATATGAACGTTAGAGATAGTCATGATCTTGCAGAAGCATTACAGTATACACTAGAGGCATTACCTATTGTGAACATTGAACGTGCGTTTGTTCATATTGACTATGAGGTTGATAACTTCAAGGGCCATTTGAGAGGATGAACGTGCACTACTATAGTATAATAGACATAGACTATTAGACACTAGACTATTAGACAGTGAATAGCTAATGCAGATCACTCTACCACTATATGTATGTAATATGTATTATGTAAGTTGTAAACCTAAATTATAAGACTGTAGACTTGTCACCTGCCAAGGTTTGAAAGTCTACAAATTTTTTTTGTTCTCGGCCTTCGACTTTCGGACTTCGACTAAGTCTGTAAATTACTAGCGCGAGACCCATACGGACTTCGGCAGTCCTTGCTGTTTTAGGAAGGCAGATCTCGTATTTCATCTGGTGACACGGCAGGGTAACACTAAGTTACTCAGCGCAGTAAGCACGCGAATCTTTTCCTTTCACTTGAAAAAAACTTCCATTGCAGGAAAATTTCACAAGCGAAACAAGGTGCCAAACACTGAAAGATCTGCCGCTTTTTTTGTTTTGTGCCTGCTAAATTTTACTAAATACTAAAATAGCACATACTACATTTATGCTTTTGTTCTTTGATTGTTAACGAGAACTTATGGCAGTTTGTTAGAGACAGGTAGACCCTTCTCCACACATGTATTGTTGGGTGGCAGTAAGACTTCGTAAGTGAGAGAGTCATGACTCATCCATCCATGATTCGCCTATTCAACAGATAACGCACCCCAAATCATCAAGGTTCTTGTCTCCTTGTACCTTGAAAAAAACACCAACATGGATGATGAAAAATGAGGATTTGCAAAGAAAGGAGTCAGAAATATTCCGCGAGACCAGAAGTACAGAATGTAGCGATACTCCAATTCACTAGTGAAATACTTCGAAGTAGCAGTGGTTGATACCCCTCATGGATGAGAAGTCAGTAAGTACTAAGTACGCCAGCACCCTGCTTCTTGAAGCACATCCTACACACAGGCACAGGTCTCAGTCACACATCAACACAGCCGTTCATTTGTATGAGGTCAGAGGTGTATTACGGAAAAATTACAAAGTGGAGCGATCTTTTCTTGTGTCAGCTCTCTTTTCTCTTTTCTCGCCACGCTAAATCTGTACTGTTATTATACGAATATCAAGATTTTCCGTATATTTGACTAGGCAAGAAAAAACATCAGACTATGTTTTCCGCGAGTTCCGTCATGTATTGCGGTCATGTCATCAGTGACATCTTCTTCTTGCAGTTGAACCAAAGCCTCTGGATTTCTGAGTTACGAATGCCGAATTGTTTTCAACAGTACAGTATAGGCAGGCTGTTGTCTGTAGTAGTGTACAGTTCGGCCTACAGGGCTTAAGACTTCATTGTCAGGGTTATGGATTATAGGTTCACTGTACAATTTTTAGGTAGATCGAGACTTGCCTGCCAAACTGAAATGTTCACATGATGGACTATATGTAGAAAGGCAGAGGCTGGCAGCAATGGAAGCAAGTCAGGTTTTGATGAGGCTCTTGACACCTGTGAATCTGTAAAGCTGTGAGAGCCTGGATTCTGTAGTCTGTACTGTAGCGCATGACTATATTTCACAATCCACATTTGATGCATTTGACGCGGCATCACACTGTACTCCAAATTCCTAAATTTAATGTGTTCCTTGAAAAATGAAAAATATGCAGCAAAACCCAAAAAAAATAAATCCAACAATTGACTATATTACTAGAAAATAAATTACCATAAAGGGCAACTACAAAAACACCACTGTACACGCTTTCTTGATCATAACATTGATTAAGTTAGTGTTGGAAGGGGATCTGGACAACTGGGGTGGATGTAGTCACACGTCACATGTCTTCAGTTTGTCACAGATAGGTCCGTACTCCGCAGTACAGTCTTTCACCAATACATCATGACTCTATAAACACTATTAATGATCATGTAACAGATCCCAAATGTAACTTATTAAATAGGTTTGTACTTTGTACTTTACAGATCATCTACCTAATTGATCAATGCTGAACAAACCTTAACTATAATGCTGTGGATGCTGAGTATTGGTCAGCTCTTCCAAGCCGTGTCAACTTGATGTGGTTGTGACTTGTGTCGTGCAGTGCATATTTGTACACTGTGCTGTATGTCTGAGTGTGTGCATTTAGGAATTGATCAGTCCGGATCTGTCACAATTCTACAAACAGGTGACTATGTTATTTTTAACTAACTCTAATTAATTCAGCACATCATGACTCGAGTAAGAATGTACTAGAGACAATACAGAGAGTGAGAGAGAGAGAGAATTACGAACTACAAGTTCTTGTATAGTTATCAATGTTTTTATTGACAGTAATCCCAGTGATTAATGAACAGCTAGATATCTGATATATATGAAACAATGAATAGCAGCAGAACCAGTCATATGAAAACTGAACTGCATGTATTAAATTAAGCAATAATAGAAAAAGCGATGTATAATTGTATAATAAAGCCACTTAGCAAAACAACTTAGTATCCTTTTGTTGAGATACCAACGTAAAATAAAAAACATATTGTAGTGTAAAATTTAGAGCATGTACTCAATGATCCCAAATGATAGAAAAATATAAATGAACAAACAGTAGAAAACCTCCCAGATGAAATGAATGATCAGTGATAACCACTTGTGAGCACCATGTGTATTGTGGTGTGTAAAGCAAAAAAGTAATTAGCAATGATTTAAAAAGATGACAACAAAAAATGGTGTTCCATCGATAAACCTTCAAATAACCAGCTTTGAAGGTCTGTATGATTATAACAAGTAACAAACGAAGTAAAAAAGACAAATTTGGCAAAATGACTATGATGAATTATTTTATGATTAAGGATTCCCCACTAAACTCTGCTTTAGAGTTATCACCTTTGAAAAAACAATACTTGTTTAAAAACTCATCATAAGATTGTGGATTCTTGGTGGTCAGACCTGCTGATTTTGGAGAACTTTTGGTGGTGTATTCTGATGATTTACCAAAGGTATTTCTATTCTGAATAGATCTTGTGTTATAACTGATGTTTGTAGATGATGAAGAAGCAGAACTTGTTGCAGAATTAATAGTGGTAGAGAAAGTTGAAGAAAATGGGGATTCTGAATCAGGTCTCTTCTTTGGGAAAAAACTGTATGAATTCAAACTTGAATCATTGTAGATGGATGGTTTGTTGAAATAATCTGTATCTTCTGAAAAGTATCTTGTAGAGTTAGTGTTATTTGCACGTTGTGATGGGGATGATTTAGTTTCAGTGTTGGAGAAATTGTTCATTGAAAATGAAGGCATGGATGAAGTTGGACGTCTGTGTAAAATAGAAGAATTGTTGTTGAAATGTTTAGATCTTTGTTGTTTGCGTTGTCTTTGTTGACTGATCAAATCAAACACATAATTTTGAGAGTCGTTATTGTCGTAAAAAGTTTGAGATCCACCAGCAACATATCTAACACATAAACCAATATTGAAAGTTGAGGATTTTTGAGAACCTGATGATTTCTTATTGCCGAATAATAAGGAGTTACTCAAGTTGATCTCGAATTTGAAACGATCCCTAGATGAATCAAGTGATCTTTCGTAACTGCAAGTAACAATGTAAATCGACTTCCAGTTGTCATTAGTGAATTTGATTTCAACATACTTCTCAAAAGAAACGTTTGCAACTTCAACAGCACCAACCAAGTTTGAACCATTTGAGATGGATAGTGAAACTAATTTAACTGGAGCAGTGATAGATGATGATTGAATTGAAAGTAAATCAAAGTTTGAACATCTCAAAACCCACATGGTTTTTTGAATGATGGATCTATGAGTGAAATAATCTTCTTCAGAATCATCAGAATCATCGGATGAAATCAACGAATTCTTTAAATCAAAAAAAGCCTTTGGAGATGAAAATTGTTCGTAACCATCATATTCACTTGGTGAATATTCTGGTGAGTTGTCTAATGAGATTGAGCTTGGTTTAGCATATTCGCTGAATGTCTTGACCTTTGTTAAGGTATTTGAGAATCTAACGGTCTTTGTAGCTGTTGCAGGCATAGAGTTTGATCTAGTAAGTCCAGGTAGTTTTAAAGAAGATTTAATCTTTCTTGGAACTTTAGCTTCCTCATTTGGAGGTGTTTGGAGTTCACCCATCGAAGGGGTCTCAAACACTGAACCATTCTGTAAAGCTTTTGGTTCCAAATTTAATGTTGATGTAGAAGATGTAAGTTTCTGCACAAGTGTAGCAATTGATGTGTTTGAAGTGTTTGAAATCTCATCACCTGGATATAGTCTTGCAAGTGCTTTGCGGTCCTCGCTGTCTTCAGCAAAAGAGGCCAACGAACTAGAAGATGAAATCACTTCAGGTGTGGAAGCATCGGTTAAAGTAGCCGCTGTGTTGGCGGAACACACAGTGGATAAGTAGTCACTGTAATCATCGTTTTCAGGAGATTTGTATTGACTGGCTGCTTGTTCCAAGTTGAATAGAAGCAAGCTCTCTGTTGTTAGGCTTTGGGATCTGTTATTGGATGCATATGTGTACTCTTCAGAATCCGAAAGACTCATTTTAGTTAAGCAAGCAATTAGCTGGAAAAAAAAACAAAAAGATTCTGCGCAGGCACAAAATAAAGTCTCTTTGTGGCGGAAAAGAACTTGATAGCTAGTGTAAATAGGGGCTTTAACGTTATTGAAAGGGAGCGTGTGCTCAGTGAGATACTGTGAGTCCTATGTTTTTATGTACAAATGTTCAGATCAAGACTATGAAATGAAACAAGTAAAAGGACCACAAAAAAAAAAATACCCCCCAGTTATGACAAATGGCAGTACCGCTTCGCGCTTCTCTGTACCGAATCAGATGTATGAGTGGAACAACGAAGGATGGTGAATGAGGAAAAGTGTAGGGTATGTTTTGTGTCAAAGGTCCCCTTGGAAAAGTGTTATATTGTGTGGTGGTAGGGAGTACTGAGGGCAAAAAAGGGTATTTAGGATGGTTCTTATAAAAAAAATTGTTGGTTTCATAAAATTTAAATTTTTTTCATAATCTCGTGTTATATGTGTGAAAACTTTATTTTCCCAAAGAGGGATCAGTTGGAGAGCATAATCTTTAGTGGGTCACGCAGACGCGTGCATAGTTCTGCATTAGAGAAATTTACGTTACCATGGTTACAACATGTCATTTGCTGTGAGGTGCGTGTGGTGCGATTGTGACCACTGTAAAAAAAATTCACCTGCTCGCGAGAGACTCAGACTTCCGTCACCCACATCGCGCCTTTAGGTTGCCTTTTTGTAGAATGGACTACAGATGATCTCTGCAAAATACGATGAACATTGACCTTTATTCTGTCATTACTAAAAACACATTTGTGGTGATTTTTATTACTTTGGACTCTGATCTTTCCCACCTTTGAACTTTAAGGAAACCTGTCTGTTGGGTTGAGCTCGGATCTTCAGTTAAATTACTTTGCCGAGTAAAAATACGGCTGTTCTATGAATCCAAATATGCGGTTGAGCGCGCCCCAATCAAATTATATGAGTCTTTGTTAGAGGTACTGGTTACCCACCTCTAGTATTGTTTTGGTCCTAATTGTTAGTCCCTTAGCTAATTTGTGAGCACTACAATTTTTTTACTCGCCTATTATGGATGTTCAGCGTCTATTCTCAGAAAGTGGGTGCCTATCTATAACAATACTGACCTTTTGATTCGTGAGACTTGAGAATGGCACCACGAAATAAATGATCTGTAGCTAGCTTGGACCAGTCAAGATAGATAATATAGTGCTTGCATTTCAGCATTTGATCTCATTATTGTCTGCGGCTCTTGGTTTACCGAGCTAGAATCAATGGCGATCAAAAAAGCCTGTCTACACAATAAAAATAAGATTTTCCCTCATGCTTTCAAACTTTAGACTTTGTAATTCGCGCTGCAAGGGCGCCTTGCCACATAACTAGATTCAATCATAATCTTATACAATTATTAATCTACAATATAAACCACCCATTAAGCGCCCCAAATGAATCAGGCTACCAGCCCCCATTTTCTGTACTCCTTTTTCAATCAACCTTACGATAAAATCTAGTGAAACCTGAAGTCTATCATGATTCAACCCACTATAACCGAAACCTGGTCCTTGCCCGTAAGTAAGCAGTACATACGTCAATAATGGCTATTGTCCAAACGCAATACACCAGGAGCCCCTCAAAGCCCAGCACCAGCCCACTATTATCTTGGTAATATATTGATCATCTCCTGTTACATTTTACATAAGGCTAACTTTAATATATAGGCTGGTTAGGTAATCGGGCTTGGGTCGATTGAGCCTTTATTTGGTAATTCCTAATCTCTTATCTACTTTTCTGTCTATTACTCAACCTACATCTCCTCTTAATTTATCTTCTCCACATTCCTTCATTTCTAAGGTACACTGGGTCGACTGTACCATACTTTTCAACCTCTGAATGTTCTTTTAACAGTTAAAGATTCACCAGTATTTACACAGTTGTACTGCCTGGATTGGTTGCAAATAAAAGCATAAAACTGCTGCATAATGCCTGGACTATCTGGGGTGAAGTACATAACCGAACCAAGAAATATTTACTCTAGATACTATGTATTATGTAGGAAGTACGAAGTGCTTGAACCACATATGTTGGGCATAACGAGATGCTATTGATACTGAAACCTGAAAACCTGGAGATTATGAAGTAAAGACACATTGGCATAAAAATATGGAACGACTTGTACTTGAAGTGGGTATACCAAGATATCGGGTTCGGAAGACCTAACTGACAAAGCTACTGGCCTTTGGTATTAGGCAGTGCTTTCTAGCCAAGATGATGAAGCACACCGTTTAATTACTGTTTCACATGCTCAACACTAGTTACACTCGATCATCTTGATATAAGAATTCAATCACCAATATGTGACTAAGAGAACAGTTTCTAGAAAGCTTCAATGAGACGCCTCATCTGCTATTGTTTTCTCTCTTGAGATTTTAATCTCCTATTATCAATCAGTAGCACAATTACATCATTATTTGATTGTTAAACGGGCTGTAGAACGCTAGATGGCATATATGGCATAGTCATCATCATTATACGATAGTAATCCGCAATATGCAGCATGACAATTAGTACTACACTCCTAAGAGTCTGTTCGGAATACCACCTAACTAAGAGTGATACATCCCCAAAGCATTAGTGGTTCCCCTTGGTCCTCAAACGTTCAACCCGTACAGCCCCCAGTAGATAATTAGTTATGGGTAGCCTGGTGATTACAACGTACGAGTTTTAAGCACATTCTCTCCATTTGGGTCCGGTCGGCTTTCCCCATTAAGCTGCACAAGCAGCATATTTATTATTTTCTGGGCCGGTGATATTTCTGTATCCGGCTAAATTAGAAATATGTCAAAACTGTATATTGATATAGCACTAAATTACTATCAAAATACATGAATATTTCAATCAATTATAGTCTATTATACTCTCCGGCTCTGTAGCTACATTGTAATAAGTGAACTAGACGTTTAAACCGCGTTTTTAAAATTTCCAAATTTTTCAATTTTCAAAATTGAGGACCAGTGTTTTTTGATATTAAAAATCAAAATGAATAAATTATCTTGAATAAAAATTTCGATCTTCAAAACTGAGGCTATTAACCAGTTTAGAGCGTAGACAAGTGAGTATGGTTGAGTATTGAGACAATATGATAATACCAGCCATCTGATTTTACAAGAAATGTGTATGTTTTTTTCTTTTTTTGTATGGGATATGAGTATCAATATTATGCTGCATGTCCAAAATTAGTGGATACAGACATGGCAAATGTTGATCAAATAGATTGATTGCATCGGCGGTACTAACTGGGACGTCCACTTAATCAAGTCGCAGGAGCGCTTACAATCCTTATCATAGCTATTCACGTGCTACTGACAACTACTGACTATGTACAGTCAGTGTATACAACTGATCAACTACGTTTAGCAAATTTTGATGTAATCTCTGTATCTGTAAATTAATTAATTGATTATATACTAAGCCCACTCATATCTTGGAACTATTTGGTGCTATCTTTCAAGGAGACAATTCTGTTCAAGACAATCTTGTCATCAGTACTATCTTTATCTAATGTGAAGTAACCGACTCTTAAAGCTTGGAATCTAGCAATTTCTGGACCAGAAGTTTCTTTGCTTTCAACAACATTGAATTCTGGATCGACATTTGGATTTTCAACATCCCATGGTGATTTGGCTTGAACTTCTTTGAAGTTAGCTTCAACAATGGAGTTTTTGTAAACTTGTTCACTATCTGGGTTAATGTCAGCTAAGAAACCATCTGGATGAGAGGATGGGTTTTCACTCTTGAAAAGTTGGTTGTAGACTCTAGTTTCGTGGATTCTGACTGGGGAGTTGTGTTTTTCAGATTTTGGAATCCATTGAATGAAGGTCTTTGGTTTTTTAACAGCTTCATTGTCATAGTGAGCATGGATACGGGTGATGTTACCAGCAGCATCTTTTTCTAGACTTCTGAAACTGATGTTGTATGGGACCTTCAAAAGACCAACTGGTTGGTTTGGTTTTAATCTGAAGAATTCAGAATCAGATTCATCTTCAGTGAAATCACTTCTATCAATGTAAATAGTTTTGACAAATGGAACTTTTCTAGATCCGAATTTATCATTACCTGGTTTGTATGGAATTTCAACAATTTCTTCATAACTGTCATCAAGGTTATCAATGACAACTTCAATTGGATCCAAAATCAACATTAAACGAGGAACAGTATCTTCCAAGAATTTTCTGATGGAACTTTCAAATCTAGTGACTTGAATGTTTGTAGTACTGGTAGTGACACCTAAAGTGTTGATGAAACTCAAAATAGCACCTGGTGGAACACCACGACGTTTAATAGCTTCTAAAGTGAATAATCTTGGATCATCCCATCCACGAACATGTTTATCATTGACTAATTTAGCAATTTTTCTCTTGGATAGAACAGTACCGGTGATGTTTAATCTACCATATTCTCTTTGAGCTGGTCTGTAAACGTGTAAAGCGTCACATAACCATTCATAACTTTCTCTAGATAAGTAGAATTCTGTAGTACATAAACTGTGAGTAATATTTTCGAAAGAATCCACCAAACAGTGAGTGAAATCATAAGTTGGATAAATTTTCCATTTATCACCAGTTCTTGGATGTTCAGCAGCCAAAACTCTGTATGCAATTAAATCCCACATTTGTGGGTTTGGTGAAGTTAAATCTTGTTTCATTCTTAAAGTGGCTTCACCAGGTTTGTAGAAACCATCTCTCATTTTTCTAAATTCAGCCAAACTTTCTTCAATTGGTCTGTTACGATCTTTTGAAGGAATTCTTTCACCACCTGGAGTACCATCTTCTTTGATACCTCTGGATCTTTTGATTTCTTCGGCTGTGTCGTGACAAACATAAGCCTTATCTCTTTTAATCAAGTCTTCTGCAAGTGCATATAGTTCATCAAAGTAATCAGATGAGTAGGTGATTTTCCATGGAGCAAAACCTAACCATTTTACCATACTTAAAATACTTTTGAAGTAAACATCTTCTTCAGCTTCAGGGTTGGTATCATCGTATCTTAAGTAACAAACACCATCGTTGTGTTTGGCAAAACCAAAGTTCACCAAAATAGCTTTTGAGTGACCAATATGTAGGTATCCATTTGGTTCTGGAGGGAATCTGGTGTGTACTTTTTTACCAGTGACTTTTAAATGTTCAACCATTAGTTCAGGGAAAGCTTGTGGGTTTTCACCAACTTTGTGTAATTCACCTAAGAAACCTTCAGTGAACATTGATCTAACTTTAGCATCTTCTTTCTTTTCATTCTTTGAAGAAGCATTGGCAGCAGCTTTGTTTTTTGGTTTTTTCTCCTTCTTGATGACATCACGTTCATCTTTTGGACCTAGTAATTTCAAAGCTTCTTCATCAATGATAGGTTTGAATAAACTTGGGTTAGCCCATTTCAAAGCTGGAATACTTCTAATGTTACCTAATAGTTTTGGAACGATTTGGTATCTTTTAGATTCAATTTCTTCTTTGTTGGCTTGGATGTAGTTCAAGATTTCATTTTTGACTTGATCTTCAGTGATAACGATACCAACACCAGCTTTCTCATTGAGTTCTTCAACTTTGGCATCTTCACCAGCTGATTTAACGTATTTGAAAGCTTCATCAACTTGAGCGGATGATTTCAAGTCATCTTTCAAGATACCATCGGTAACTAAATTACGGTTGGCGATGGTTTCACCTTTACTTAAGATGGCCAATTGGTGTAATAGTAATCTTTTTGACTTATCTAATGGATAAGTGATTGGAATTGAGCTTTCACTTAGAATTGATTCGAATGAGTTTGAAACTTTCTTGTTTTTTAAGATCTCTTTGATCTTAACATCTTCAAGACCTAACTTCTCAAAAAGAGAGGTCAGTTCTTCAGTAGTAGACATGGTGATACTAGATATTTGACCAGCTGTTGAGAGGATGACTTTAGTCTGCGATTTTTGGTTTTTTTCTTTTTTCATGGGAAATGGAAAGAATCGATGGCGGCCGGGTAAAAGCGGTGGAACTATATATTTCAGTCACGTGACCGTGTTATCTTGTTGACATAAAATGGCATAAATAAATAAACTGCAGAAACTACTGTTAAAACCAGTTAATCAGCGTGTTTCTAGTGGAAAATGGACACAGAGAGAATGATCCCGATCAGATATCACCAACAGACTTTGGATGCTATCACTCAGCTATGCAGAACAAAGAAGATCAAGGACTTTTCGAAGAGGTATGTCTTGTTTTGAAGTCAGCGGCTAAATACATACTGACAAATTACGCGTACTAGAGTTCCTCTGCAGAGAAGGAAAGCATTGGAAAGCTTTATTGATGAAGTGGAGCCTTCTAAATCTCGTGATATGAAGTCATTTCTTCAAAGTTATGATGAGCTAGTAGACTCTGTGGAAGATGTCTTGAATCCTTCTATTTTTGAATTGATATTGAGAATTGGAATCAAACTCAAAGAAGTACGCGACGATGCCTTTTGGTTTTGTTTGATAGTTCGTTTATACCATCCATAGTTTCCAAGGCTGGTAACTAGCTGATACTAACTACTCTTAACAAGAATGCAACTGATTATGGTGTAACATTCGACCAACCAACGACAGTTGAGTTGCTAGTGAATCAGGTTTTATTATCAAATACAAATAGTTGGAAAGCTGCGTGTCTTCTATGCATTTTGATCCAGGATTATTCAGCCATCAGACCATCAATTGCCAGGTGCTTGATGAAGTATTGCAACCAATTTCGCCCTATTATTAAAAACGTTAAACATTATGCTTTGACTTGTTATCTTGTTGAACTAGTTTCGCAACTACAAAACCAACAACTCGCTGATATGATCATTGGAAGAAGAGATAACTTTCCTGTGGACTGTTATGCAAATGACTCAAGTTGTGTTAAATTTCTCTCGAGCTCTACCATGGACTCAAGTATCTTCTCTTTTGAAAGTTTCACTGCCGGTGACAATATTCGTTCTGAGGCAAGTGTTTGTCAAGTTACTCCTGATTACTTTATTATAATATTCAAGCTTAATGATGTTGCTTCGCCTATCCAGGTTGAGCTAACTGATATCAAAGACATACGCCATGATGGTGCATATGTTCATTTTCTTTTGACAGAATCTCCATCGAAGTCATTATTACTTGAAAACATACCTGATTTCAGCCCTTCTACTTTGAAATTAAGTACCCCAGAAGTAAGTACAAAGTTGGAAAAGTTATTGACCAAGAAAGTTGCTGAACAAAAGGCATTGTCAACACCAAGGAAAGTTAGTGTTGTCCAAAGTTTCATATCATTGGGAAATATCAATAGTGAAAAAGAAGAGCATCACGATTCAAATGAGAATGGAGATGGAACTACAGATCATAAAGAAGATGGAGATGAATCGCAACAAATATCGGATGGTATACTGGAATCAGAGTCAATGTTTGAATCCCCTCCTGATAACACTAAGGATACAAGCGTCTCTATTAAGAAGAATAAGAGACCAGTTTCATTGATAATTGCTGAGTCTACAAGAGAAAACTTGAGAGATAATTCAATTCTAGTTAAAGCTACTCCTTCTCGTGAGCAATCCGTTTTGAACTCATCAAGTTTTGCTCCCGATCATATGGATACTACACTAAAACAGATCAAAAGCTACCAACCTCCAAACCAACCAGTTGTATCTTCTAGTGTTGACACACATCAAGAAGCTGCCACCAGTGACGCTTGGGACTTCGTAGCTGATACAAACACAGATTCAGCTAATAATGATCCTAAGATAAGTACAAAGTTTAAATCCAAAGCTATGAAATGCTTGAACAATAAAATCGACAATGGTCTCAACCAACGTGGAAAGAAAAGGAAGACCCCTGCAAAAGAAATCAATCAGCAGGTCTTGGAGAAGCCAGAAAACAATACGGGATTTTCATCAATTGAAGAGAATGATAATTCATTCTCAGGGTTAACTTCCCCTATTATACACGCTCAAAGAAGAGCTTCTGTTCGTGCTATATCAGGCGGTCCTAGTGCAGTCAATCAAAACCAAGATCATTTTGAAACCATAGATATCAAAGGTAAAGGTAAAGGTAAAGGTAAGAAGAGAAGAAAACTAAAAGAGGTTAGTGACAATGATTTGAACAAAACACCATTGAAGAAACTCAGATCCAATAGCAAGACACGAAGCGATCCTGTACCTAGAAGGAATCCACCAAGAACCACCAAGACTACAAATAGTGGCAACAAGACTTTGGCTGTAGGAAAAGGAAAGAAGACTGAAACGACATTGAGTCAAGTGTTTGAATCCGAAGAAGATCATAGCTATAGGGAGGAAACAGATGAACCAGTGAGCCCCCGCAAACCATTGTCACCAGAGAAGAATGAACCAACTAAACGAGTTACACGCCAGAGCGCTAAAAACCCAACAAAGTCAGTGCCTTCCAAAAACACTAAGATTAATGCTTCAAAGGATACATCTACTGAGAAGAGAAGGGAAATGTCAGTTAGAAACCATGCAAACTCCAATAATGACGAACAACATAATTCACAAGTTCAAAAGATGGTTTCGAACCCAGATTCCATTCAAGACCTAGCTCAGAATGAAGAAGAACCACAATCAGCTCTGACAAGGCAACAACAGTCGTTCAATTTATTAGCAGATCCTGCAATTAGTCAATTACCAGCTCCATTGGCTGAATCATTACTCTCTGAGGCATATACTAATACTTTACAGAGACAGATTTATGGGTCTATATCTGCGTTTTCTAATCAATTAGTGAAGAAAATCAAAATAATTAACGAAGAGATCAACAAAAAGGTGATGAATGACTTGACAACTAAGTATGAATCAATGTTCAATAATCTTAGACTCAGTTTTGAGAATGATGTCAATGAGATGTGTGATTTCATATCAGAAGTCAAGAAGTTATTAAACTTGCCAGAAGAAGAATTGCTCAACTATATAAAGAATAAGGAACTCGGAGCATCTAAGAGTTCAACTAAAGCGTCTATTTGACAAAACTTTGAGTTTTCTAAGTACTAGCTAGTTCATTTGTATAGCTAATTTTTGAAGTGTTGTAACTATATCTGTTTCTCCCGTAAATTATTTCAAACTAGAAGACTACAGTATAGACCACAGACTATGGACCAGAGACTGAAGACTATGCCTTTTTGACACCAATTAGTTACCCGATAAAACATGACAGAAAACTCGAGAACTCACACTTTCGGTAAGAGCAACATCAGAAATATCGAGATTATTGGTGTTTGGATGTTAGTGGAAAAGTTTGATTTTTTAGCTTTTTCTTTTCCAAACAAAAGTTTCAACAAATACAGAAGAGCATAGTATAATCAAACAAATCAAACAAGATGGTATGTACCGACTAGAATAACGTATACTATCTCTATCGTCAAAGCCTATCAACGAATCACCTAGCGTCAAAATCATATATCGTTCAAAATGTCCTATTTACTGCATACCACTCCAATAAAACAAATTTTATAACCAACCAACGAATATCCAAGAGGGTTTAACAACTAGAAATACTTTATTGAAGAAAAACTGAAGAAATAATACCAGCGATCAGAACTACGGCTTTGGGCACGTCCATATTGATGATTTTACGCTTATATTGAAGATGTTTTGATGAGGATTGAATGTACCGAGATATGTCTTACCAAAGTTCATAGTTACTAACAAGCTTCATTACAGGATACTAAAACCCAAGTCACCCTTGCTAGAGTCAAAAAAGTCCTAGGTAGAACCGGTTCCCGTGGTGGTGTTACCCAAGTCAGAGTTGAATTCATTGATGATTCCTCAAGAACTATTGTCAGAAACGTTAAAGTAAGTTAATTATCCCAAGATATTGAACTAAACTCTCTCAAATTACAATTACTAACATTATTATTACTTTAGGGTCCAGTCAGAGAAAACGATATCTTATCATTGATGGAATCTGAACGTGAAGCTAGACGTTTACGTTAAGTTGCTTTCAAATTTACGCAGGTCATCCTCATCTATTTAATAAAACTACAAAAGATAAAACAGTATGGATTGATTTAATGTACATTTGTTGTCATGTTAGAGCCCTTCAAGTATCCACATTGTACTACAGACTTTATTCACTAAGCGTATCTCACGTATGGCCCATTATCGTAGTTAGGCCTATTCCTGGGGTTGAGGTCCTGAAAAATAGCAGTCACACTTTCCCAAAATGGACACAGCACCATAACACCCGTACACCATTTCTGAATAACCAAACTTCTTTCAAAAATTTCGCGAACCCACCATAATAATCGATGTGGTGCTTACCGAAAAATTGAACATAGTGTTGGCCATTTTCCGCGAAAGTGTTTGTTATTATGTAGATGCAAAGTAAAAAATTGAATAGGAAACCCAAGTTCTTTGTAATAGACTGAGACTAGTATCAAATAACGTATTCAACAATGGCCCAAAGAGTTACATACAGAAGAAGAAACCCATACAACACCTCTTCCAACAAAATCAAAGTTGTTAAAACCCCAGGTGGTGTTCTACGTGCTCAACACGTCAAAAAGACCGGTACCAGACCAAAATGTGGTGATTGTGGAATTGCTTTAGCTGGTATCTCCTCTCTACGTCCAAGACAATACGCCCAAGTTTCCAAAACTCACAAAACTGTTTCCAGAGCTTACGGTGGTTCTAGATGTGCCAACTGTGTTAAAGAAAGAGTTGTTAGAGCTTTCTTGATTGAAGAACAAAAAATCGTTAAACGTGTGTTGAAAGAACAAGCTGAAAAGGAAAAGAAAGCTTCTAAAAAATAGATATCCAGCTAGTACATATTAAAGAAAAATGATTTGTGATCGTTAATTTGTTTCATAGTTTTATTTTTTTCTGGTTTCTATTGCATATATTGTTACTTTTTATTTATGAGAGATGACTGATGTGATGAGTATCTTCTAAATTCAAGATAATTTAGATGCTTAACAGCTTCTTTCAAACGGTTAATGGGGTTTTATAATTAATGATTTATATAATTAGACTAAGAGAGCACTGCTGGGAACACTAGTTACTAGCAAAGGTTTTCTAATGACAATGTTTTTTGGTTCTTTTATCTTGTGTTGTATGTTTGTTATAGTAGTAACAGATCTTTCCCGAAACGGCAAATAGGATAACAAACAATGTTTACTTAATCTCCTCGAAGACATCAAATGTCAGTTGTAATTAACTGGTGCCATAAAGATGGAGCTTCCATCAAAGTACTCGAGCAAGGGACTGAGCATAGCTGACCAGAAGCGTGTGATAACGACTGGAGCTCCTAGAGTTAACAGACCAATTGGTGCTTTGAAAATTGAAGAAAGGGTTAATGACATCTTAGATCAGAGACAAGCACAATCGATAGTCCACCCTAAGAAATATGATGATGAGGACTCAGATGGTGATATCCAGATGTTTGGTATGGACAACGAAGAAGAGGTTCAAGTGATAGCTGACTATGTACATGAAAGCAGACAGAACTCAACCAGAGCTTCACCATCTTTCGAAAACCCTGATTTTGAATTTGATGATGATAATGACGAAGATGATGATGAAAGTGATATACCCAACCAGCCTGTATCTAAACCATCTAGAAGCTCAATCTTGGTTCTTGATACCAACTTCATAATATCGCATCTTGACATCATAGATAAACTTGCAAAGCTACATACAACTTATCACCATACCATTGTCATTCCTAATACAGTTATACGAGAGCTTGATGGCTTAAAAGGTTCACAGAGGACAGCAAACGACTTGATCGATGGAACTACCGTTGGTCATCTAGCAAGATGGGCTAATGACTGGATATATAAGAAACTTGCTGATTCACATTCTTCAGTAAGGGGCCAGAAACTGAGGGAAGTTATTGATAGAAATGCTGTTAAGGATGATGCTATCTTGGATTGTTGTCTCTACTTTCAACAACATGAGAAGGCACTAGTTGTACTCTTATCCAATGATAAAAACCTATGTATGAAGGCCTTGACTAATGAGGTCTTGACTGTTTCATACAGAAAGAACATGAACGCACAAACAATTGCTAGAAAAGTGTTTGAAGAGAATCAATCTGCATCACCAAGTTATCATCAACCACTTTTAGAAATCACCTCTCCCATACAACAAGAACCGATAATAGAAGATACTGACATTGATCTCGACCCTATTGTTATCGATCCACCTACGGTACCACAGACACAGACACAGACACAGACACAAACACCAGAATCAACTCCATCAACTAAACCCCCTCAAGCTTCGACCAACAACTTATTGATCAAAGTATCTGGATTCGAACAAGCATCTAAACTGATACACTCTGAAGTACAACAGCTGGTCCTAGGGTCAGTTGATTATTGCATGTATCAAGAATATGATGATGATTTAGATATGGTAGGGTATGATAAATCAGAAGTAACAACACTGTGGGATGCTTCCAATACAATGATAAGGTTTTGGGTATCTGTATTCACTGAATACTTTCAAAACAGTCATACTAAACCATTCAATACCAAAGGGAGAAAGACACCAGTCTTTTTCAGACCACCTTTGGATGATACTGAGCTGTTCGAGTTCTTAACTTATTGGAAAGATGTATTGAGAGCTCTATACTTAAAGAGAGATGAGGTCCAGAATAATGCATTAGAGAAGGTGATAGAAAGATGGGAATACATCGCCAACTCATTTGACTCATAGAAATACAAATCTTGCATGCATATATAAATATGTACAATATAAGCGAATTCATATGGTTGATCATGTATATTGAAGGGTATCTTTTAATCATCACTTTGGAAATGTTTTGCAGACTTTATAGGTGAAAATGAACTATATGCAATTCTTCTCTTCCTACTTACGCCAAATCCTCTTTTCTTCTTGGTTTGTCCTTTAGAATCAGGACTTTGTGATTGTTCAGTTGGTGTGGGGGTTTGTGATTGTGATTGTGATTGTGATTGGTCTCTTGACTCTGATTCGTTATCTTTGTCACTCTCCTTTCTAGGACTTGAACTTATTGAAGGTGATCTTGATGAATGATTACTATTTTGTTTTGATTCTTCTTGCGAGTCTCGTTTCAAATCATATTCTTTGAAATCAGTAGTCAACTCTTCCAAATTCTCAGTTCTTCTCTTCTTTACTGGAGATTGGGATCTTCTTATTTCATCTTCATTCTCAGCACCTGTACCAGATTGATCAAAATCATCACTAATTGATCTCTTCTTGTCTTTAATGGCTTTTTGAGTAGTGTTTTGTTGTCTGAAGAAAGTTCCAAATGACCAAGTTTCTTTGTTCAAGTCAATCACATCCCAAATATATTGATTCTCCAAATGTACCAATTTCTTCTCTTTCCATACTTTATCAAACGCTTGAGGATCAAACTCTTTCAAGATCCTAGAATTTGTTGAGTTCTCTGGAGCCCATTTCTTAATGATATGTGATGCATCCATTCCTTGCATTGATTCAGAAAGATATCTAATCGCACTATCCTTATGCTCAATTTGTCTGACTAAATCATTCTTGTACTCATTCATAGAGAAAATCACAGTAGATAGATGGAATATCAAGTGTCTTAGGATAGAAATAGCATTTGAATCAGGAAGAACAGTGAGATCAAAGTTCCATTTCAATTTTGCACTATCATATACTTTTGTCAAGTTTAATCTCAATTCTAATGGAGTTCCTCTATCTATTTGTAGTCTTTCCAATTCCAACAATGTTTCCGTATCTTCACCATTGAAGTTATTCTCAAATGAAACAATCAAAGTCTGATAGACACTTTGTAAAGATTCGAGAGATATACCATTCTGGAATGCTTTCAGTTGTAGTTTTTGTTCATCAGCATCACATATCCAAACGTTCGTCAAGTCTGTGATATAAACACTGTAATGATAAGAACTTGTCGAGTAATCCACTCCAAAAAGATACTTATGATTAGTGTCTTTATCCAGCTTCAACACGCTCCAGCTTTTTGGCAGGTTCATCGTAGTCTGTATTCTGTCTCTTCTCTCTTAGCTTGTATGATGTATGTATGTGCTTGGACAGCTCTTTAACCAGCCCTTTTTCAACAGACTTCGAGTTATTCTCCTGGATACTGAGTGCTGGATCAATGTGAAAATTGTAATACCAAGGGGTACGTCAACTCTTGATCTCAGATGGTTGGTTGTCTACCAATTTGGAAACAAAGTATGTGCCTTTCACTGAGAGATGGCTGGTTAGAATGTGCCATTATCTTGGTTATGTGCGATGTGTTTTGATGTGCTTATGTAATATTAACAGAGTTTACTTATACTACTTTAACCACTTTAACTACTTTAATTACTTTAACTAGGCACTAACTACACTCCGAGGAAGTACTCATCAAAGTTCCGGCTGTGTATTGTATTCAATATCGTCTTCTATTCTCTCTTTTCAGATAAATCATCAAGTTCGATATCCTCGGTTTTTTCATTAAACTCACTAGTTCTAACACCAATAGGTTCAACTCTACGTCTTTGTGGAGGAGCGTCTAACAGAGAACTAGCTAACCATTCCTTACCTTGTTGCAACAAAATGTTTCCTGTAGCCTGTACTGGACCCCATAAGTTCAAGGTATGGATGAAGAACACACCTGTTCCTAACAAGATAGCAAGAACTAGGTATAATGGGTTTCTTAAGATGGCCATGAACTCATTCCAACCCAAGATAATCAACAGTATGTAAACAAAAGGTGGGATCTTTGCAATATTTGTGATGATTGAACGGTTTGCATCACGGTATGAAATTTCGGCAATCTTGAGAAATTGTTGTTTGATCTTGAGTTGTTGTGGAGCAGTCAAGATATGTGCAAATCTATGACCATGGTTGTCATCATCATCATCGTCATCGTTTTCAAGATCTTCTTGGTAGTCTGGGAGGATCTCAGTACCATTGGATAGTTTTGCAATTGAAAACAAAGGTAAAGATTTCAAAGCATATTCAGTTGCTGTTTTATAGGCTTGTGAGATTTCCAATTCATTCTTCCAAACTCTTGGAATGTTATCAGAATCATAAGTAAACACATCTTCAAATTCTCTTCTCAAAATATTCACAACGTTATCTTCTCTCAAGTAATCATGAATGAAGTCATCAGCTGAAATCCATGCTTGTCTTGTGATCTTGGCTAGAATCTTTTCATTATCACCACCAACTTTAAAATCGTAACCATCTTCAGTCTTGTATTTGACTAAAGATTCGTTTAAAGAATCTTTCAAATTGGATAATATTCTATCCCATAAAGTATCGTCAGGTGTACTGAAGATTTCAAAAGATCTGTTTTTGAACTTTGGAACGAAACTTTTGTTTGAACGATTGATGACATTATCAACTTCAGCTGCCCTTAGACTCTCCAATTCTAAGTTCAAATCAGATTCGAAAAGTGTCAAGTCATATGAGAACAATTCGTTGAATTTCTGTAAAGGACTTAAGTTTTTGGTAAAGCTTGATAACACTTCATCTTTAGCAGTGCTTGATTTGTCTAAGAATGAAGATTTGTTTGACTTGTCGTTGATCTTGCTCTTGAAATCCAAAAGTGAAGATTTGATGAGTTCCTTTAAGAAGGCTTGATAAACCGACGATAATTTTGTAACGATGTCATTTGATAACGCTTTTCTTCTTGTTTCATAAACACTTTTGTTGTAGTGGGAAGCCTGAGAATCAAAAATGTCCAATGAGCCATCATGTAACTCTTTGAATGCAAGTGCAAGTTGATCACCCTTTAAAGTATCTACTTTCACGTCTTTGAATTTCAAGGCATAACTTTCCTCGAAAGCAATAAGTGACTCTTTGGCAATTTCATCACATCTGAATCTTGCGACTAATATCTGTTGAGTAGGCAAGTCCAAGTCCTTATTAGATTGAATCTGTTCCCAACAATTCTTTGCATATAAAGTCCAACCATCAATTGGAAAGTTTTGATGATAGTTTGGCTTGAAGATGTATTCTTCATTTTGCGGATCAACGACTTTATCACCCAACTTTTTGATATCTTTATAGAACTCTTCTGGTTGTAAGACTTTATGAGACAAAGTGGTGAATTGTAGATCGAAATAGTCACTCATTTGAACTGTTGATGGTACAGTGTTTGGTTTGGCAATACTATCCCACATCTTTTGTAAATCTTGTGTCAATGTGTTTGATAGATTAGATAATGGGGTTGTACCGATATGATCTCTAATCACGAATAACAACAATACTTTATGTTTCTGGTTACCAAATAAAGACAAATTGACTTCAAAGACAGTCTTCAACAATCCCATGTTGGCACCTTGGTATAAACCAACTTGATGTTCCCATATATTGACAATCAAGACTTCACTTGTAGCCAATGCAAATAAGGCAGCTTTTCTTTCAAAGTCTTGATCTTCACCACGTTCTCTACCATCAGAACCTTCAACGTCCATAACCAATATGCTTTGAGAGGCATTGTCTTCAGTAGATGATGCAACTTTCTCTGTGTAACCTAGCCATATTCCTTTTGTGGTTTGTTGTCTTTGGGTCTCATTCATCACGTCGAATTGAGTATGGAATAAGTTGTTAAGCAATGTGGATTTCCCTGTAGATTGGGATCCAAACACTGAGATGACATGATAGTTCAAGCCCAAATCATGGTGTATGACTTTCTTGACGTATTCTGTGATCGATTGTTGTCTTTTGACTATTGTTAGAACAGTGGTCATAAACCGTATAAAAGTAGGAAAAACACTCACTGAAACTCCTTTTCTTCGTCAATTACCTGGACAGCACCGTTTGACGTGGCCATCTTTCCCTTTAAAGATTAATTAGCTAGCAATAGACAAGTTCTTTGTGGATTATTGTGTTGTGTTGTTTGTTGTGTTGTTGTTGTCAACAAATTTACGAATTTACAAAATCTCGAAATCAGCGAACGTTTAATTAAATCTATTGAAAACACACCAATTAAACAATTGTCACTGTCTTTTAGAAACGATAATAAACAGAACAAATCCAGCTAAAAGCACCGACAATGTCCGAATCAGACGACTTCAAAATCACCAATCCAAAGCTCCAAAAGACTTTGCAACGTTTCAAAGCAAAAATCGCAGAAAATGACTTCTACGAAGCCCATCAAACATTAAGAACCATAGTTAACAGAAACGTGAGATCCAAGAGTTTCAACGATGCTATCGATTTACTATTCCACGCTGCTCAAATATTACTTAAATCAAGTCAACCAGCTACCGGTGCTGATCTTGTCTTGTACTTAATTGAGGTTTATAACGAAAGTAACACTCAAGTTGATAGCACTTCCAAATCAAGACTCATCATTTTGATAAACTTGTTCAAATCTGATGAGATCACTTTAAAACAAGTCAGTGTTGCCATTATAAACTGGTCCATTAACCACGGTGAAAATAAACTAGGTGACCAGGATCTACACAATGCTCTAGGTCAAAAATTTATTGATAATGGTGAATTGGCTTATGATGCCGAACGTCATTTATTATTGGGAAACAGTGGTAGTTTCCCATTGTATTTAGGTCTGATTTGGAGCTGGTACTTGGAAGATAGTAATGAATCAAATGTTGAAGCTTATGTCTCAAGAATTGTGGTGAATTACCTTGCTTTACAGAATTTTAAGAATGCAAAGATATCATTAGATAAATTACTAGAGAACATCATTACTGAAAAGAAATTCAAACATAACAAAGTCACAGAGTTCAACCAAGAAGTGTTGATATTTGAAGATTTCCCAGTTTTGAATCTATTACAACTCTTATTGATCACAATCCAAACTAAAAACACTGAATTCTTCCAGAAGTTAACAAATCGTTATGCTAAAGACATTGAAAAACATAGCTTAAATGACGCTTTCACATTGATTGGTCAATTATACTTTGGTCTTGTTGTTCAGAAACAAGGTAACATACTACAGGACTTGATGAGAGGTTTCATTAACTAATTTTTCCCATGATTAAACTTGTGTAACACCAAATATGTGTATAGTGAATGTCAGTCAACGTAATTTATTAGTGTACTCTACAGGTTCAGTAGCAATAATGAACAAAATTATTCAAAGTTAATCAAGTCCCAAGTCTCTCATTATAATTGCATATTGTGCTCTAATATTGTTGGAATGATCCCATAATGTGATCTCAGAGTCTAAAGAAATTCTACTTCTGATAACATTTCCCTGTTTGTAGTATAATCTATCTCCCATCTTGTCTAGTAACAGCAACATCGTTTGAGGGTTCAACAACTGGAACTCGACAATCCATTTAGACATATTTATTCTACTAGCATTATCAAAGAACAATAGCCGTAATTTAGGAAACACCATGGGTTTCTCAAGAACGAGAGAGAGATCCACATTTGAGACTTCAATTTTTAAGAGTTGTTCCTTATTCAATTCAATGAATTGGTATAACATGTGTGAGATCATGGTCTTAACCTTTCTCTCATTCGATGCCTTATTGCGCAAAAACTGGAACAGTTGCATCAAACCTGAATGAATGTTTCTTTCCAATGTCTGCTCCTCAGATACCAGAGGACCATACTTGAACTGACCCAACTCTGGATGAATATGAGATACTCCAAGTTCACAGTTTCTGGAAGAAACCTCAATGTACTGTAGCCGTGTTAACTTTCTAAGACGAGTAGATACATCTTTACACTCATCACTAAGTAGCTGGAAGTCTGTTTTAGCAAAATGAGATCTACTCATCTCTAGCCGTAACACCACGATCTTAACATTTGAAGGCATATAGCTTAACACTCTAACCAAGAGAAATGGAGAGTCACAGACAAGATTCAAAACGACCAAATTGGAACAGAAAGGTAAAGATAGCGGTATAAGATTCTGGAAACATTTATCATTGTCACAACAGCGATTGACGAGCAGACTAGATATGTGGGATCTCAACTTTAAAACGATGACATATGGTGCTAATTCCGCCTTATTTTGATTGATTGTTTCCAGTAAATGATTTGTTCGTTGAGTGACTTGTCTAGATGGATCAGCTTTGAGTAAATGATGGTATTCACTGATAAGGATGGTCTTGGTCATGAATATTATATATCGGTAGTTTTGGTAAAACTCTTTGCATGATGTGATTATTGGTAGGACCGAATGCTTGCTTGTGTAAATGTGAAAGATAATCTGTGCCATCACTTCTCTGGGAAGTCTTAAAAGACCAGCAGGACAAGAAGGTTCTTTGACATCGACCATTTCTATAGCACCTCCCCTGCACACACAGTGCAGCTCACCAGCTCAATTACATCAGTGTATTACAGAGTTTTTTTAGAAATAAATAAAAATGGTATTATAACTGTTTTGTGTCACTTTTTTTTCTCTTTCTTTCTTTGTACTAAGTCAAGAAGAACAAACTTACATCAAGCCCAATACACACTTTAATAAATCAATAAGGTCATATAAGAGTACAATCACTTCAAGAAAGCCCCGTTAGTTAATTCTAGCTCCAATTCATAATCTGGTTGGAACTCCGAGTAAAGAGTTTCTGGATCAGAAGTCATATGGTATGTGTATGCAGCAGACTCATCAGAAATATATTTCTTTTTGTATTTAGAGTCTTGTTGATCAACCAACATCTGAGTTTGACAAGTCTTCTCAAGTAGGATGAATAAGAATGCAGCTTCATCGATAGTTTCACCCACAGTTAATAATCCATGGTTTTGTAAGATAACAGCTTTACCATCACCTAAAGATGCAGCTACTCTTTCACCTTCTTCTTTTTCCAAAACAACACCTCCAAAGTCCTCGTAGACAGCATGTTTCTTGTAGAAAATACAAGCATCTTGGTTGATCATCTCAAGAGGTCTACCAAATGCAGAGTATGCAGTTCCGTATAAAGAATGAGTATGACAAGCTGCGTTCACATCAGGTCTTGCACGATGAATCTCAGAATGAATTTTGAAACCAGCAGCATTAATAAGACCTTCTTTGTTACCGCCAACAAAGTTCCCATCCTTATCAACTTTGATAAAGTCACTCACTTTCATCAAACTGAAATGTCTACCTATAGGATTGATCCAAAAGTGTTCTGGGTTTTCTGGGTCTCTCACACTGATGTGACCAGCCATACCGAGACCATAGCCTCTTCTTCCAAATGCTCTGAATGCAGCAGCTGTGTGTTCTAGTATCCATTGACGTTCTGCTTTCTTATCGGTGAATGTTGGTTTCTTATATTTGAACTCACCATCGCCCATCGCGATGTTGTGGACTCCCTGTGCTGGGACATCTTGTGTCAGATGGAGTGTAGCAGTTGAGTTAGTTGTAGTGGTTTGAGTGGCCATGGTTGAAGTAGTCTTTTGTTAATAGATAATCACACTATAACTATCAAAGGAAACAAGTGATATCGACTGGATAGTGGATACCCCATTCCTTATAAGTGTGTTTTTCCTGGTTATACACTCGCTCGGGCTTGATAACAATAGCAGTTCCAAAAAGGGTTCCCGCGCTCTCGGTGCTCGGTGTGAGTTGAGCTTTCTGACTAATGCGCTACTAAACCGCGCCTGGTTACAAAAGGGGAAATTTGGTATAGCACATACATTATTGGAGGAAACAACTAGCGACTACTTATAAACTATTACTATTGGGAAATGGGAAGTCTTCTCTCAATCTAGACCAATATTCCGTGGTATTCGCTTTTGGGATACTTCTTCTGGAGTTGTGGCCATTGAACAATGAAACGATCAGCCAATAAGTAACACACTTTCCCGCTCACACTAAGATCAACAACACGCGCTAGACTTTCGATGTAAACGATCTTAGTATTTGCTTTGCCAAATAAGTTGAATAGGAATAACGATAGTACTAGTGGGACAGAAGTACCTGGCCCGTTCACTAGTAATATATCAGGTTTATGTGTCACATATGAAAGCAACAGTAATGTATCAGTGAATGACTTTAATGTGGAGAACACAGAGGAGATCAATCCTTCACCAACTTTTCTCGCTCTGAATATTGTCACTATATTGTAGCTGTCTTTATGGTAGTCTTTAGTGAAGTTCTTTAGATGCTCTAATGATTTGGTATCTTGTGAACTGACTACCCAATCAATGTGTCCTATTTCGTGAAGATCACCCACGGTTTTCAACATACGAAACATCTCTCCGGTATGACCTCCAGAGCCCAACAATACCATAATATTCTTGTTCTTAAAGCTCTTATTACTCTTGATATCTTGATTCTGTTTAATTGTAGGAAGTTTGAACGCTATTCTGCATATGAGCAGAATCAATATTAGCGCAGCGGCCACAAACTTATATGCAATTGCATCTGAATCCGACATTCTCAATGGTCACTAGTTGTATATGGGAATGGAGACAAACCAACTGGAAACACACTGATTGATAGTGATTATATTGGTGCTGTTTAATGTCTGTTAAAGAAGAATAAACAAAGATGGTGGTGTTGGGATGTAAAGTGTAGGTTTCGCGATCGATCCCGCGAAATCAGCATTGTACAACAAAGTGAAATGAAACCAACTTTAAACTGTGTCAACAGTGGATCAGAAGCTGTTGTTTTGTTCATTATTGTGCTGCGATGATTAAATCTACTTTGATCTTTAGAGACGATGGTATGTGTCATAACGTTCTTCTTACTCTTTCACTTTAATTGCATAAAATCTAACAAATAAACTTAGGTCTCCCGCTTTCAGGAACTGTTGATGATGATAACGATCCAAATTTAATTGAACAAAAGAAGAAAGTCAAACTAATCCTTTCAAGAATAACACCCAACTCTGAACCAAGAGGTTCTATCGAAAGTGATGCTTTCCAAATCCATTATTTAACCCACAACAGAATTATATATTTTGTCATTTGTGAAAAATCTTATTCAAGAAAATTAGCATTTTCATACTTATCTGAAATATCTAAAGAATTCGATCAGTCTCATGGTGCTGACAGTCTTAAACCAGAAGCTAGAGCTTATGCTTTCGTCTCATTCGACAACTATATGGCCAAAACAAGAAAGATCTATCAAGATCAAAGAGCACAATCTAATTTAGATAAGATTAATAACGAATTAGAAGATGTTAGATCTATTCTAAGTAAAAACATCGAAGATCTTTTATACAGAGGGGATAATCTTGACAGAATGAGTGATATCTCAAGTAGTATCAGAGAAGATGCCAAAAAATATAGAAAAACAGCACATAAGATGAATATCGATCTATTGATTCAACAATATGCTCCTATTGTTGGGATTGGTTTATTAATTGTGTTCTTGATTTACTGGATCTTTTTGAGATAAATGAGGGATAGAAAGAGAGACAAGAGAGAGAAATAAGTCATTCATGTACAACTAAGATACTGGCTGTGAGTTCTAATAAATGATTCGCCATGGTAAAGCATCATCAATTTGTAAGCTGCTATTACTTTTAATTACAATACGCTGAATAGATCTCCCAATGTAAACAAATGTACCTTAACTCTTGATTGATGGCAGACACTACGGTGTACTGTGCACCAGTTAGCAAGCACCACACCACCGTGTTTACTTAATTTAGCCTTATGTGCTTGTTGCTTGTTGCTTGTTGCTGTAGTTCTTACATGGTGTTTTCCATGAAACGTCCCAGTTAGGAAAACAGACGTTTTTGGGGGGTTTGTAAGGTTATTTTCATTCGCGAATTTGACATTTTCTTAAAAACGTCAACAAGTTGGGTAATAAGCGAACACAGATCAGGAATACAAACACATATAAACATTACTAGAACCACACTTGATAAGTCCACTGACCGTGCTCTCTAACTGCACACTATAAATTCTAGACCATATTCACTTGCTCAATCTCTGTTAGATACCTGTTCAGCGCATACGTTTTTCTTAGGTTGTTAGTAACACAGATATATTAAGATTGTCAAGATGGCAACAACTCACAACACGATCTCAGGCGGTTTGCCCAAGGAGCACTCCATTGCCATAGATCCAATCACTGTTGTGATAAAGGAATGTATCATAATATCATCCTCAATGAGAAAAATCTCTAAATACTCACAATCAGGTGTCGCTGCTATTCTTGGTGGTAGTGCATCAGATCTATTCAATGATGAAAGTGAGATCAACAAGTTTGGACTATCGAACAATACTAGTGGTAATTCACACTCATTGAACGACCCACTGCTCTCTGGATTCATTCAACTGAGATTGATGCTTAACGACGTCACTGACTTGAGTAATGTGGACTCTTTAACTTTACTTCAACCTTTCCTTTTGGTTATTAAGTCAAGTTCAACAACTGGTAACATAACATCCCTGGCTTTAGATTCCCTTTCAAAATTCATCAGTTATAAAATTATTTCACCAAGTTCAAAGAATCTGGTTTACACTTTAACTCATATCATCAATTCGCTTACTCATTGTCGTTTTGAAGCTTCAGAACAAGCATCTGATGATTCTGTCTTATTGAAAGTGTTGAGACTATTGGAAATCATTATTGCTTCTGACTTGGGTGATCTATTAGCCGATGAAGTCATTTATGAAGTTGTTCAAACATCATTGTCCTTAGCTTGTAATAGAAGAAGAAGTGAAGTCTTGAGAAAATCAGCTGAATTGTCATTATATGGTATCACAAAGAAGATCTTTGCAAAATTGGATGAGATTGAACCTGACCATAGACCTCATGTCGTTGAGGATACACAAGATTTCTCCAAGAATCAACTTGATGAAAGTATTGGGCCAAGTGATGAAGGTGTTATTGGTAAACAATCATTCGAAATCAAATCTGACGATCCTGCAAAACCATTTGGATTGATCGCTATCAAACAATTTTTAGGATTATTGATTTCCTTGATATCATTTGAAAATCAATTGAAACACACTGAAAACACCAAAGTATTTGCACTACAATTAATTACATTCATCATTGAACTATCTGGTGATCGTTTCTCTGAATTTCCTAGTTTGTTGAATTTAGTTGCTGATCCTGTTTTAAAACATACTCTTCAACTTATCCAAACTACAAACTCTGCTCCACTTTTACAAGCAGCTCTACAACTATTCATTACTCTTTCTTTAACCCTTGGTGAACATCTCCAACCACAGATTGAGCTTACATTGATATCATTGTTCCAAATTATATTAGCAGTTGAACCATCTAAAGATAAAGCAGCTAGCAATAAGTCTGGAAAATCAACCCCAGTTCAACTGGCACAAAAAAGCAACGCAGCTAAAGAATTGATAGTTGAAGAAATTTCAATTCTTTGGACAAGATCACCTTCTTTATTTATTCAACTCTTCCTGAATTACGATTGTAATTTCCACAGACATGATTTAGCAACTCAGTTTATTGAATTCTTAACAAAACTTTCAACCCCAGAAAGTGCTTTGTTCACAACAGATTATGTTCCACCACTTTGTCTTGAGGGTTTATTATCTTTCATTTCTAATGTATATGAAGAAGTTAAGAAAGCTGATCATTTTGATGGCGAGAAATTACATGAATTATTACTCACAAAAGAAAAGAAGAAGGAATTCATTACAGCTGCCAACGTTTTCAACATCAAACCAAAAGATGGTTTAAAGACACTTGCTGAAAAAGGTTTCATTCATTCAGCAGATGATATTGAAGATGTTGCACTATTCTTCTTTGAAAAATCAAGTAGATTAAACAAGAAAGTTTTAGGTGAATATTTAGCTAAACCTTCAAACATTGATCTATTAAAGAAATTCATGTCATTATTTGACTTTAAAGGTTTAAGAGTTGACGAAGCATTAAGAATCTTATTGAAAGCTTTTAGACTTCCTGGTGAATCTCAACAAATTGAAAGAATTGTTGAAACTTTTGCTGCTCGTTACATTGAATGTCAGGACTATAAACTAAATGGTTCAGAAGATACAAAAGATGAAGCTGATTCAAAGGATACAAAAGATAAGACAGAAAGCTCTGTGAACAACGTGGAAGAATCCGATGATTATGAAGAACCAGTGGAACCAGATGCAGATGCTATTTTCGTTTTAAGTTACTCCATTATTATGTTGAATACTGATTTACACAATCCTGTTATTAAAGAACATATGAGTCTTGATGATTATAAGAAGAACTTAAGAGGTGTCTACCGTAATAGAGACTTCCCATTATGGTACTTGAAGAAAATCTACCAATCTATTCAAGATAAAGAGATTGTTATGCCAGAGGAACATCATGGTTCATCACAATGGTTTGATGATTCATGGAATAATTTAATTTCAACAAACATCACGTTACCAAAATCATCTTATTCCATAAAACAATTCACAACTAATGACTTACTCCAATTTCAAAAATATCTATTTTCTTCAATATTCTTAAATACAACTGAAGCTCTTTTCAAGATCTTCGAAGTTGCCGTTGATGATCAAGTTATTACAAAGATGATGACTACTATTGACCAACTTTCTCAAATATCGTTGTTCTTTGGATTTAGTTCATTCAATGATTTATTAGTGAAGAAATTGGCAGATTTCAGTACATTGAATGGAACCAAGAAGATTCAAAACGATATCAGTAAAACTACCACACCATTGAAATTGACCAGAATTAAAGTAGAAGGTGGTGATGTTATCAATGTTAGTGAGACATCAGTTGTGTTTGGTTCTGATTTCAAAGCTCAATTATCCACAGTTGTTTTATTCCGTGTTATTAAGAGAACTGTTACAACTATTGAAGATGGTTGGGTTGAAGTATTAAAAGTCTTGGTAACATTAGTGAAGAATGGATTGATCGATCCAAATATTCTATGGTCTTTCCAAGAACAATATAATTTTCCAAAATTACCAAGTATCAAACCAGAGGTTGTTATTTCAAGATCAACCACTACTAAAGGTTTGTTTTCAACATTTGCTTCATACTTGAAAGGTGATGATGAACCTACAGATGAAGAAGTTGAATCCACTCTATCAGCTTTGGATTGTGTGAAGTCTGCAAATGTGAACTCACTATTCGATGAGGCTGAATTGAACAATGAACATAGAATCAAAGTAATCAATGCTGCATTGGAATTGATCCCAACTGACATTACAACAAAAGAAGATTCATCATTAGGATCTGATATTTTCTGTCTCTTAGAATTAGTTGTTTCATTCACACTCATTTCTAAAGATACCGAATCTTCAGATAAATCACTTGAATTGATTCGTGTCTTACTCGAGAAGAAATCTGACTTAAAACTAGAAGAACCATTGGTGTTACGCTTGTTAACTTATGGAATCTTATTGGTAAACAATCAAACTGAGGTTTCTGACAAATTACTAAGTTCTTTCATTGATGAATTAGCCGCATATAAACCTGATGTTCTTGAATCAAGTGCTGCTCAACTTGTTGGACCATTATCCAAATTGGCTTCAAACAAATCAACAAACAAAATTGTCCTTGATTATGAGAATTACTGGAAAGTCTTAAGAGCATTTGCCTCAATTCCTGCTTTCACCAAAGAAGTGTTCTACTCTGTTGAGAACTTTGTAAGACAGAACATTGGATTGATCAACGAGATCAATTTCATGTGGTTATTAGGATTATTAGATGAAATTTCAGCTGTTGGTTCAATTGGTGCTCAATGGGAACAAGAATATGATGCTTTGGTCAAAGCTGGTAATAAAGTTACTACTAAAGAAAATCCATATCAAGAAACAGTTCAAATTTCTTTACAATCTATCAAGTTCACCAGTTCTTTATTAGAGTTGAAAAACAACTTATCCAAAGATGAAACCTATGCTCTGATACAAGCTCTTGCACACCAATGTCTGAACCCATGCTCTCAAATAAGATCATATGCTTTAAGTTCATTGGAAAACACAGTTCTGGATATCAAGATTGATGGTCAAATAACCGTTGAAGGTATTTTTGAAATTGGATTGATGCCATTATTATCAGAAGATGTTGAAAAACTTGATATCTTATCATTGACATCTAAAGTTTACATTCATTTCTTCAAACTAGATCATGCTGATAATCAGGTATTTTTGAAGATTTTAGATGTCTTTAATCAATATCTTGATGATCCAAAAATTGAAACTGAATTACAGAACTTCATAGCTGCTAAGAAGGGGTTAGAAAAGAGGGATGTAGTAGAAACAGAAACTACTACTGCAACTGATGCTTCCACTGAGATAGAGAACAAGGAAACTGAAACTGCTGCTGATAAAGACGGTGAAAATGTTGATAAAGAAGAAACTACAGAAGAATCAGAGGTTCAAAAGCCTGCTGAAGACGTAACTACCACAGAGACAGAAACAGAAACAGAAACTGGAGAGACTGCCATCACAAATGATGGTGAATCCAAAATCGATCCAAATACTATAGATTAGTTTTAATAAAAGACAAATATCAGTACTTTTGTGTTGTAAGGACTACAAGAACCGCGAATTTTTGTTTTTTTCTCTATATAAAAATTTTCTAAAAGCAAAAAATAGATAATCATGTAGTGTTTATATTCATCTAAACGATGACCAGTGCCCCTCTATTATCATAGTTGTTTTTAAGACAATATTGTACTTATGTACAGTGTTGACCGAATTGTGGAAAATAATTTTTTGCGATATTTGTCTTTTATGAGATTGAACTTTTATGAATGTCATTCAATTAATCACTGATTCGATTGTTCTTTTGTAATCATGTGTGCAATTGGATGGCATTTAGAGTTTATCAACTATACACTATACCATGTTTTTAAACATATGTGTTACTCTAAACGACATAAATCGTTGAGTAACCAGTTTAAAATATTTGATATAGATACAAGTGATAGAACATTGACTATATTATAACAATGGTGATAATCTAACGATTGTCATCGATTATATTATCCTTTGTTTCCGTCACTTGGAAGAAATACAATTTACCATTACATCATAAATATAGTTTTAACTATGTAGTTTACTATCATTAGTGAAACAATCCACTCAAGCAGCTTTACTATGCCTCTTGGTACTAGCTGTACTATCTTATAAGTGACATCAGCATTATCTCACGAAAAGCTGGATGTATCACTCTGATAGTTTCTGGATCTTTGTAAATCACAATTGATGATTATACACTAGATATAACTCAACTGAGTGTTAATCATATGATTTATCCATGAGTTACGATATATATCTACTAGTCGTAGTTACTGGTAGTACAATCTACAATAGTGTGCACCATTTACTAGAATTATCGCGAATTTTAATTTAGTGATGACGTTTGCAAATTAATTAAAAGATCGTTCAATTCTTGTTAATTTATAACCAAAACTGATTAAGTGGTTAATTATGTGTTCCATCCCAGTAGAATTATTATTAATAATATAAGCTCATTTTTGAATTTACCTTGAAAATTTTCTATAGGAACTCGTGGGAAGGCATGAAGGTCATAGTTATATTCCTACATGATCAACGTTACCTTCAATCATCAACGTTGTTCTTAGAACAATGTGGTGATCTGGAGCTGTAACCAAATTATGAGGAAAAATGCTTTGATCATTCCTCTTCTGGGTTCTACTTTAGTCTGAATTTATTAACATTATACTATACCATGCTTTAAACATATGTGTTAATCTAAACGATATGGATCGTTGGGTAACCAGTTTGAAATATTTGGTATATATACGAGTGATGGAACATACGGTAGATTATAACAATGATGATGATCTAACGATTACATAGTTTATATTACCCTTTGTTCTTGTCACTAATACAATTTACCATTAAACCATACTAGTTTCTAACTATGTAGACTATGTAGCTTACCGTTATTAGTGGAGAAATCTACCCATGAAGCTTTACTATGCTTCTTATAGAGTCGACTTCAACTTTTTAACTTATCTCATTAAAGACTGGAGGTGGCACTCTGCTAATCTGTGAATCTAATTACTATCAATGAATTGATACCACTATCTTCTGGGGTTGGAAATACCATTGTCATAACTTGAAACTAGATCGAAACACTACATATTACTTCCAATGAGAGACACATATCAATCAATCCCTATTGTCTTGTGAACCTGTATATTAATCATATATCTAACCCACTACACACCAAAGTAAGTGTTATGTACAGTTTCCTTACAAAGAGACCAAACATTAGATCACTCGCTACTCAATCAGATGAGAACATGGCTCTTAATAGTAGAAACACTAGAATATCAGTAGTCATTAGTCATTGGTCAATACTTCATTAATATGATCTTATATAGACGTAATATAAAGATGACATAATCAAAAATTACCAGGATCAAATAAATTAGTAATTTTTTCTTTAATTCTTTCTTTCCTTCTTTGTATATAATAGTTTATGATCAACGTAATTGAAAAGTGATCTTAATTTGTTCTTACAATGTATTCTTGAGTTATACTTATTGTTGCATGTATTACATCTGTTCATATGAAATATATGGTACTGGATATTGTAATGTCTGAAATAGTATACAGAATCTCTATATTGTATTGCTGATTCTGGGCTATTGATTGATTGAAGTACATGATTTAAAGATATGTGTTACTTAACTTTTCTACATGATGAATCGTTGAGTAAACAGACTTAAATACATATACAAATATGAGTGATGGAACAATATTGGGTATATTATAACCATGAGTCTTGAGAATCAAGACTAGTCGATTATATTACCTTTTGTTATCGTCATTTGATAAATAATACAATTTACCATTACACCAAACTTTACCTCCCAGTAGTCCATAAGATATCGAAACTAATATGTGTATTTCTATCCTTGTGAGTGAATCTAGAAATGTATTTCTACTTATGACTTGAAGCCTACTTGAATGACCAGTTAATGCGTCTCAAAGTTCTATTTTATCCTATATATACTTGAGACTAGTAATCTCAGACTCTTCTGACCACCAATGACATCCCAGTAGTGTTGAATACATCTGTGATCCACTCAACCCAAAGTCAAGAGATGTATTTTTCACAATCATTCATCATCTAAAAACTCCAATAATATAGAAGCATTCTTCAAACCAGCCTCATCAATAGTTTCATCCAATTTTGTAAATATGTTCTCTCTCTGACTAGTCAATGTGAAAAACACACCCTCTTTAGCCTTTTCAACTGAACTCTTAACGAATTGATATATAACTAGTACTTTATCTTCAATATTAAACTTGCGTACTATTCTTTTCCCATCTGGTGTTCTTATCTGAACACGAGTTATTAATGAACTGTTCACTGTAGGTTCTGGATGTTCAATTGGTTCAATAGCTTTTAACTGGTCTTCTTCTGTGAGTTCACCCACTTGCTGTTGCTGTTGCTGCTGCTCAATGTCCTTCAGAGATACAATATCGGTATCATCATCGATTTCAATAGGATCATCTATATCACCCGTATGTGATAAATCCACCGTGGGCTGTTTCGTACTAAGTGATTGATATATAGCATGTTCCAGTTGTTGTTCTTCTGTTAGATTCTCATTCCCTTGAGTTGTTGGCGGTATTATAGGATTGATGGAGTTCTTATCAAGGGAGAACTTGGTTAAAAAGTCTTCAACTTCTCTATACCAATTTTTCACTATTGGAACCCCAGTCCAGCTCTTGACACGTTCACCAGTAATTGGATCAAGAATTGCTATATGTGGATAACCAGAAACATCATAAAACTGAGTATACTGTCCTCCACTTCTTGAATCTTTATGATACTGTAAAAACACAAACTCTCTTCTAACAAGACCTTTAATTGTTAAACTTGACCAAAAATCTCTATTAAGCACTTGACATTGTTGATTCGAATCATCCTGGATATTTATCAGTATCCATTTCTTTGAACGTTTAGCTTTAGCTTTTGCAGTTTCCAAATCCAAATTATCAATTATATCAGATGGAGGTCCCTTTATTGGTTCACCATCACCATCAACTTCTTCCAAATCACTATCACTATCGCTATCACTCTCCTCTTCAACATTATGTGTACCACTTGAGTTTGAGTTGTAATACGTGGATTGATCGAAAACACCAGTTCTACCTCCTCCAAACATGTTATCCATACCCCCAGTTGATTGTAATGGGAACCCACCGAATGGATCTGGACCAAACCCTCCAAACCCACCAAGCCCACTGAATTCTTGTCCTACAAGACGTTCATGTACCGGTTCAATTGGTGCTCTTGTTTCTGACTCCAGAAAGCCGTGTCCCGGGAGTTCAGATTGTTCCAATGTAGTAATATCAGGCTGTATATCATTTGATTGTATATCGTTATTTGTGGTTGTTGTTTGACCAATAGATGCACCATGTTCGAAGAATAGTGATATTGCAGCTTCCAAGTTGAGATTTGACATTTCTAAGAAGTTTCTTGCCACTTCGTGGTCTGTGGATCCTGTGATTGAGAGGAATGTTTCCAATTGATCTGTGACAGACATGTTGTTTATACTAAATTTGTGATCTATTTAAGAAATAGTTTATTGAATTTATTTATGGCTCATTTAAAAGAGATGGCAATTTGTTTTTAAAATAAACAAGAAAATTGGGAACTGCCAAAAATTGACGGGTTTTTTAAATTGACACAAATTTGTGTTTTAATGAATTCCATTTTGTAAAGAGATATATATAGATTCACCAGTAATTATGTAACAGTATACATAGTTAGTATATAGTAAATAGTAGTATTAACACATGGATTAAATTACATATTATAACAACATTAACCCTCTCTTGTAGCCGGACCTATATTCTCCCATCAAAACAGCTCATGATTATTATTGTTTTTGACTACCAAGCCAAAAATTACCCTGTGGTGGTAATGGAGGAACACCATTAATACCACTAACATGTTGAAATGAAGGTAATTGTTGGAATGGATTCATAAGAATAGGTGGGTTGGGTTGTCCTCCTCCATTGAATGAATTTAACGTTGGTGGGAGTTGACGTTGTAGAATATCAGGTTGTCCCATTATATTATTCTCTGGTTGGTATTGTGGTTGTGCTGGTTGTTGTTGTTGTTGTGATGAGGAAGATTGTGGTGGTGGGATCCCTGAGTTGTTTGTTGTTGGGTTTGGTGCGGGTTGTCTGAGAGTTGGTGGTTGAAATCTGACTAGTTGAGGTGGTCCAGGAACTTGACCTGGTCCTGGTACTGGTGCTTGTTGTGGGATTGGCTGTGGTAATGGTTGTGGTTGTGGTATTTGGGATTGAGATTGCGATTGTGGTTGTGGTTGTTGTTGTTGTGGTGGTGCAGTTTCAATGATTGAATGCTGTTTTGCTATTTCTAATCTATCATTAACAAGATCTGTCATTGTGACTGGAACAGCAACTGGCATTGAAGGTTCTTCTTGTTTCTCTAGATATTGATAACTAGTTTCAAGTCTGGAGATATTCATTTCTATTGATACATTGTTCATTAATGCTAAATCTGATGCGATATCTGATGATGAAGCTGTTGGGATAATTGAAGGATATGATAGAACTTTTGGGAAACTCTTGGATCTTGCAGAGACTGATTTGGAAATATGATCCAATTCCGAAGTTCTTCTCTTTTCAGTGACTTTTCTTGTGGATATTCTATGTCTCAATTCTTTATCTCTCATTTTCTTATATTTAACAACATTATAATAATCCAATTCAGCGGCATATTTATCCTGAAACACTTTAGTTCTTAATGATAAACGTGCATCGTTCTTATCTTTGATACTCTGTCTCCATACAAGTTCAATGTTTTTTCTAGTATTTTGTTCCAATAATTCTGATTCGTATTTGTATTGTTTTTCCAAAGCTTCAAGTGTTTTTTTATGAGGTTTTATGAGATCACCAAAAGATTCTGGAAATATAGGTAGTGTGTCAAGAATTGGTGTACGAGACAGTATGACTGGTGGGAACTCTGAAGAGGATTGTAGTAAGTTTTCCTCAAATTTATTTGTACTTTGTTTACCTGTTAATTGTGAAGAAACACCTGTTGAAGGATCAACAGTTGGTGTATTTTGATGAACATAAGATTCGAATGAGTTATATTCTCTCCGAAGTCTTGCTTGAAGGTCCTCGATCTTGTTGAGATATGCATCCACTCTCGATATTCTTGATTCAGAAAACTCCTTTGCCAATAACTTATAATCAGAATGAAGTTTCTTTTGTAAATTCTCTATGTTGGAAACGTCTTTAAGTTCGTCAATCTGCTCGAAGATGTGTTCCACATCCTCCACAGAAAAACTGACCAGCTCAGGTTTTGTGTCTGTCGGTGGTTTCTTGTCTACGGACATTGTTTTCTGGTGTGGTGTTTGTTTAGTTGAATATGTCTTTGTGGTTAAGTTTTTTTTCCAATGGTTAACGGTGTATATGCAAGTTGTCAAATAGTCGAAAGAGCCTTCCTTGTTTGGGGATTAAACCGATTAAAAGGTGATTCAGAGTGGTAAATTCGGAGGGAAAGTTGGATTTGTGTGCAGATGAGTGAGATGATTCCAACTGGTGCTTTGTCTACTTTCCAAACTGGCTCCAAATTGTTTTGTTGTGTGTAAAAGACTCAGTTTAATGGTTTCGCAGCAGTTTTCACAATGAACAGAAACAGAAATCGGGATTCTTCCGCAGAAAACACGCAGAAAGCGCAAATTGGCACAGGTTGCCTAATTGGGATGTGGTAATTATTTCCATTTTCGCAAATTAATGGCGAAATTCAAAAGAATCGGGAAAATTTTCAGAATTTTTTTATAAGCAAATATAGAAATTTGAATAAAGTGATGAATTTGTTTTAAATTTGTTATAAATTGTTATAAATTGTGCTGATTATTGACACATTTGTGCTGTTTACAAAGCTATAAATAGATACATTCACAGTAGTAAGCTATAATGGAAGGCTCAGACGTTATAAAGCAGTTTCTAAAGTCATTGGACGTTTCTCTAGATGACCTAGAACCATCTATCAAAGAACTAATAGGTGAATCATTTCAAGACAAGATCAACACCACTTCCTCACCATTAGACCGTATAAACACAGCTAATGGATACGCATACATCTTAACATCTCTATGTTTCACATACCTCAAGTCACAAGGTGTTGATACCAACAACCACCCAATAATGCAAGACCTTAATAGAATCAAATCATATATGAAGAGAGCTAAAGACGCATCCATACCGAAGAAAGAGCCAGCAATCGATACAACTACAGCAAAGAGATTCATACAGGCAGCTTTGAACAGCGGGACTGGTAACTCCACAGTGATTAAAGGTACTCCAGAACCAGCTATCAGTTCTGTGTCTTTCCAAGGGAAACATACCAAATTTGATAAAGAACAAGAACACAAAGAAGCAGATACCACTGATCTTACTGAAAAGCTACGAGAACAACTAAAAGAAAAGAAACCTTCTAAAACAAAGAAGTCCAGTGATAAAGTGTCGAAGAGTCAGAAGAAACAAAAGAAGAAGACTTAGATAAATACGTATATAAAGACTAGTTTTAATAGCATTGTTTGATTTACCCGGTGGTACATCTAATTTACCCGACACGTATCTAATAACCGTATGAATCTACAAATTTCACGTATACTCACTTGAATATTCACTCTGTGCTAGTGTGATACACCCATTTCCTTATAAAATCCTATTTATACCCTATTTATACCCCATTTCTTCTAAAAACCACCAACTCATCGCTTTAAATTTGTGTTTTGGTATAAATTTCAAATAATCTCGAAAAAAATGTCAACAAAAACATAAACAAACAACAAACAACTAGTTACTTGTACTATATATACAGCTTAGTATATATATATATATAAAGCAACACTATACAGAGACAGTGAGACACAGCTCATGATATAAAAATGGTAATCGCATCAGAATTCTTCGACCTCGTCATACCACTTCCCTATCGAATCATCACATATATCAACATTGGTGTTTGGTTATGGTTATTAACATTAAAGATTTCATCTAAATTCGGTATAAACGTTAACTTAGTCTTAAAATTTGATCATTTGAACAATGCCACGTTCATCAATAACCATGAGAAACTGAGTGTTAATGTTTCAATTTTTTCTATACTGAGTTATCTCTCATATATAATCTTTCATGATGATTCCAATGAAAAAATAGCCCTGTTTGATTTCATACCTTTATTCACTATTGCATATATCTTCTATCTGTTGTTGAATCCAAATAACACCGGCTCCAAAAGATTATACACTACATTCAAGAGAATCTTAAGAGGTAACATCTCATCAGAATTCAGAACTAATGATATTTTATTGAGTGATACATTGACATCATATTCAAAAACTTTGATAGATCTAACTATTTATCTATGTCATCTCTTGTCGAACAAGACTTGTTTACCTAAGAACTCAGAATCAAAACTTGATAGAACATGTGGTTCATCAATCTTACTTGATTCATTGATTGGATTCTTACCAAACCTAATCAGATTATCTCAATGTTATTCTGAATATTCAAAGACTAAGAACAAGATGCATTTATACAATTTTTTGAAATATCTAACAAACTTACCTATACTAATGGCTGGATTATTGGTCAAGAAAGATCCTTCATACATGAGTCTTTGGGTTATCGTTGCAATCATCAACTCAAGTTATACTTTCTTTTGGGATGTTACAAATGATTGGGATTTAAACCTATTCAGACAATTCTTATCAAATGATAACAAGAGAGAATTTCTAAGAATGAATTTGAAATATAACGTCAAGACTTATTATTATTCAGCTATAATTGGTGATTTCTTCCTAAGATTTATTTGGATCTTGAGATTCTTACCGGTTTATGAAGATTCTTCTTTTGTTTATAATGTTCTAAGTCATTTATTCACTACTGAATTGGGATTGTTCTTATTACAATCCTTGGAAATATTTAGAAGATGGATCTGGGTGTTTATTAAATTAGAAGTTGAGTTCATCAATGCTAATAGAGATCTGGAAATGAATGCATTCAAATAATAAGAACAACAACAACTTATTTACAAAAAGAACCTTACATATATAGAATCCCAAAATACAAGACGTTTATCTGATCAAGATATCAAGATGTTATATTATAAGTTTATTTTATCTGTCTAACTAATGAAGCACACATTTTTAGCAATATTATATGTACTTTTATAAACAATGCATCTATCATTATTATATTAACGAATCATTCCCTTTTATTACTTCTTCTTTTATTTGTTATAGCTTTTCTATTATTTTCACGACGTTCATTCTTTGTCAAATATCTAAACTTCTTTTTTGGTTTCTTGTTACTAACTCCAGCTATTTTAGCATATTTAATAGCACGATCTATACTTTCTTCCAATACTCTTTGAGATTCTTTCAAATTAACATAGTTTAATTTAGCAATATGTTCTAAATCATTATTCGATATATCTTCAATGATAACTTCTGTATCATCTTCTCCATAAACTTCACGTCTTTTGAGTATCCCCTTTGGTTTATTTCCATCATTATCATCACTGAATCCATTCCATTCTTCAGTGGTTTCAACTGATTCTTCTTCTTTTTCTTCTGCAACGCCGTTATTTTGTTCATCTTCATCATCTTCTTCATCTGAAGATGTTTCGTAATCACCAGCCAATTCTTTTAAACTTTTACTGTATTTCTCCATTTGTTTTACTAGATCTTTCTGTTTCTCTAATTTTGCCTAAGTAAACATGTTAGTATTCTCATGCTTCAACCACACAACCATTTCAGGTCGATCTTAATGATCTAAAGATATATTACTTACCTTCTTACGTTCTTCTATTCTTGCCAGTCTTTCTTGTTCTTTTTGGAACTCTTGTGCTTTCTTTTGTCTCTCAAGTTTTCTCTTATGGAATCCAGTAAGATACTCTCTGATGGGAATAATTGTTAGTCCATCATGCAACCTTTCAATCATAAATACATGTATAAAATACTCACTCTCTTGAACTCTTATCAAATGTAACTTCTTCAACGGCATGTTTCTTTGCTTTGTTCTGGGTATACTTCTTACCACCAGTAAGGATCTCCCTGTTGGTTCTAGCCATCTCTAACACACTAATCAACTAAACTTAACTTGGTCTTCACTAAGCGATGAGCTCAATCAAATTACGTCTCAGAGCTTCAACAAAAACTTTTCAAATAAAAACAAAAAACAAACAGAAAAAAAAAAAAAAAAAAAAAAAAAATACAAACAAAAAAAATTATTACGTAATCAGTTTTTACCTATAATGAACTTTTTAAATTTGATGCTGTTTTGTCTATAAATCATCTCCCATTTGCGACTTGAGTGTTTGGATCTTCTCCTCGGCCAGTTTCAGAATGTCTCGCATCTGCTGTTCCTGGTAGGTCGGTCCTTTTCCAGTGTCCTTTTTTCTCTGGGCAGCAGGGACATCACCACCTCTTTGATGGATCCATTCCCAAATATCGTATTCTGCTTCTTGTTTTCTAGTCTGTTCCTTAACAGCTTGATCCAGTGCTGGTACAATGTAGTAGTCCTTACCTGAGATGGTGACTTTACCAAGATCATCCATCACGATTTGGTTGGTGTTACCAAATAATCTAATAACGATCCATACTATCAAGATGGATGCGAACAAAATACTGAAAGAGTTGAAAGGACCACCATTGATAGATGGCATGAAATTGAAAGTTGGTCTATCCCTCAACATCTCATTGTAAAGTGCATCGTTATTATCATCACTTGATTTAGTAGTGGAAGATTTGGTCTTTGCTCTCTTTCTCTTCTTTTTACCACCTTTACCACCAGTACTTGCTTTAGATATGATTTTCTTAACTTCACTCACCAATATACCAACAGATTCCTTTTGACCAGAGATTGTACCACTTTCAATAGCACCTTTGATCCAACTTTTAGCCGTCCATGCTATGTTTGTGACAACGAATATTTGAGTGGAGTTGTTAGAACCCCAGGATAAATATATATTTGTCTGAACCGTAAAAGAATTACCAGATGGAACATCCGGACTAACAGTGGCTTGAAGGACTTGAATATAGCCATTAAGATCGAAATGAACAATGGTTTCAGTGATATTACATCTCGTTTCTTTTGGTCCAATAGGTCCACTTAGTGGTTTGGTATAACTATAACTTCTTTCAGCACCTTCATTGGTACTACCAAATCCAGGTATCTCAGTCAAATCAAAATTCTTTTGTGCAGTAATTATCGATTTCATATATGAACTATCTTCTCCAAATAAAATTTGGAAAACAGTACCAAGAGGGGCATTCAATGTTTCTGTCAAAATTTCGGTTTCACCTTGTTTTGATTTAAATCCAGTCTCAGTAGGTCCATGTGTCTTATGACCAATAGTTGGTAATGAAAGACTACTACCTGCACCTGAATCATCATCACTATCTAAATCATCTCTTTGATCTGATGAACCACGTCTTTGATATTGTGATTTCAGTTCATCAACAAGAATACCAATCGATTCTTTTTGTCCATCAATTGTACCTTTTTCAACAGCTGTTTTGATCCAACTCTTCCCAGTCCAATCAACGTAAGTGTAAACTGTAAGTTTAGTTGTATTCTTAGGACCCCATGAAAGATAAAACAGGGTATTCACACTGAACGCGTTACCTGAAGGTACATCTGGAGTCTTTGTGTTTTGAGTGACTTGTATGTAATGATTGAAATCTGAATGATCAATGGTTTCAGTGACTTGACATGAAGTTTCTTTTGGACCAACTGGTGCATTCAATGGTTTTGTATATGAATAACTTCTAGTTTTTGTTCCATTATCAGTTTCAAATGGTCCAATTTCAGAAATCTTGTAATTTTTTTGTTTTTCAACAATATTCTTCAGGAAGGTAGTATCTGAACCAAATAATGATTTATATACTTTACCCAGTGGAGCGTCTATTGTTGCTTCAATGATTTTCTTTTCATTTGGATTCTCTTTATGTTCCGGTTCAGTAGGTGAATGTTTCATTGGTCCTGGTATAGAGCCACCATCGTTTGTTCCATTTAATGAAGAATCATCATCTTCAGCATCATCATCATAGAAATCAGACAAATCTTCATCTGATGTCTCATAAGTGTGTTGTCTTGAGAGATCACTCAGATCAATATTCAAATCTATATCATTCTCTAAATGTGATGAGCCTCTAACTAGTTGAGTCCAGATATTCAATATCAATTCGAATGTGGCATCTCTAGATAAGAAAGAGGCAAAAACATAACGTTGATGTAATGTTTGGATCACAATACCATTATGGAACAAACCTGCTGTTGTTTTCTTTTCAATTTGAACAATCTCATGAATGGGCAGTGTAAAACTTGTGACCCAACCAAGAATGTTGGATTTGAAAGAAATATGACTTTCTGAAACAAATAGTTTACCTTGGATTAAGATATCCTTTTGTAATGCACAACTGAAATCATCAATCAGTTTCTCGGATTTCGATATAGTCTTGAACAGATGATGGAAATCATTGTTTCTCTTTTCACTTGCAAATGAGATATTTCTTAATTCAACATTCAGGGAATGCATGGATAATGAAGGTGATGCAATTCCCGTCCCATGTGTGATTTGAGGTGATATCACTCTATTCAGAGAATTTTGATTGGTATTCTGATTGTTATTTTGTGTTTGTGGTTGAGTTTGGTCTATTGTATTGTTACCTGAACTTAGACTCCTTCTATGTGTTCTCTTTGTTGAAAGATCAGGTGGTAAAGTTAATTGTCTCTCTCCGCCTGGTGATAATGATCTTCTAAATCCATTCATATTAGGAGTAGACGTGACTGGATTAAGAGATGGTCTTATCGAGTTTCCATCAGGTATAGCATTTGTATCATTATCAAGAGTTAGTTGTGATATATGTTGGTTTCCAGTATTACCTGAAGTGATGTGTGCATCTGGAACCTGTTGATAATCAAATGTAGATTTTGGAGACATTTCAGCACGCGACATCGGGAATGCAACACCAATTTTCGTGTCTGTGGGGGTAGATTGACCAACTTCAATTGCAGGAACATTCTTGTTTGTAAGTGACTGAAGAGTTGAGTTTGCAGGAAGATCCAATTGATTCGAACTTTCTGTGAAACCTAGATCTTCAAGTGTCAATTCACCTTTACCTATAGTAGCAATAGCAGTTTTTCTTAAAGGTTGAAACACAACGTCATGAGCATATGATTTTGTCTTTGAAGCATTGGAAGTCTGATCAGTTTGATCTTGTTGATCTGTAACATCTGGAGAAACCGACTTCTTTTGACCTGCTGATGAAGTTGACTGATTGAACAATAATGTATCTAGATGTTGCATAAAATTTGGTGTACTTGTACTGTTAGGATTAGATGATGTAATTGGTTCACTTCCAGCGGAAGAAGGTGGTGCTGGATGAGGTTTGATATCGTTTTCATGGCGTACCGTAGTGATGTTACCGATAGTACTTGCTGCTGTCTGTGCAGCGTGAACTAGGGTAGACAATATACCAGACTCACTCTTTACAGGCGGTTCAGCCATGTGCTCCTCGATATCAACATGTGTTGAAGGTTTATGCTTTGTATCCAAGCTTGGTCTGGTAGAATCTGTCTGTAAATCATCAATTGTTGTACGACGACTGACATGGGTCCCTATCACAGGAAATTGTATGATTCCAGAAGCACTATCAACTCTCTGGTTAAAGCCATTGTTTACCAGGTCATCAACATCACTAACCTCAGAATCCGAATCACTGTTGGCTCCCTGACTTTTGTGTCTCCTCAGACTTAGGAATGATCTTGTAGATGAAGTAGGCCGCTGTGAATTTACACCGGTTATCTTTGTATTCAATACCGCCTTGGAATTGTTCAATCTCTGGCTTTCTAAGGTAAGGGAAGACCCATTAGCCATCCCGCGGGCGTTGGTTGGTAGATATATGGGAGTGGTCATGTTACCAATGTCTTGCAGAGAAGTGGAGTCCATCTTTGAGCCATTGGAGTACCCGAAGCCTGGTGTTGACTGTACAGAGCCATTGTGTTGATTCTTTGTAGGAGTTTCCAGCAATGTTGAAGATCCGTTACTCTTGCTCAGCCTGCCATTGGATTTGGACTTTGACTTCGCCTTGTTCTTTGACTTGGACTTGGATGTTCCCTTGGAGAATAGCATCGTGGACAGACGCAGGAATGTTGAAGGAGAGTGCTTTTAATTAGCTGGGAGTGTTGAGTATTTGCTGAATTTAGAGTGCTCTTTTCTTTATTGTGTCCCTGTTTATGTGATAACAATTTAATTTGGACTTCGGGATTCGTAAATTATTCCGTTTCTGGCAATAATTTAATGACAAAACATACTACTGGGGAGTTAAATATTGGTATATCCATCAGTAACTGCAATTGTTAACTGAGTAGATCTCTAAATGATCTTTAACAGAGAACGATACTACCTGTTATCATGAGACATACGAGTAATTGAGCAAACAATGTTTGATAATCAGTTATTCTACACGGTTGATTACTTACATAATGTTATAAGGGACAACATAGCTAGAATTAATTGATTAATTGGGAGAGTGATGTTGATTGAAATAGCTGCATAGTAACATAAATGTAATTAGATGCTTATATAACGGTATTTTATATCGCTAACGATCTTCAGCCCATTCGTTTTCCTTCTTGATTTGTGAGTCTTCTTCTGGATAGAAATCGTTATTGATGTTGAACAGTTTACGAATCTCTTCTGGTGTTTTATGTTTAATCATACCAGCAACAACCAGACTACCAGCATCTAGTAATGGTTTTATTTCCAAGTATTTAGCAGCCAAAAGAATGTCAAAAAGCATTTCTGGGTCTGTATTGTCTCTTAAGAATTCAACATCCCTTTCATCAATTGGACCAGGCTTAAGTTGTTCTTCATCTTCATAATCACGTTTAGGATTGAATCTATCATCATCATCATCATCATCATCGTCGTCGTCATAGATGTTTGAGCCTCTAGCCTCTTCATGCCATTTAATGATTTTCTTCAAAACAGTTGAGTTGACATTAGTTAAAGGTATAGCCGTATCCATCTCACCAATATCTTCAAGAATGTCGTTGATAAGACGTGATCTTCTGGCAAATTTTTTACCAACTGTGAAGTTTTCATTGTCAGATGTGTACAAGACAACCATTTTTCAAGATTGACTATAACTTTGTGTACTCTGTAGACTTGACTGGGTGATTAGTGCTGAGAATGGATAAGAATTGGAACAAATATCATTTATATATATAGACCCAGATCTCCCAGAGCTATACAAATACATCTAAACATTCATTGTCAACCCTCTCAGACAAGTAAGTAGGTATTTCAGAGATTGGCAAGACTGTAATTCACCCAACTTTTTTTTGAGGTCCTTAGTACCATATATGCATACGCATTGTTAGTTATTCACCTTCAAGCAGGGATGTGCCACTTATGTAGGGACCCCATCATGTAATACTGTGCATAAAAATCCAGATAATCCGCATATCTTCCTGTAAACTTTCAAAGATTCAAGCAACTATTCAACTTGAATGATTTAGATTATGAGGTCCTTTGGTTACTGGGTTGCTGACTAAGTGCATCACTCTGAGACAGAGCTAGCTATAGACCTCCCATTCTAGTCAAATACTTTTGCTTAATAGACAACAAAGAGAGCATCATATACTCTAGAAATACCATTGAACTGACACCGATATAAGGCCGTGATTCCTAATGGTCAACTTTGATGGGTAGTAGTACTCATATGTGACGTAATCAATTGGTACTTTTGGTTATTATCTTTGACTTTGATATTTGATGAATAAGAGAAGGTATCTGACCAAGTTAAAAAAACCTCGTTTGATTATGCACGGAGTTGTTGATCAGTCTCAAATTGTACCTTATAAGGTAAGCGTGAAGACCAATTAGACACCCCACGGGTGTTGATGTGAAGAGACTTTGGAGTAGTTACCTTACGAAAGTCTGATTGCATATATATGTGTTCTCTCTTTGTCCCACTGGAATATCCAAAGCTTGGATGGATCGACTGTACAGAGCAATTGAGTTGACTCTTTGAGTAACAGGCAAATGAACATAAACAGGAATATGAAACGAAGAGTTCACATGAGTAATTGAGATCGTATTCTTTACTCTTACATGTTTAGTAGTTGTAGTCTAACAACTAATTACACTACAGAACAAATTTGTATCAGTTTATAAAAGACGTCATAAAATTAGTTAATTAGCTAGAAGTAACAAAGAAAATCATTCACTGTAAGTACTTTGAAATACAGTCATATACCGAGTTTATATGATTAACGGTCTTCAGCCCATTCGTTTTCTCTCTTAATAGCAGCTTCTTCTTCTGGAGAGAAGTCATTGACAATGTTGAAAGTACGACGGATTTCTTCTGGTGATTTACCTCTAATCATTTCAGCGACAACTTTACAACCAGCATCCAGTAATGGTCTTATGTTTAAGTAGTTAGCAGCTAAGATAATTTCATAAAGCATTTCTTGGTCGACTTTTAAGAATTCCTTATCCCATTCATCAACTGGAGCTGATTTTCTAGAGTCTTCATCTTCATCATCTGGGAAGTTTGAGTCTTTATGGTGTTCAGCCCATTCAATGACTTTCTTCAAGACAGAAGCTCTGACGTTTGGTAATGGGATTTCAAAATCTTCATCATCAACACTTAAATCACCAATCATGTTTTTAATCAAGACTGATCTTTCAGCAACTTTTTGTTCAACTTGGAACTTTTCCTCATCAGAGGAGACCAATGTGATTTTAGAAGACATTCTTTAAAGGTTGGTTGTTAGTTTAAGAGTTTTCAAGAGTGCGGTTAAGAAGTTGTGCAAGGGATATGCTGTTTTATATGTATATTGAATCTCTTAGTAGTTGAGTCAATATAGTTAAATTGAAAGTTATGAAATAAGAGAAAAACTAAAAGTATCTTCTCAAGTTAATATAAAGCAAATCTCCCTGGTACCGTAAACCGCGCTAATGAGTAACTTACTTTAAATAACTTCTCTGGATTTGAGACACTTCTGAATTTGTGTGTTTATTGTAAACTTCTCATTTTCTGGTGCCAACTTAGTTTCGCCCCAGAAATTACAGAACAAGTTCGCGAACAATAAGAGACATACACAAAACAAATACTCTTCTTAACTACTACTCTTTAATTATATACGTATGCACCCGTGATCATTCGTTTATACATCAAAGTTGGAGTATACACTGGCACTTAGCTCATCAAGCTCTGGTACCTTGTCCATGTTGTTAATGTAGTCGTTTCCTCCAGATGCTGAAGAATGCTTGAAATCATTGGCTGCTTTAGTGGTATTTGCCAAAAGAACTGCAAGTTTGACTTTAATTTCATTTGGTTTAACATCTTCACTTTCAACTTTTGAAGATAGAGAAAGTGCAATATAGTTCAAGAATGTGGAGATACCAATATTGACTTCTGAAGATAACACAATTAAACTTGAAGATGAGTTGATATAGTTGTAAGTTTCATCCAATAAGATACGTAAGTTCTCTTTAGATTTAGAAGATGAGTCAGTTGGGTTCAAAGCACTCAATGATTCTTCATCTAATGTTTGTTGGATAACAAAGTTCTCCAAGTTTGAAGGTGGTAATAAAACTGAAGCTAAAAATCCTTCATCTGAGTTTTCAATTAATTGTTGGGTTTTATTCAATAATATAGCAAAATCATCTAAGGATAGTTCAACTCTAGGATTTATATCTTGGAAAACTTGATCAACAGCTCTTTGAACTGTTTCTTTGATTTGTAACCATCCACGGTTTAATAACCACCAACTAAAAGATAAATAAGCTTGTTCATTTAAATAATTTTCATGGTCATTCAAAGTACGATCAACTAATTCGATTCTTTTATCATCTCCAAATCCATGTTTGTTAGCTGCTAGTTTCAATGCATCATCAAGATACTCTCTTCTAGCCAAGATGTTTAGTTGAAGTCTTGTAAATAATATCAAAGCAGCATTAGCATAGATCAATGTAAGTAGTCTTGTTAAACTTGAGCTTTTTAATTCTGACCATAGTTCATTCTTAGACTTTCTTAATGAATCCTGTTCATTGATTTGACCTGGTAAGATAGATTCAGTCGTTGTACTTGATACATCATCCCCATTTAAACTACCACCATTAAACCCTTTTTTCTCCAGTCTTCTAGCTTGTAAAGATTGTGTAATTTGTTCAACTGGTAGACTTTCTAAGATAGGTGAGCTCAATACTGGAACAAGAGCATATATGGTATAAAGAGCATCTTTTTGTGTTTGTTCAAATCTTCGACGAATTTGTTCTCTTGAGAATCGTTCCTCGGCTAGTTTTAACTGGTATTCGACAAACTTCTTACGAAGATATCCTATGGCAAAATAAAGAACAGCAACGACACTTGAACCAACAAAGATGGATCTTCTGTTTCGTTTGAAGTATCTTCTGAAAGTTGAAAACATTGTGAATATATCTAGCTTATTGGGGCAAGTTGATCAAAATATGGGGTTAGCAATCAAACCACCCAATATAATGTGATATCTGATGAGTCACTCCTTGATATAAAGTACTGCTGGATATTATATGAAGTCACTGACACGGTCTGTTATCAACACTGTTTATAACAACCAAATTAACAAGCCAAGCAATATGTCTTTATTGTACAAATCTGTCGTTCTTTGTTTTGAATGTTTTGTTAGATTTTGAGATAAATAAACACTCCAAAGCACTACTCCGCGAATATTCCTCATTTCGGACCATTTTTTCATGAGTTGTGATGATACTTTAAAATTTAGACTAATTAAATGACCTAAAACAGAAGCTCTATCCCATGGTTCATAACCATCAGAGGCTATTCCTTACTACAACGACTATCTGGTTTATGATTATATATACATTTAATGGTATGGTGTATGTGTGTCTATTCTATTCTTCGATAAAGTCCTCGATGTACCGCAGAAAGTCTATTCCTTGTAGAAGTGCCAGAAGTGCTGGATTAGCGTAAAACGCTTGCAAGCGTCCAGTATTATAATTCTTCGTACTGTATTTATCACCTTTCTTAAATTGAATCATTTTTGAGATCTGACAATATCCAATTGGGAAGTTGGAATTGTTTAATTGTTCTGTACCTTTCTTTGTCATTAATGAAGGTGCACAGAATATAACTATACTGCGTGCTTTTTCATCTTCTTTTGAGAATGCATTATGATATATTCCTGATAGTTCTCTAATTTCTTTTGGTGTGATCTTTCTTGAGTAATTCTTGCACTGTACTAAAACATTGATCCTTGGTGTTGATGATCTTGATAATATTGGGGTTATTATACCATCTTGTACTATTACAGATGCAGGTATCTTTGAACCATCGGGCACATTTGAATATTTAGTAGCCATTTCTGATATATCCCATGATCCCAAAGCATCAATTCCCTTATCATCAGAACCACCCACATGTCTGATATCTATTGGGTTTAGGATCTTCTGAAGTGCTTCTAGAGAAGTCAGCTCATATGTAGTTCCATTAAACACTGTACTTTCAGTAGCTAATTGTCGAGATCGAGCATAATTTAAATATGATGAGACGTCTTGAAACTCAGGTAATGTTGATTTGTGTCTAGCAGAAATAGTGTATATCCTGGGCAGAACAGTTCTTGGTGTAACAATCCGAAGCATCGTGAATGGTGGTGGTTGTACTAGCCAGGTCCTCCAGATTATATATGCCCATCTGTGTTTTTTCAGTATACACGTTAGTTATTGTGGTACGCGTCTTTGGTGGTTATGAGCGAAGTTATATCATGTGCTCATAACCATGATGTTCCTAAATTCCCATTGCACTATAATAAAGAAGCATTGACTGACTACACAACGTTACTTTAAAACACAATCTCTAGTTCAATAGATCATAACAAGTTATAATGGCATCAAAGGAAGAGTTCAACTCTAAGGAATCACTAGTATCAGAGGCCACTGGAGACAATATCAAGATAGAGGCACCATTGTCTACACCAAACAAATCTACCGAACACAATAACAACAAACCATCAGATGATATCAGTACAACTGATCCTGAGAACAAAAGTAGTATTGTCACGATATTTGACGTTGCCACTGAAATAGAGAACATGTTACAAGGCATAGTAGGTATATGTATTGCTTGAAGTTGAGAATGACCTTCATACTAACATTGAATTTAGAGCGAAGAGATCGATAAGAATAGTGAATTACTACTGGAGAAAGGTGAGTTAATCAAACGACACCAAACATAACACATCATCAGGAACACGATACTAACAACTTTTTATAGTAAATAAAATCACGCAAAAGCTTGATAAGATAGAAGGAAATGTTAGAAATGGGGCTTGATTTTTATGACCTTGCTCTTACTCTATGACCACACTATATTCACGATCAATATACGACACATAAGGAAGAATCACTAGGATCATTATATGGATATCTTATCAACATTTATACCATGCAATACTTGGAGAATCCCTAAGAAACGTGTGTTTGGTGGTTTATTTTCATGTTATATCCCATTGATCACAAAATACAAGAAACTACACGAAAATATGATGATTGACTTACCAACTTACAAGGAAACATTTATCAAAAGATTGACGAGTTTTAGCAGAACGATAATAATGGCTATATACGTATGATGCATCCTTTTTTATCTTGTATTATGAATATATTCTTTGTAGACTAAATGGTTTTTGTGCCAACCGAGGAATAATTAGCATTGTAGGGCATTTCAAATGTTGGAATACTAGCTACTAGCTACTAGCTAGTAGGACAAAGGCACATATAGTCTACATATAGTCTATGTACCACTCACCCCTTGTCTCAGTTGTATACAACTCTTAATCAAATTGTATGGTTATAGATGATTCCAAAATTACATATTAGTTGTAGTTGTTAGGAGCAGTTCGGAAACTGAAACCTCAAAAGATTAGTAGTTTATTTCATCATGAAACAACCTTTTCAAGCATTTATACTTCAATTGACTATGGTTTAGACGAGACAATGGATCCAGAAACCACATACCCTAATAAAAAGGTAAAGCTCGAAGCTCTTCAAGAGAAAGTTGACCCTTTAACTAGTACTGATACTACAAGATCCGAACAGGATACACCATTATCAGCAAACTCTGAAGAATCTACTAAAACAAGTTCAGAGAAATCTGGTGAATCCAATGAAATATTTAGTCTAGCTGATAGAATTCATATCGAAACTGCTGTTGCTAACCTACAAAGTGCACTACGTGTTATTCTATCAAAAGCTCCAAATAAAGAAACTTTGAAAGCTATTCAACAAAGTGAAAGCATTGAGTCTAATGAATTGTTGATGGCATTATCAAGATCAAGAATAGCACTTGCTTCTCAGTTGAGGTCTCTACATGAAGAAGGTGAATTACCAATACTAGATCAAATCGTTAATTTTCAGTATTCTCAACAACTCAAACAGGATAAGATTGATATGTTACAAGGTATGGATGCTATTAAGAAAGCTAAGCAAGATAGTCAAGTTACTGAGAAAGCAACTGATGAATATCCACCCATTCCAGAGATCAAAAATCCTGCTATTCTTGCACAAGTTTTCACTCATAAATCAATATTAATGGATGATTTTACAAATTTATCAAATCAGGAGATAATATATACAGATAATGAAAAATTGGAATTCCTTGGTGATTCCGTTTTGAACAATATGATGACATTTGTTCTCTATAATAAGTTCCCACATGCTTCTGAAAGTGACTTATCACAATCAAGAAGACTATTAGTGAAGAATTCAACTCTACAAAAATGGTCATTTCATTATGGATTAGATAAACACTTGAGACATGAACCCATTAACGAATGTTTGGGTAAATATAAATTTAAGATGTATGCCGATGTATTTGAAGCATATATTGGTGGTTTAATCATTGAGGATTTTAACAACTATCCGATCGTTTATAATTGGCTGGAATCACTAGCGAACAAGTATTTGAATGATCAATCTGATAATGTTATTCTAAGAGCAATCCAAACAAACGATAAGAGTGTCAATCGAAAGGCAAAATATGAGTTAGATTGTTTGATGGGGTCTGCTATAGAAGGGGGTTTGCATTATGTCAATTTTTGTAGAACGCAAGCTAAAGATATCTACAGTTATCTTGTTGAAGTTAGAACTAAAGATGAAACTGTGTTGGGGAGGGGTTTTGGTAACAACGTTAAAGAAGCTAGTGCTAGAGCTGCGATGAATGCATTGGATCATAGAGAGGTGATTGACAAATACTTAAAGTCACATGCAAAAATTCCAACAACTGATCCCACAAAACCTGTTAGCTCTACAGAGAATACTCACCAAGACGAGAATAAGGAAAATCAAGTTGAAAACTATCCTGATATTCATGAATTTATCAAACTAACACCAAAAGATTCGAATACTGAGTACAGTGTGGAAACATCATTATGTAACAATCAGGACATTCTACTCACTGTGAAATATGCTAAAGAAGCACTTTATACTAAAATTTGTCTTCATTTCATTCCAGAATACACCAGGCTACTACCAGAGGGACCTCCCTTCCGTTGTGCGTGTACAATTAACGGAGAAGTCGTTGGGATTGGCGTTGGCGAGAGACTTAAACTAGCTGGTTCGATGGCTGCTTATAATGCGCTTACTTATAATTCTGGTGCTATTGATCGTTATGCTAAATTAGCTGATGATATTAAGAAAAAACGAGTTCCAATCCAACCAAGGTACTCTCTCAATGTTGAGGAGCAAGAATCAAGATTCCCACCAGACGGCACTGGTCCTCCAAAGTACTAAACATATCCACATACAACATATATACAAAAGTGTAATGATCGAAGGCTAATAGTTCAAGAGAAGTTCTTGAAATAGCGCATCTTTCTAATATACGATCCATACAAAATGGTGGATAGTGGAGCTCTTTTATATTCTTTGCTTCTCATGAGCAACTCTAGGGTCCGCTCTCTCTAGTGCTAGTCTGGTGGTATGTCTGCAATAGGTCTATAACTAGTTGGCAATATATCTTTCTCAATACAAGATCTTTCCACCAAATATAAAGTAGTATGTAATTGTTAGGAGCAGTTCGGAAACTGTTTACCAAAAAAATTAATAGTTAGAAGCTCTATTAACACTATAGAAACACTGAAATAGAAGATACAAACAACGTAAACTACAAAGGGCAATGGCTAACGTGAAGAAGTCGAAGAATCAGCTGCGTCGAGAGAAACTCAAGCAGAAAAAACAGGAAGTAGAAGGAACCACTCCTCAAATAAATAAAAATGAATCTGAACCACCAAAAGTACAACTAGAGAGTAAACCAGAAAAACAGATACAAAATGAATCTTTCACGGACACAGCGTCTAATGGAAAGATATTTGAGACTGAAGTTGATAAACTACTAGAAACAGAAGAGTTTTCTCAATTCAAACATGTTTTCGATAAGTTCCATACAGAAACAATAATTGAAGAATCTACATCTAAAGGTGATATCATGGGCGATGATGATGAAGAAGAGGATGGTAACCACGATCTAGATTCTGACGATGAAACTCAATATAGCAAACACTCAGAACCTAAAGTTAGCAAGAAGAAACTACGAAAGTTACAAAAGATCCCGCTATCTGAACTGAAAACATATTCTAAACATCCTGAATTAGTTCAATGGTATGATGTTGATGCAGCAGATCCAAAACTTGTTGTTGAACTAAAATCACATAAAAACTTCATTCCAGTCCCAATCCACTGGCAGTTCAAACGTGATTATCTTTCTGGAAGAAGAGGGTTTGAAAAGAAACCGTTTTCTTTACCAAAGTATATTAGTGAGACTGGTATTACTGATATGAGAGACACGACTAAAGAAGATGAGAAATCATTAAAACAAATATCAAGAGAGAAAGTGCAGCCCAAGATGAATAGACTCGATATGGATTATCAAAGATTATATGATGCTTTTTTCAAGTTTCAAACAAAACCAAGATTATATGCGTATGGTGAAGTTTATTTCGAAGGGAAAGAAATTGAAGATGAAGTTGATTATAAGAAATATAAACCTGGTGTTATATCGGATGAGTTGAGAAACGCATTGGGTATCCCTGTGGGTGTGACTCCACCATGGGTCTTAAAGATGCAAAGTGTGGGTCCACCACCAAGTTATCCTGGATTGAAGATACCTGGATTTAATATTGGACTTGAAGAAGCTGAAAGTGGGTTAGTGGGTGTTGAGTCGGGAAATAATGATGTTGAAGATGAGGAACCATTTGGTAAACTTCTAGAGTACGAGTCTTCATCTGAAGAGGAAGAAGAAGAGGAAGCTGAGGAGGAGGAAGAACAGAGTGAAGGAGAAGAAAACGAAGATGAAGACGAAGGACCTGTGATGTTAACAGAACAAGAAGTGATAAGTTATAACCAACCCCCAGAACCAGAATCACAACAAGAACAACCACTGTCGGTTGAACCAGAAGCGCCAAACTACGAACCAAGTGATGGAGAAGATGTCCCATTGGCAGAAGTTGAAACAACATCTAAGCCTGAACAAGAAGATATCTCACCAAAGAAACTATATGAGATCTTGAAAGAGAAAGTCATTAGTGATTCTGGATTCTTATCATCTGGTCGTACGTATCAGGTACCTTCTTCAAACACCAACAAAAGAAAGTCTGAAGAGGCTGAACATTCTACAAAAAGATCAAAGACAGAAAGCACCACTGCACAAAGCAAAAAACCAGTGTATAACGAAGGTGATCATGATGATGAAGATGATGACGATGAAGACGAAGATGAAGAAAGTACTGGTAAGTTTAGATTCTAAAATGAATGTTCTTTCATATAAATTCTTTTTGGTTATTGTATTGTAGTTGTTAGAAGCCCTTGTCCAGGACTTTTTTTTTTTTTTTTTTCTTTTTTCCTTTTACTAAAACTTTTTTTCTTGTTTGTTGATAATTAAAACAGTCTTTTTAAGCATTTGTACTTGAATTAATCACTGAGATCTCAGACTCGTTGTTTGTCTTCTGGAACATCATAAGAAAATGGCAAAGAGAGGACGTTTGGATGATACAATGGATGCAGAGACACGCACTCAGAACAAAAAGCTAAAGGTCGAAGCTCTTCAGGAGACAGCTGAGCCTTTAACTAAATCTACTTCAACTACTACTGATACTGCAAGATCTGAACAAGATACACCATCAGAAAACTCTGAGGAATCTACTAAAGCAAGTTCAGAGCAATCCTCTGAAACTAAAGAACCAGGTGAGACTAAAGATGGTGAATCAAAAGAAGTTTTAGGTCTAGCTGATACACTTTACATCGAACATGCTGTTGGTAACCTCCAAAATGCTACACGTGATATCCTATCAAAAGCTCCAAATAAAGAAACTTTAAAAGCTATTAAAGAAAGTAAGAACATTGAATCAAGCGAAGTATTGTTGGCATTATCAAGATCTAAAATAGCACTTGCATCTCAGTTGAAATCTCTACATGAAGAAGGTAAATTACCAATATTAGATCAAATTATCAATTTTGAAGATTCTCATGAACTTAAACAAGAAAAGGTTGATATGGTACTAAGTAAAGATGCTATTAAGAAAGCTAAGCAAGATAATAAAACGTCTGAGAAAGTATCCGATGAATATCCGCCACTTCCAGAGATCAAAAATCCTGCTATTCGTGCACAAGTCTTCATTCATAAATCTTTAGTTAAAGATAAAGTCTTCTTATCAAAGAATGAGATGATCCATACCCATAATGAAAGACTAGAATTCCTTGGTGATTCTGTCTTGAACAACATCATGACATTAGTTGTCTATAACAAATTCCCACATGCCTCTGAAGGTGAATTATCACAATTAAGAACAAGATTGATCAACAATGCAACTTTACAAAGATGGTCATTCCATTATGGATTGGATAAAAAATTGAAACAGAACATTAATGATGGTATGGAGAAAGGTAAATTAAAGATCTATGCCGATGTTTTTGAGGCTTATATTGGTGGTCTAATCAGTGAGGATTCTAACAACTATCCGATTGTTTATAATTGGTTAGAATCGCTAGCTAACAAGCTATTGGTTGAACATGTTGACAAAGTTGTTGAAAGAGCAATTCAAACAAATGATAAGAGTGACATCAAAAGAAATGCCAAAGTTGAACTATATTCTTTGATTGGTTATGCTAGTCTAGGTTTACATTATACCACAGTTTCTAGACAACAAACCAAAGATATGACTAGTTTTGTTGTTGAAGTTAGAACTAAAGATAAAACCGTGTTGGGTAGTGGTACTGGTAAAAACACCAAGGAAGCTGGTCTTAATGCTGCTATGAATGTGTTGGCTAATAACGAGGTTATTGAGAAATACTCCAAATTACGTGCTGCAGTTCCAAGAACTGATTCTATAAGACCTGTTCGTTCTACTCACAGAGACGAGAACAACGATAGTGAAGTTGAGAAACCTACTGATATCGCTACTGATCCAAGAAGAACATCTCCTGTTAATCAAAAAGAAGATGATGATACTAAAGGTGATGATAGAATCACCAATTCAACTCCATCAGAACCAAGAGATTCAAGAGATTCAAGAGATTCAAGAGATTCAAGAGATTCAAGAGATTCAAGAGATTCAAGAGATTCAAGAGATTCAAGAGATTCAAGAGATTCAAGAGATTCAAGAGACACAAGAGATTCAAGAGAAAGACATGATAATTTCAGACGTAACGTGCCGAGAGGTCCTTATAGTCGATATGGATCTGATTCAAAATCCAATGGACCACGTAGAGGTGGTTACAACAATAACAGAAACAGTAATAACAACAACAATAACAAAAGTTACTATGGGAACCAAGGTAATTCTGGCAGCTACAGAAGCAATTACAACAATGACAGATTCTGAGTGTATAACTTGTTAATGTTACTATTAATGTTACTAACAATGTTACTATTAATGTTACTATTAATGTTACTATTAAAGTGTATTGTTTGTAGTAGTTTTAATGTTAAATCTCGTTTATATAAAAATTCGTGAAATGTCAAAAACAAAAACAAATCAAATGGAATTACAAAGAAATAAACATTTATAATTGAAAGGCCAATGGAACAACAAATAGTGGAAAAGCCGGTAGAGGAGACGTTGGAACAGCTGGAGCACAAAGCAGCAGCTGAGAGCAGTACTGCTTCTAAAGAGTGGACTTACGGTCGTCTTTTCCAGCTTAAAAAGGATGTCCACGATTTACAGAACGCTTTTGAAAACATCGCCAGATTTGGATATACAGAAGACGAACTTCAAGAACTACTAAACTCTGACGATGTCCCTTCTGACTTGAAAGACCTCAGTGTCCATCCACTGCTTCAGACATCTTCTTCAATCAAGTCAAACTTGGTAAAATTGAGACACTTCACTGAGATCGCTGCTATCAAATTCCCTGATTATATTCAACAGAGCATCGACGCTGATATCGCCAAAGCCAACGATCGTTCAAACTTGTTACAATTCAACCAGATCAAATCAGAAACTGAACAGGAGTTCCCACCAGAACTACCAAAACTCACAGATGAAGATATCCTAGTGACCATCTTCACTGATGAGAGTGCACTCAGTGATCCAACTACTACTTTGAAACAGAGTAATAAAGGATTACAATTCTTAGGAAATTCTGTTTTACATGAACTCGTTGGGAAAGAACTTTATAAATTACTCAAAACTGAAAACATTAAAAAGCTATACCACTTAAGAGAGCACATTCTCTCTGACACTAACATGGTCCAATGGGCTAAGCTTTATAACTTTGCTGAGTATTCAATCAACAACTTGAACTTAGCGAAAGGTACTGACCATATAATCCATGGTCATATATTCAAAGCATATGTTGGTGGTCTGTATGTTGATGCAGATTATTCACATACAAAGATTGAAAACTGGATCCATCTCTTGATTGTAAACTATCTATCTTCTAATGATCTTAATGAATTAGTGAACAACAATGGTTCAGTACAACAACAACAATCACTACCAGATAGAAATGGTAGTACCACACCACAACCACTTGACTCATTACATGAGGCAGCCTCAAATACTGAATACGGTCCTGGGGCTGCCTCAGGTAACAAACTAAAGATCTCAAAAACTATCAGATTTGCTAAAGAAACAATTTATAGAAGAGTGTGTCTTTATTTCGTTCCACAATATACCACATTGTACGCAGGAGAAACATTCGGTTGTGCTTGTTCCATTCATGGTGAAGTCGTTGGGATTGGTATTGCTGGGACACTTAAACTAGCAGGTTCAATGGCTGCTTATAATGCAATGCAGTACAATTCTGGTGTTATTGATCGTTATTCTAAACTAGCTGCTGATCTTAAGAATAAACGAGTTCCACTCCCACCAAAATACTCTCTCAGTATTCGGGACCAACAAGCAAGATTCCCACCAGATGGAAATGGTCCTCCAAAGTACTAAGCATCTTCATATATCATGAGCTGTTTATATAAATGAGCTTTAATTTAAATAAATAAACGTATTTACTTCATCTCATCTCATCGCTCTGTTTTGTCTGTACCCGAGAAAAACATTTTAATCGACTGATAAATCACTATATAAAGGTACACTCACAGATTAGTGGTATAAATCACAGTGTAAATGTGCCCATCCACTCACTTCATAACACAAATATGACATCCAGAGAACTGAAACAAGTGTTTAAGGCCAATCTTCTACGAAACATGAAGACGTTTTATGAAGGAAAAGGAACACATGCCATACTACGAACATATAATGCATCACCACACAAACACAAACATAATACACAAAACAATATATCACAAACAGAAACACCTCCAATGGGACTTTACAACACGATATCCAAGTTCAGAAGTGGGATGCCTTCAATCACAATCAATGAAACATCTGAAATTCTCGAGGATAATGCCAAATCAAGAGCATTAGATTATTTAGGTGATTCTATTATAAAACTTGTTATAACAAAAGTATTAGAAGACACGATACGATTCAAGAACTTCAATGAGTTCACATATATCAGAGGCCTACTCGTATCCAATGATTTCTTCTCACTGATTGCTAAACTTTGCTTTGTCCATTCCTCAATCATATCACGAAGAGTGAAATATGCAGATTTATTCGAAGCGTATATTGGTTCTGTTTATCAAAGACAAAATCATGATTTGAAAGAGATACATACCTGGATTGAACACATACTTAACCATTTCATGTTGTTATCAGATACGAAATCCATGATGAATCTGATGAGTTTCTCACATACGGATTATCAAACACGAGTGATGATATTGAAAGGTGTTGATGATCCAATCCAAACATTGAATAACCTCGTTGGAGAATCTTCAATCAGAGTGATCACTGACTTAGTCCCAGGTGAGTATAAGAGAGATGACCCGACGTATGTATCGATATGTTACGTTAATGGTGAACTTGTTTCGATAAGTGAGTCTGATGATGTTGACCAATCACAGATTCAGTGTGTTTATGATGCACTGAATTATAACTTGGTTGGGTTAAAGAAACATTTTAGGAAACTTGGGGAGATAAACAAGGTTAATATGAGTGTTTTGAATGAAAATCATCTGTTTGGACCGGGGAAGGCTACAATTGGAGTTGGTCTTAATGAGCATACAAAGTTGTTCATAAAGAAGAAGTTTACATAAATTACACATATAGAAAGAGCATATACTATTTATTCACACAATTAACTTGATCAATGTGTAGATATATACACTATAAATACGATAGAACAGATACAACAGATACATAAACACTCATATAAATATTATAATCGTTATCATTTATCTAATCATAAGTATGATTGAATTAACCAAAGTTCATAACATTTTCGAGAAATTAACTATGAAATGAATAATACTTCACGATACAAATCAATAATGACTTTATATATAAATGACTATATGACACAAAATGAGAGTCAGAAATGGTGTACAGACAGCTATAAACGCTAATGAACAACTGAAGAAGAACATGTTATACAACATGAATCTCCTAGTGAAAGCATACTCTAATCCACTCCCAAAACTCCCATTTATAAACGATAGAAAACTTTATGAAAAATCAATTGATCTAGCTATTTGGAGACAACGGCCTGTAAACTTCTTAGAACAGAAAGGTTCATGTTTATTAGACATGTTGATACGTGATTATATCATACGAGAGGATAAATCGTTGAATTCACAAGAGTTGGGGAAATTAAGAAATGAAATATATGGTGTAGGTGCTGATCAAAATGTTTACAATTGGGCTGCTGATTATGAATTTGATAAAGTAATAAGGAAAAGATTGATACAGGTTATGTTTGAAGATACTACTGAAGAGGATTCTACTGCACTGTTGGCAAGATTGAATGAACAGATTCCGGGTTTTACTAAAGTTTCATTCTATACTTATGTTGGTGCATTGAATGAAGATCGTGGTATGAATAATCTTAAAGAGATAAGGAAATGGATATTTGAACTTATTAGATATCAACTACGAAAGAATGAGCAGACATCAATTGATTAAACCTGGTATTAATTTATTTACTTCTTGGTTTCATCTTCATTATGAATGGATACTTTTGTAACAGATTCAGTTTCAGTATCACTTTCAGTTAAACCAAAAGTTCCATTCCAACCATTACTTCTCAAATATTTCTCAAATCTAACATCTTCCATCATCAAATCATCTTCTTTTAATTGTGGAATGGTGAAATAAGCCAATACAACACCAGTAGCACCTAATATGGCTGCAATTATAAAAGTCCAACGTTGACCTAAATTATTTTGAATTGCAGTGAAACATTGAGTACCAACAGCAGCACCAGTTTTACCTAAACAAGCACTTAAACCATATAACGTTCCTCTAACTGGAGTAGCATAACATTCAGATGAAGTTAATCCCATATTATTCCCAGGACCAAAATTACCAAATGAATTGAAAATACCATAAAAGATTATAAATAATGGAACGATTTCTTTGATTTGGGTATAAGCACAACCAATAACCAATCCAATAACTAAATATCCAGCATATCCAATGATCAAGCAATTTCTTCTCCCCCATTTATCAACAACTGCAGCACCTAAAAACACACCAGGTAATGAAATTATACCTAATAATAAGGTCCATTCAGCTACTTTTTTCAAATCTTTAGTATCATTCAAGACAGAAGCAATGATAGTTGATGAAAAGATCCCATTTGGGAACGTGACGAAATCATAAATGAACCAACATCCACAAGTTCCTAATAATCTTCTCCAATAAAATTTAAACACTAATTTATATGGAACGTTTTTAGTTATAGCTGAAGTTTTATATAAAACAGAAGCAGCCATTTTAAATCTGAAATAAAAGATAGCCATTGGCCAAACAATCCCCAAACCAAAACAAACTCTCCATACAATATCAAGATTCCCAATAGAATCACCAGCTGCACTTAACACAATTAAGAAGATTATAATAGCAAATGGCCCACCTAGAGATAATGGTAAATTAGTAACCATTATGAATACTCCACCACGTCTTTTAGTAGCTTCATTTGCTGATTCACTCGAAGCTGCAGAACAACATGAATATTCCCCACCAACACCTAATCCAATCAATCCTCTACAAACAATCAACATCCAAAACATCCCAGTTGGTGTGACTCCATGAGCTGCAGTTGCCAAGATGGACCCTAAGATGATCATCACTGTTGTGAATACAATAGCCCATTTTCTACCATAATAATCACAAGTCAAACCAAGACCAACTTGACCCAGGATCTCACCTACTAATAACGAATTTGAAACTCGTGTTTTCATAACAGAGTTGTATACTTCAGGGTATAGTTTTGTGAATACGGAATTGGTCATTGTCATTATATTGTTTTGGTATCCATCTGAGATTAAAGCGACTCCACAACATAGGATGGTAAGGATGTCAGAAAGGGATTTCTTCTTCAAGTATCGTGTTTTTCTTAGTTCTTCATCGTATTTGATCTGTTGTCCCCCATGTTGTTCAGCTTCTTCGACTTGTTTTGTATGTTGGTTTGATTGATCAGTGTCAGTGTGACTGATTTGCTTTGTGGATGTTATTGAAATAGATGATGAAGTCATGATTCTTTATCCAGTGTATATACCATAATAATAGTGATCATGTATGAGAACAAGAGGGAATCACATAGTATTTATATGGTCACCGTTTCCCACCGACGTGACTGTACATCTTCTTTGTTACGTATCTCTTTCTCTTTCTGTATCTGTATCTGTTGCAAGTGGAGTTTGCCTAATTTAGCATCGTGTGCAGCGGTGAACTGTTAAAAGCCCGGGAACGTGGGTCACATTAGAATACAATTTATAAATGGTTATTAAAATGAGAAAATTAAAGCGATGCAAGTTGAAACTGACACTTGTCTTGGCCACGGAAAAACAGTGATTAAAAGCTTGTATAATTACTAGTATATTGACACTATATTAATATAATAGCATTGTTGTTATACTTTCACTTTGTATAGTGATAGTGATAATGATAGTGTCTGTATGACCTCTTATCAGAACATCGTTATAGATCACGTGAATCACGTTCTTATCTTATAAACTCTCTTTCAATTAACACATTAAGAGACGAGTACACGTTTCATGTGCCTTTTACTATGATCAGATGCTGTAGATCACCAGCTTATTGGCCAGCGTTGTATTAGTTGCAGTTTGACTTGTACAGTTCAGCCGTTTATCATCGTTGATCAATTAAGCAAGTTCTTTGTGCAGTATGAAAACGTGCTTCTTGTAATTAATCACCCATGTGCTTATACAATGAAACTAGTCCATTAATTACATTTATTGATTACACATTAATTAGATTGTATACACCACGTAGTGTGATGTTTCCATATTAGCAGAATTAAAGAAGTCCCGGCTTTGTTTACTTAAACGGGAGTGGTACGTTGAGATCATAGCACATTAAAGAGCTGGATCACACATCATTATATTTCAATGAAAAAATATAGCCAATTAATACAACATATTATAGCATTGTTGATGATTCCATCAATACTTGTAGAAAACTTGTTGACGAATAAGTCTTTTGGAATATCTGAATCATTTCTGATCCAATATTGAAAGGAAGTTCTTGAGTATCTCTTGAATAAGTTACTGGTTTATTATCATTTTGAGGAACTTTTAAATGTTTAAATTTACCATTCATTATATCCTTGACAAAGATCCATTGAATGTTAAATTTACCCTTCCATCTTGATTTCTGTGACCATATCTCTTCATTAGTTTTTTGATTTTCTTTGTCATTAGTTGTACATTCAGAAGTCATTTCAGCAACACCACAAAACTTTCCAGAACCATTAGCTGAAAAGAATAAGAATATTCTCTCATGAGACTCTTTGAATTTGAATGCTTTATTCAAACGTTTGTTCCCAAGATCTGTGGATGACCATACTTTATGAAGAAATGAGGATCTGATATCTTTTTCATTGAATGATTTGATGACAAAGAACTTGGACCCTGTTGGAATGTGAATTGATTGTGGTGAAAGCACCATTGCATTCTCAGTCCTGTGTGGTGAGTTGTATTTAGCGTGTTTCACTTGTTTGACCTGTTTGGAGTATAATTGAGGTCTGTTATCAATGATTTGTTCAGGGCGGCTGATTGTATCAAGGTCTTCAAAGGTAACAACAGGACTCCAATTGGAATAGACCAAGTTAAAGTTGGAGTTCATTGAAAGTGATCTCTTCATGGTGCTGGAAGGGTTGACGAATTGAGTGACACCACTCTGTGAAGCTTTATCTGTTGGGTCGTAGATGAGTGTAGTGGCAACAGACGCGTTGGCGTGGTGTTCCAGCTCATCATAATCGTTGTCTGATTCGTAGTCGCTGAGAGACAGGTTGGCCAAGTTGATGTCCATGTAGCTGAACTCGAAAAGGTCTGTTGGGGTGACTGACATGTTGAAGTGTTTACCAATAGACTGATGCTATCTCTATTTATATAGTCAAGTATGTGATCAGTAAAGCGGCAAAATGTGTCTATTTATACGAATTTGGCTATAAATTAATTAAATATTCGTGTTTTGTGTCAAACTGCGATACACCGCGTAAACAAGCTAGTTTAACCCAAATGGAAGGTAACAGAGAGATAATCAAGCATTAAGTATATATCTATTTATATACAGATATATAGATAATAGAATACATATTACATCATATAACATGGTTACCACTACACCTTTATATAACCACATCTTTACTATATAAAGTAACCACTAACAAAGCAATAAAGACATACAAGGCTGGTTTCGCGAATTGGCAATTTACTGTTATCTTAAAATTCCCATTGAATAAACAACTCTCCATACAATATAGATTAACCACAATTATATCAATGTCCTTTCTTAATATAGATCTTGAAGCTCAAAGAGCACAAGTCAGTGACCAAGAAGTCGGTTCTTCATCAAGTACCAAAAACGTGATAAATAAAGCATCAAATCTACTCTCGGATTTCGCTAATGGTGTCAATGGTCTTGAAAGATTGATATCACAAATTGGAACTAAAAGAGATGGGATACAGCTACGTCAAACCATTGAGAATGTTAAACTGAATGAAATTGAACAGTATAAGGAACAACTTGACCATCTAATCAACGATATATCAGCTTTAATAAACTCAAACTTGAAAACTGTTTCAACATCTGATAAGTTTAGTGAAGAAAAGTTAAGAATGGAATTTGAAAGTATATCCAAGAACTTTAACAGTTTGAAAAGAACATATAATGAAAAGAAATCATTAGTGGTGCTTAATGAACGTGTGAATCAACAACAGCAACAACAACATTTGGATGAAATATCTCAATCAAGTGAAACCACTCCCCTAATAGGACAACAACAACAACAACAACAGCAACAGCAGCAGCAACAACAACAATATACATATCTGCAACAAGAAATTGATATACATGCTGTGTTAGCCCAAGAGCGTGCTAATGAAATCAAGAAGATCCATGGAGGTGTTGAAGAGATAAATTCCATATATAAAGAATTAGGACAATTAGTTCAACAACAAGGAACTCAAGTTGATACGATAGAAAACAACATTACAAATTTATCAACACAAACACAAAATGCATCAAATGAACTGACAAAAGCGAATAATTATCAGAAAAGTAAAAGAAAATGGAGTTGTATTCTTCTGATGGTATTAGTGATCATCACACTGATAATAATACTAGCTGTTTTTGCATAATCTCTTAAATGTTGTTTCTCTACATATATATATAAATCATAATAACATCTCATTAATAGTCATGATACCATTCATCACTGGAACCACCAACCGTACTCACTTCATCTGTAGCGAAATCTGTAGTCTGATCATTATCAGTAGTGAAATCTGTAGTTTCATCATCATCTTCAGCAGTCTCTGCCTCATTTTCATCCACATCTGTGTTTGGATATACTGAACTACTCCCAGTGGTATACCCCGTTGATTCAGATCCACTATCATCATCATCACCATCCCTTTCATCATATGAATAAAAATCAGTAGAACTTTCATAATCAGATGATGATGTATACTCCTCCATCCCCACTCCCATATTTCTCTGTCTTAACCTTCTTTTTCTCAAACATGTAGGACAAGTACATCTCCCATTCGACCTTCTAAACTCTTTATCTCTTCTACCCCTTTCAAACCCATAACCATAACCATATCCATCTCTTTCATAAGCATAATCATTATTATCATTATCATCATCATCGAAATCAAAAACCTCCCTAATTGAAGCTGGTATAGCAGCCTCAATCCGTTCCCTTATATTCCCATTAGCCAATAATCCACCAACAGCAACACCAAGTAAGAACCCACCAGCAATCACAGTCATTGGATGAAGTCCGGCTAATGCTGATCCTCCAATAACTCCTAGTAGCAATATAAGTTAGTACTTTCCTCTTAATAATTCAATATCATACACAACATGATATATATGAATGTGTCAAATTTAGTGAATATGCAGTGGGTAGTACGTACTGGAGGCAACTGCGGTTTTCGCGAATAATACCATATATCCTTTAAACCCTTTTATCAATACTAATCTACTTATAACTAGCTAGTTACAAAGATATTGGTTCTATTGTATTCCTTTAATTTATTTGTTTATTTGGGTGATAATTATCTGGTTTATAAATTATATTGTACTCCTTAATTTGAGTTGCGTACGTCTATCAATTTTTCTACACTATCTTATCATTGTGTCACGTGACTAGTTCCTCTAATAACATATTTCAGTGTTAAGTTGATATATATTCTTTCGTTTTCCATGAGTTCAAGCTAAATTATTAATTGCGTAGATAAAGACAAGTTGAAGCAGTAATAATTAGCCCGTTGTTTCTTCCTCTTCGACAGCAGGGACTGGGTTTACATTAAATCCATCTTTATATGAGTGACTACGTCATTTTGTTTAAAACAAGTTATAAGTTATTTATCGGTAAATAGTAAAACAATAGTAGAACAAATACGCCCCTTCAAGAGTCTTTAATAAATTTGATTAATAGCACATTCTGTAAAAAATAATATGTCTTTGATTAAATGCATTTCAAAAGGACATAGACAGAGAATAAGAAAAAGTAAAGACCAAGTCATAGAAAAAAAATAATATAATTAAGCAACAACAAAAACATATGAATAGATCAGATTTGAAAACCACACAAATGAATATATAGAATAATCCATATAAGTAGTTCATTCAATTATATCAAAAACTTATTGTAATGGTCTTAAAATCGATCTTGGGGTCTTTGGAGTGAGAGAAAAAATGCGAAACACCATCTAGGAAAACAAAACCAATCAAAAAAAATTTAGATTTAGTAAAAAAAAAGGTTGAAAATAATAGCAAATAGCTCAAAGTATAGAAGTAGTCCGTTACATCTAACTGTATGGATCTCCAGGATTTCCACAGTTGGTCAATATAAGCCCACTATATGGTGATAATAAAACAAAATTTAAATGTTGATGGAATGTAAAACTCTCAAGTAAAAAAAAAAAAATGATAAATGATCAATGAACCAACGATAGAAAAAAAAGCATAAAAAAATCATTAACAAAAACATAAGCAGTAACCAATGAGGATTTTGAGTGTTAGACCAATGGACATCGATTAGTTCTTGAAGCCTGTTTGATAAGTGAAAGCACTACTTCTTCTTTGTCCAGGACCTCTAACACCTAATGGATTCTTTGAAAAAGATAATCTAATACCACCTTTTCCTGGAACACCACCTGGTCTAGGTAATGTTCTTCCATATAATTCAGCAAGTGCTCTAGTAGCAAATGTAACATCCTCGAATTCAACAAAACACATAGGACCATGTGAATGAGAATTTGTATTGATACCATTTCCATTCAATGGTTGAATCTTAGTACGGAATGACAATCTTCTAAAACCACGTTGTGGAGCAAACAATTGACGAAGTTCACCTTCAGTTGCATCTGGAGGTAAGTTTCCAACATACAGAGTGTTACATGGTGGATTTTGATCAGCTGGATTAGCTGGTGGTGGAACTCTGGCTAATAATGAAAGATCAACTTGAGATGATTGTTGAGAGTTACCAAGAGTGGATTGAACCGATGTCGGTATCTGCTGTTGCTGTTGCTGTTGTTGTGGTGGTTGTGGTTGTTGCTGTTGTTGTGAATGCTGAGGTTGTTGTATTTGCTGAGATTGTTGCGGCTGTTGAGCTTGTTGAGGTTGCTGTTGCTGTTGTTGCTGTTGCTGTTGCTGTTGTTGAGACTGCTGCTGCTGTTGTTGTTGAGCTAATGGAGTAATGTGTTGTGATGCTGTTGTATTAAGAGATGCTGGGGGTGGTACTAGCTGTAGCGTAGAACCAACTTGTGAAAGTGATTGAGATGATGGAGGTTGTGATCCATTAGGTAATTGACCACTTAGGGACAATTGACTTGGAGCTTGGCTAGATGAGATTTGACTTGTTAACAATGGTGATCCACCACCAAAGAAAGCAGAACCTTGTCTTCTTCTTTCCCAATCAACACTTGGTGTTTGAGGTGTTGAATTAGTATAATTACCAGGACCAGCACTCAAAGGTGGAGGTGCGGAATTTGGTTGAGTGGATGATAGACTTTGTGGACCAGTAGAACTGGCGGACTGTTGCCAAGGGTCTCTAACTAACTGTTCATACTCTCTAGCATCTTGTTGAGATTCCATCAATAATAATGATTTTCCAATATCATTTGTACTGCTTGATGAAGGAGCACCTGTTAATGGGCCTGGAACTGCTTGAGGATCAGTCTTTTCTTGAATGGCGTCGTTGGTGAATGGATCACTGAATAAAAATCTTGATCTCTGACTACCAATACTTGGTCTCTTAGAACCAGAGCCAAGGTTCAACTGAGAAACTGGTTGATGTAATGGAACACCAGAATCAACAATTTCAGCCTTCAAATAGAAAGGATATGTTGGGCCAAAAATTTGGTTGGACTCAAGTATCTGAGAGTAATTTGAGGCAGCCGAAAGTGATTTGAATCTGGCAAATATCACAGGTAAGCTATTTGAGTCTGGTAATAAATCAAGTCCAATGAAATCTTTTGCAAATGCAAATATGCAGTGAGCCTCTCTAAGAGTTATATCAGATGGTAGGTTTTTAATCTTCACTGCATACTGAGGCTGTTGAGGTTGCTGTTGATCAATTTGAGACTCATCTTCTCCAATACTCTGTAGACTGTAAGTGGAGTTTGCAAGAGTTAGGTTATTGAGGCTTGATGTAAGATTAACTGGTGAAGTTTGAGCAGAGGATCTTCTTCCATTATTATCATTCAGCAAAGTCGCTGATGATCCATTTGGTGAAGACCCTTCGTAGGGTACGCCTGTATTTATTGACAGAGGTGCTTGTTGAACTGGAAAGTTTCCTTGGGCAGTCATCATGATAAATATTTTTGAGTCAAAATGAATATGAACAAATTGAGAGTTGAATTAAAGGTCTATGACAGATTTTGATGACAATAAAGGAGAAAGGATGCAGAATGGGTGATAAGAAAGAGTTTGCCGCTTGACTTTTCCAGATATTTCTTCTTTTTCAAATTATTAAACTAGGACAATGACTGCAGTAACTAATAAACGGCCAAAAAAACAATGAGAACACCGGAATAACACGTTATTAACTCAATGTATTGAGGTTGGATATGCTGCTAGTGTGTTTCTTCTGAGATGATACTCTTATTAGACTAGTCAATAAACCGCTTTATGTGATTTTTTTTTCTAATGTTTTTTTATTGGCTTGCCACGCGTAATAACAATAAAAAAACGGTAGTGAAAAATCGACTTCAAAACTAGAAACAAGTAGCCAGCACGCACAAATCAAGTAGTTTTTGCTTTGACTTTGAAATTCGGTTGGGATTGTACGGCCAAAAGGCTAAAACTCGGTGATAAATCGAAAATTGCGATTGGACTGGTTAATTAGTTTTGTGGTTCTCGTTTTTATTGTTGATAAACTTTTTAGGGATATTTTCTTTGGAAAATCAACGTTGTCAGGGAAATGAACACAGGTTACCCGGATAATGAACGTTTGAAAAAGAGGCTGGCCTAGACTCTTCGAGATGAGGGTTATACTTAAATAGCAATGCAAAAGCGTCTTATTTCTGTTATAAGTAGCGTACTAGGCACCAAGACATTCACATATGACCAACAAAACTTTCTTCTGAAGCATTAACATGTTTGTAATGTAATAAGAGTATACTTATAGTTCCGGGGATTGCACGTGCTTTGAAGATATCCGGGTTCAATGTGCACGTGATGTTCCAACGAAATTTTCACACATCGAACAGGAGGGTTGGCCGAGTGGTCTAAGGCGGTAGACTTAAGATCTACTGGAGGTTTCTCCGCGCGAGTTCGAACCTCGCATCCTTCATTATTTTTTTTGCACCTGGTTTATAGAAATCTATGAGCTCATCAAGTTGCAGAGAAGTCGTGCCTTAAGCCCTAGGTTAAATACAACAATATAATATCAAACGTTAGATACTCACCCTAAACACAATATATCTGACTTTTACCGGAGTTAGCACTGACTATTTGTTACAAATCCACAGTCAGCTAAATTCACAATAATTCGCGCATTGTGATATTTGATATACCGCAAAAGAAGCCCCGTACAAAGAGAGTAAACGACACATAAATATTTCATCACACTCAGAAGTCAGCTTTGAGACTATATTCAACTGATTAATCAACAATTACCAAGACTTAGGAATAAAGAAGGCAGCACAATGGACATAGAAAACGATGCCTGGACTTATTCAGACCCATCACTACACAGTTTATCATTAGATGAAGATGACTCGAAGCAATCCAAGCCAAGTATGACCATCGTTATACCTACTGAACCTAGTGGAAATACAGATCTTGCGTCTCCTATAGACTTTGCTTCTCATCCTGATCAAAATAACCAATCACTGCCGATTGTGAGCTCTCCTCCAAAGGCTATAACCATCCCAACGCCTGCTCTTATATCGGGAAGAAGTAACTCAATGAGCTCGAATCAACAAAAATTAGGTAAATCACTCCCTGCAAACCCACACACAACAAAACATGATGTTGAATCTACTCCACTAGTCAACAGTAGTAGCTCTAGTGTGAATGAATCTGCAATTGATCTGGTCCAAACACAAAATCAAAACCAAACAATTCCTACTCCAGTGACACCATCCAGTAGTGGGAACTTCTTCAATAACATGTTCAATAGTGCAGCTAGCTCACTTTCATTCAACAAGTCACAGGTAGAAGTGATAAATACAAGCACTAGTGATGTAAGTGAGGTTGATACAACAGTAACGGAAGGTTCACCAAGTATGTTAAGCTTTAGAAGAAATAAAAAGGATGGTAGACGAAATGCTAGTCTTGGGTCTGCAGACCTAACCCCGCTATCACCTTTGAACGAAGATAATAAACCATATGGATCTACACCTAAGAGCAATTCAGATGAAACATTTGACACAGACCGCTATGTTGGTGAAAAATTTAGAACTACCAATCAGAGATATGCCACAATTATTAGAAATGAGGAGTTTCATAAACTGTTCAAATCAATTCCAGAACATGACAGACTATTAGATGACTTTAGTTGTGCTATAAGTAGAGAAATTCTGTTACAAGGGAGATTATACGTTACTGAGAACAATATCTGTTTCAATTCCAACTTACTAGTCTGGGTCACCAATCTAGTTATTCCATTGAATGAAATTGAAGGGTTTGAGAAAACCGCTACAGCTGGTCTGTTTCACAATGGTATAACTATTAATCTGAAGAATGATGCAGGAAAACATTCATTTGCCAGTTTCATCTCCAGAGATACTACATTTGCCACTTTGGAAGCTATACTTGCGGCTTATAATGAACATCATGCTGTGATACCTGGTCCAAGCAAGAATTTTCTTGATACTCATGGTGCTGCTTTCATATCCAAGGATATTTCACTAAAAGACGATGGCTATGATCCTTATATGAACTCTGCGTTGATGTCCATTGATGGTGACACGCCAAAACCTCGAAGATCTTACACTAATTCATCTACTGAAGAGGAAGATGATGAAGATGAAGATGACAATTCTTTTGAAGATAGTGACTCGACATCATCATCTAGTGACTTGCAAAAAGAACCAAAACTAGTTAACCAAACTGTTTATGTGCTGAATGATGATTCCAAGTACAGTTATGATGGGCCTTCAGCTCATTTCGCTACTAAAGCAGCATATGATCCAGTTGCAAACAAAGAGACTATTCTGGCCAGTGAAGATTTCCCATGTCCACCTGGTGTATTATATCAAGTATTATTTGGTGATCGCAACACATTAACCTTGGAGCTATTGAAATCACAAGACTCCTCTGAGTTTTCACCATTTACAGCTTTTGAAGTGAACTCTGATGGTTTTAAAGAAAGATCATATGAGTATAAAAAGGGCTTGAATTATTCTGTTGGTCCTAAATCTACCAAATGTGTTGTTAAGGAGACTGTTGAACATCTTGATTATACTGGTTATATCAACGTTGTGAATACTACGCAAACTCCTGATGTTCCATCAGGTGGCTCTTTCACTGTTAAGACGAGATACATCATTACCTGGAATAGTGATAATACAAGTCATTTAACCGTATCTTTTTGGGTGAATTGGACTTCTTCAAGTTGGATGAAATCAGTCATTGAGAAAAGTTGTAAGAGTGGACAAGAAGCTGCAACTAAAGTTTTAATCGATTTGCTTAAAAGGTATGTTGATGAGAACACACATCAAGAAATTGCAAAAGTGGATTCTACTGAAGAAGCTATCTCTGAAAGCATTGAAGAAACTACAACTACGAAAACAGAGACAACAAGTATTTCAAAAGTTACTGAAACTAGGGAAAGAGCTGTCTTGCTCACACCAAGTGGAAGTCTTCTGAACTTCAACACTATCTTAGTTTTCCTACTTACACTGATATTGGGATTCCAAGTGCTTATCTACAATGACTTGAACGGGGAGCGTAAAAACAGAGAATCATCACTTGGTTTCATAAAGGATATTAGTCCACAAACAGAGGCTGTGTTATTCAAGGGACAAGAAATTCTCTTGTGGAATTGGCTTAATGAACGTGCACATAAAGTTGATGGATCTAAGGACACCAAAACTGCATCTATTCAGAACGATATTGACGAACTGATAAGTAAATGGACGAATGGTGAACTCAATACTGCTTCTGGAAAAGCTTTGATCAAAGACTTTGAAAGTAAGTTGAATGACTATGTTGGTAACTCTGAAGAGTCTGAAAGAGACCAACGAATTCAAAAGAGTCAGAAACTCAGAGAGTCTATAAAAGCTATTCTCTAAATAATACAATGACACTATATATAGTATGTACCCTTTATGAATTGTAGCTGTTACTATATATAGTTATATACTGGTATTCTCTTCATCTTCATCATCACCGGTGTTATATCCACCCATCAATTCCCACCACTACTATTCCCACTCCCACGACCACCAACACTGCTATTAATAAATAGTGTTGGGCAGAAGCAGCCGCAAAAACCCCGTGTTTTTTCTGTCTTTTCTGTGTTTTTCTGTTCGCGGCAATTTCAGTCTCGGCGGCATTGACATTGATTGCTGACAAAGGCGCTGTGGTTGATTTGCTTGTTGACGTTTCCTTCTTCTTCACTTGTTCTTTTGTTCCTTTGTTCTTTCTGTTGATATTTGATCAGCGTCACCGTCGTCAACAACAAGAGAACAACAATACTATGAGCCTTTGATGCAATAACAAACAATCAGACTCAGCTATATCTAAACTACAATCAACATACAAACTACTCACCAAGATGTCCAACGAAGCCTCTAAATCCCTTCTAAGCAGGAAAGGAAGCTATACCCAACATCAGACCTATGAAAGTCTGGGATCTCCAGGCCGCCGTCCAAAGACTGTCGTTTCTCAACTACGGTTCTCCAACGAGAGACCTGCCTCACCAAGCCCACAAGCGCCATCCATCTTTTCTCAGGACACTCGTTACTCGTACTCTGTTGAAAACGTGAAGTGGTCCAAAAGGATCCCATATTACTTACCATGTTACGCTTGGATCCCAACATACGACCTTCAAAAATTCGCTGGTGATTTCGTCGCAGGTTTATCAGTCGCTTCTTTCCAGATCCCACTGGCTCTATCATACGCCACATCAGTGGCACATGTCCCAGCCTTGTGTGGTTTATACTCTTTAGCCATCCCTCCAATTATCTACGCCATATTTGGTTCTGTTCCTCAAATTGTTGGTCCTGAAGCTGCCATCTCATTAGTTATAGGCCAAGCAGTGGAACCATTGATCGGTCATGACTCCACTCTAGACCCAGTTGACCTTGTTAGTGTTTTGTCATGTATCGGAGGTTTCTATCTATTAGGTGCTGGTCTTTGTCGTTTTGGATTTCTGGATAATGTACTATCAAGAGCTCTTCTAAGAGGGTTTATTTCAGCTGTTGGTATAGTCATGATTATCAACTCCCTTTATGATGAATTAGGTGTTGGTATCGTCAATGATGATATTCCTTCTCATTTCCATTCTCCTCTTGAAAAAGTTTGGTATTTGTTCAGACATATTGAACATATCCATAAACCATCTGCATTAATCAGTTTGATTTCATTCTCCATATTATTCAGTGTCGGTAAGATAAAGTCTTTCTTGATATCAAAAGGTAAAAAAGGTGTTGTGTTTATACCTGAAATCTTGATAGTGGTCGTCGTATCAACATATTTATCATATTTTTACGAGTGGAAAAAGATAGGTGTGAAAGTCGTTGGTAAAATAGATACAAAGGGTTTTACTTACAAATCACCTTTTACTTCAGAGTCATTACCATTATATCACTCTTTGATGTCATCTGGTATTTTAGCTGCAACTTTAGGTTTTTTCGAATCAACTACATCCACCAAATCATTAGCATCAACTTTCAATCTTTCGGTTTCATCTAATAGAGAACTGGTGGCCTTAGGTTCAATCAATATCATTGGTGGTGTAATGGGTGCTCTTCCTGCATTTGGTGGTTATGGAAGATCAAGAATCAATGCTTTAAGTGGTGCACAGACTACTATGTCTGGGTTTGTTATGGGAACTGTGACTTTGATAACTATTTTCTGTTTCTTGAAATATATCTATTTCTTGCCAATCTGTGTTCTATCTGTTATCACATCCATTGTTGGTTTGAAACTACTTGATGAAACCCCTGCTGATATCATGTTCCATATTAGAGCTAAAGGGTACAGTGAATTGATTACATTTTGTCTAACTATGCTGGCTACTCTATTCTACTCAATGGAGGCAGGTATTACACTTGGTGTTGGATACTCTGTTATCCAAGTCATCAAGAACTCTACTAAATCACGTATTCAAATTCTTGGACGTTTACCAGGATCTACTACTTTCCTGAACTCTGATGAACCACTTCCTGAAGAATATGGTGATATATTGGAAGAAATTGAAGGTTGTCTGATTGTGAAAGTCACAGAACCTTTAACTTTCTCAAACACATCTGATCTACAACTCCGGTTGTCCAGACTTGAAAGATATGGCTCTGCTAACATACATCCAGCTACACCTAGAATAAGAGATGAATCAATGAACAAGCATGTTTTATTTGATTTGAATGGACTTTCATTGATAGATTCATCTGCAGCGCAGATATTTATTGAGATTTTACAAGATTATAAGAAGAGAAACATTAAATTTTACTTCATTAGAGTTCCTACAAAACACGGTATTAGAGAAAGACTGAGAGATTCTGGTATTTATGATCTTAACGATGGGAAGTATTACACCAATATAGAAGAAGTTTTACAAATCATCGATCAAGAAGAAGCTCGTGTCCACTCTGGGTCAGATCAACAATCACTGGTTTAAATTTAAGTTTATTGATGATAGTACGTTATTATATTTATATTCGACTAAAGAACTGTGTTATTTATACAATTTTAATCATATTTGACGACTTAATTATTCATCTTCTTCTTCCATGTACTGCTAATCTTGCAAGTCTTTCAGTTACAAAACTTTGTGCGATCTTTTCACGTTCAGTAATTCTTTTATGAACAAATTGTCTCTGATCTTTACTCATCAACACTCGTAGAATAATGTCTTCTGTGTAAATATCAAACGTTCCGGTGAATGCATCAGCTTCTTTAACAACTTTCTCCGCCTCAGCTCTTCTCTTAGAAGAACCGTAAGCTGCAATTGTTTTTCTTCTTGCAAATGTCTTAGACTTGGATTTAAGAGCACTTCCATACTCTTCATTTTCATCGCCCAAGAAATTTCTGGCTTTAATTGCCTTCAAGACTAAAGGAGTCAATCTTTCAACTTCTCCCATCAGATATTTCGGACTGGCATCGTAAAATTTCTGAACCAAAAGTATTCTTTGAAAATGAACATCCTTCAATATAGTTAAATCTGGACCAGCACCATCGTTATAAAAGAATTCACATAATGAATTCAACCAAACGAAAATGGCATCGACTTCAATTGGGGTTAATGACCTACCATATCCTGGAATAACAACAGAATTTGTAACATTAGCAACGGCATTACTCAATGAATCTTTCCATGTACTATTGTCCAATAACAGATTTATGACTTTCACACTGGCTAAAGCTGGTAATAATAAAGTATCAGCACTGTTCAAAATAACCTTCCATGCTTGAATCATCACTTTGATCAAGATATCTTCATCCAAAGTACTTGCCAAAACTTGCAAATTTGAGTTCAAATAATCAAAAAGTGGGAGTATTGCATCTTTTGTTTCTTCAGATGTTGGTACTTTTAACCCATTATTACCACATATACTCTTTAAAGTCTGTCTTGAAAATGAATCGGTGATGAAAACTGAGAACTTATCAACAATCAAATTGAAACTTGTCTCCATCGTTCTAATAATGGTACGATTGGCTCTACCAATACTATAAATAGCATCATCTTTCTCACTTTCCAAAGATACTTCAAAAATAAGTCTTCCTTGAATGTCCAAATCTCTTGTAATCTCTTCTGGCACACCATCGTTTCTAAACTTATGAGGATCTAATTGCAATACAGCCCTACCAAGTAGCTCTTGGGATGTTAATTTTGATCCACGATTCCACACAGTAGCGGTTAATGATCTTGTAGTGTTGTTGTTTTGTTCAAGCTCAAACTCTTCTTCATAATATGGGTTCAATGTCTTTGGAACAACTTTTGTCTTTCCAATCTCTTTTCTTTCATTGGTATCAACTAAGACAACATATGAGTTGGAGAATCCATCGCTTCCTGATGGTTTGATGTTTTCAGCACGAACGATTCTCACAGTGAAAATATTGGTCTTTGTTTTGTTTGGTTTTTCAGCTGATGCCAAAAGTTTGATTCTTTCTGGGTCTAACAGTGATTCAATCTCATTGAGTTGTTTTCTAACTTGTGATAAGTTATTCAAAGCTACACATGTACGTGGCTTGAAAGAATATGGAGGAGGAGCTGTTAGTTTTGATCCACCAGAAACAGCAGCTTTCATTTCGTTGAATAACCAAGCACTGTTCTTTTTTTGGTCTTCGACTGGTTGAACTGCTGCAACTTCTCTCAAATCTTCTAGAATAAACAGTTTAATTCTTCCAGCATAATAAACAATAGCATCAGAGACTGATCGAAGAATTAAAGTGTAAATAATTGCCATGTGCTTCTCATTTGCCCATCCATAATTCTTAAACATACTAATGATTTCATTTATCATTTTGAATGTATCAAGCACAGAGGAACTGTAACCGATATCTTGATCCAAATTCAAAGGCTCAAACGAGTCATGCTCTATGGATTGCTTAACAACTGGTAGGATTCTTTTTATACTGGTATCACAAACATCTCTCAAATACTTGAAGAAAAATGCTTCCAGGTCAAATGGGAAGACTGTAGACTGTGGTTTGACTTGATTGTAAATATCTCTCAAATCTTTCAGTTCTGCATATGTTTCCAGAGCGTCAACAGGATCAACACCTCTTGAAGGGTTCTTGAGGGTATAGTGTTCGACATGGCTCAACATGTTCTTTATATCTTCAGAATAAAGCTTAATAAACAAGAACCCAGCTTCATTTGGAATATAGATGGTGTCCAATAAAGGTTTGGGGAACTTCTTCTGCAATTGTTGTATGTGTCTATATATCTTTTCTGAAGTTTCCTTTATATGAATCCAATCCAGAGAGCTATCTCTTGGTATGCCTTCTAAGATCTCAACATATTTCGACTCTGTGGTTGATAAAACTGAGTTTTTCAGACGTTTTATCCATCTTTGAGGAAGACCTGATTTGGCAATGATATGGTACATAGGATCAGCTTCGATAAACTCATACAATATTCTCAATATTGGAGTGAATTTCGGAGCTTTGGCTCCATATATAGCAGTTAGTAAACTTCTCAATGAGGACATGACTTGAATGAAACTATTTGATAGGTTCGTGATCCATGTTTTCTTATCAATTTTGGACCAGAGGTGAGGTTCTCTAGCATCGGCAAACAAACGGTAGAGAATTCCAAATAAAGCTTCTGTTCTTTCAGTATCAATTTCATTATCTACTGACTTTAATATTGTTATATGAGCTGCTTGGAATAAAAGAGTTGCCTCAGAGACCCTATCAATTCTCCAATATTTACAACAACTTTGAATAAGTCCTTTTGTGGCATTAGAAATCATTGTAATGTCAGTATTTTCATATTGGAGACATCTTACCAGTAAGTCAGATAGAGCCGATCTGTTGTCATTGGGTATGAACTTGAGAGAATTTGGAATTTCAACTTTCAATCCGCCATCCAGTTTGGATATAAGCTCAGCTAGGTTCTTGTTTTCTTCATTCTTCCATGAAAAATACGCATCATAATTATCAAAATCATCAGGGTTGAAAGCAGCCTCATTTTTCTTTAATCTTTCTGACAGTAATCTAAGATCACCCAATAATTCTTTTTCTGTAGCGACATCTTTAAGTCTAATGATATCTTGTTGTACTTTGAGCTGATCGATTCCAAAGATTTCCCCCGCCAGTTTGGCAGCAGATATTTCACTAAGTCTGTATGAGGGCACTATCTGTACTTCCTGCTGAGATGAACCTGGAACTTGTAGATTACTTGGTTGATTATAAGATGTTGTTGTGCTTTTCTTGAAGCTCTTTCTTGAGTCTTCTAGTCGATTGATTGAATCCTCTGAATTCTTACATGATCTCAGTATCCTGACGAACATCGAAATGAATGTATCTGCTAATTTGAAAACATCTGTGTTAGTCTTATTTGCTTCAGAGTACAGTTTGATCTCTTTTGTAGCAGCACCAATAAACAATACTAAGATCTCTTCAACATTCTCAAATTCAGCACCTGGTCGCAGTAGCTCGTTATAGAGGTGTAAAAAACAACGTTTTGTCAATGGGTCCTGGAATTGATTGTTCTTGCCAACTGCGATGTCTGTAAGGGTGCCCTTCAGCTTGGCAATAGCCTCTGGTGGAACTGAATCAGTACTCTCATTACTATGTCTGAACCAAGATTGTCTTTTAGCAGCCTTGTCTTGTGCGTAATTTCTAGTAGCAACAGGGCGCTGAGGTGAAGGTGATCTGGATACAGTTGGTGTCAGAATTTGCTTCTTCTTGAATCTTGGTTCATTCTTGTATTCTAAAAGTATGACTTTTAATACAGCTTCATAAGTCAAAGTGTCCACGAAACTGCTAGTTGATGCTTGGGGTGAATCATTACTAATGGTAGTTCCAATGGATACATTAGTATAGAGAGAGGCACCACTGGCAACTCTGCTTGCCACATCTGGAGGTATTCCCCCAGGAAGCCTGTTTTGCTGCTGTCCATTCGGTCTTTGCATCTTCACCCAATACACCTGCAAGAGCTAACCTCAATAGCAACGTCTCCTTCAAGCGTGTGCTAGCTCGTTTTACCGATGTGGTGTACTGTTTATTGTTTGTTTGTTTTGTTTTGGCTGTGGAATAATGTTTAGCGATAATTACCTGATTCGGCAATTAATATTCCGAACAGTTTTGACATGACAGCTTAAATCAATACTCGTATAGACTTTAGCCTAACTAACGGCTATTCTGTCGGTTGCACTTCAGCCATGGACTGGCTTGTACCAGTTTAATACGTTGCTACAAACAAACTCAATCTATTCAATCTAATTTATTCTAAACTGTATATACAGCTGTCTATATGCTAAAGAAAATCAACTGCTGGTAATATCACAAACACACTAGACTCTGATGAAGAGCTTCCAACGAACACAGTAATAACGAGATATTATCCAGCTTGCAGTTCCGATGAATGACACCATTGAGCAGTATAGAACGAAGTTGTTGTACCCTTGGATACTCTTATCGCCAATAATGGCACCTGCAATAGGCACACTGACCAAATTACCGAAAGACACAAAGAAGTACATTGTGCTAAATCTGGCACCAAATTGTTGAGTCTTGCAAATTTGTCCCAAACAAACTGGTGTCAGGGAGAATATAGAACTGGTAAAGAAACTGAACATCATTGCAAAAGTATAAAGCACACCATGATGCTTTCCAAATGGTAACCAAAGTGTTAAACACAAAATAGTAGCTGAAACACTGGTAATAATCATCACGTTGAATCGACCATATCTATCTGAAATGATGTTTGGAATAAATCTTCCAAAGACACCAACAACATTCATTAAGGTAACTAACAGATATGAGTTATCTTCAGAAATACCTTGGATTAAGGCGTAAGATGGAATATATGTTAATGCAGTAGTTAATGACATTTCTGAAAAGATAATAGCAATGACACAGTATAAGAATCTATAATCTTTGAAAGCTTTGAAATCAACAGAGGTGGTGAAATAAGTCAATAGTTGTTTCTTTGTAGACATTTTCTTGTACTCCTGATCCTTCGGTAGTCTTTCTTTAGTCAAGACCATAGCACTTAAAAGACATGAAGTGCAGATAATAGCTAAGATTCTGATAGCCCATTTATATCCTAGAGTAACATAAAGTCTTCTTAACATAATAGGCATGAAGATACCACCGACACTTCCTCCCATAGTTGCAATCCCAGTAGCTAAAGCACGTTTTTTGAAGAAAAAATGGGAAACACAAGCGATTAATGGAGTCATGTTCAATGCTGTTCCAAGACCAACACAAATACCAAAGGAAAGAATAAACTGATAAACGGTTGTTGATTCCGCAGTTGCAAACAGTCCAACAGAGAATAAAATGGTTCCAACAGTCATTGGCATCTTTCTTCCTAATCTATCAAATAAAGTCCCACTGAAAACTGAACCAGCGGTAGCAATAGCCAAATATATGGAGAAAATCCAACCAGTGACAGATCCCGATACTTCACGCAACTGATCAGATGAGATATATGATTGGATAGCACCAATACTGTTAAGCAACCCAAACACTGGAATCAGCCCCAAGAAGGAACCAAGTACGACTATCCATGCTTCTAATCCCCCATCAGGAAATTCAGTTGGATCGTCTTCTTCAGTATTCAGTAAATGAACCTCCTCTTGGACTGAGAGGTTCTTCAGAGTTTGATCCAGGTTATCATACTTTTGAAACCCATGTTTTCCTCCAGTAGAGTCATCTCCAACTGTAAGTGTTTGATTACTTGATAAGTTTTCTAATTCGGTATCTCTTGAAATTGAAGATTCACCCACGAGTGAACCGAAATGTTTATTGGAGTTTGTGCTTGACATACTCTCGGTTTGACCTTATTAGCTCTGTAACTAGCAAATAGCCTGTTACACAATCTTAGAGGAACAAGGTACTACTATATAGGGTGAAAATTTTTCACTTTATAACTTCTTGTTCATACTGTGGATATTTCATGTCCTTGATCGCATTCCTTGGTTAGCCTTTAATTACCGCAAATAACCGATACGAAATTTTACTATTGTTTACACAGTTCAATGGCTTTAAAATCTGGTTTTGGAGTCATCTAATCATGACATTTTATATTACACATATTATTTACTCATCATCCTTATATAAATGGGAACTTAGGACTTTATTCATTTCAAAAGCACCAACTTTTGGTCCGAAGATAGCAGCCATTTTATCATCACAAATAATCTGCCTCTTATCGCTTGGGTTTTGTAAATCGTTTCCTTTGATATATTCCCAAATCTTCTTAACAACTTGTGGTCTAGAAAGTTTCTCATTTGTATCCAGTAGTGCACTTAATTTTTCACTTAGATTTAGTTTTGTGGTAGTCAAAGCTGTAGCTCTAGGTACTGCATCTGGGTCACGCTTCTTTTTAGGTTTTGTAACTTTTGAGGTGGTTGCAGCTCGTACTGATCTTCTACCATTGTTATCCTCCTGTTGAAGTTTCAAAGCTAGTTTTGCATCTCTTTCCTCCATCTTTTTGATTTTTGCAGCTTCTTGTGCCTCTCTATTATCCATAAGGTTTTGATACCTGTCCAAGATCAATGCATTTATTTCAGATTTACTTTCTTCAAAATCAACACTGAAAAGTTCCTGTAGAGCACGTCTTATCTTCTTGACTGAGACTTGTTCCAAGTCAGCGACACTTAATATAGCCTGGTTTGAGGTGTTGTTAGTATATTGTCAATATGCATATTAACCTCACTAATACTGAAGTCTTTTGTCAGAAGCTCATTCACTCACATCAATAGTTGGTTGATACTTCTGTTTATCTAGAGTACTCATCTCGAATGATACTTGGGGATGGAACTGGTTAAACGGTGCCTGGTGGTTGTTTACCATCAAATTCCTTTCTACTTGTTTTATTAACTGGATTTTTGCACAAAGTACCAAATGCTTATGTAAGAACCCTTTCATTGTTATACTTGGAACAACTCCAGTAAAGTACTTTGTCCTAGACAGTTTAGCTTGCTGAGAAGCCTCATATACCACGGTAGTCATTCCAGACGCTGACTAACCTCTACTTTACTCTGAAATCTGGCGGGTATAATCTCATTATTATATCTGCTTTTGTAAGTTTTCTTGCACTATAAAATTAAACACTATGAAACAAATACAAGACAAGAGCCAGACAGATCTGAAACAATAATTTAACCTTAGTTTAAGCTACAAAATAAAGCCCAAAACAATAGTCTAACCAGTGAACAAATCATTGGTTGAGCATACATGCTAAGCATTTGTGTACATGCATGAAACAAATAGGTGCACTAATCTTTTACTACACTATAACAACGTTATTTCAACAACTATGCATTACTGTACAACACCCATGACTGAGTAGTCCTTCATTATTTACCACCTTTCAAGTTACGTTTATGCTGTAGTTCATTTTTCTTGACTAATCTCTTTCTTTCAGCTCTAGCCAAGGTTCTTGGGTCAATTAGTTCTTCTTCGGTACCTTTCACTTTATCATCAACTTCAACCAACCATTGGTTATCGATATCTTTGTTTTTACCTTTGTAACCCCATTTTGGAACCCATTCACCAGTAGCTTCGTCGTAAACCATCTTTCCTGATTTTTCCTTAGCTTTGATACCTTTTCTAGCAGCAAATTGTTCCCATTTAGTTGGTTCTTTAGCCTTAGGTAGTGGTTTTTCTCTAGGTAGTTCAGTTATTGGTTGTGGTAATTGAACTAGCGTTATAGATGAAGATTGTTCAGATGTACCTGCACTATCGGTAGTAGTCTTTATTGGTAATGAAAGTATTTGATTGATCAAAAGTTGAGTGTTATCTCTGGTCAAGGCTTTAATGTATTCTTCACGTTCTGGGTTGTGAAGCGATAGTTTATCGTTCTCTATAGCGTTTGAATCAAAAACAGCTAAGTTACCAAGATCATAGCTGACTGGAATTGGTTTATCAACAGTAACAGGTTTGCTTTAGGCTTGTTAGTACTGATATTCATTTATATAAAATTGAAGAATAAAACTAGCAAGTACTTCCCTTAACAGAGGAGTGTAGCTATTTTGTATCAGTTTCGAATAACTTACTATTCTTTCTCAGTAGACATCTTTCTTTATGTGGTTTATTTACTATAACTCTATAACTTATACACTAGTTAGCCTCAATCTTTTTTTTATTTTTGATGAGATGAGCTAGAAAAATTTTCCCTTATAAAAATATCCGGTAGGAGCAGCACACTGATAATGTCACTATGCCAAAAGCACAAAATCAGTTTACACACCAAACAAGTGTCTCACAGTTGTCGAAGCACTGATTCTGAGTTGGACTGAGGTGTCTGTTCCCAGACCAGGTGGTGATCTCACACACATATCTTTCAAAGCCTGACTGGTGTTATGCTTAGAAAGCGAGTATAGTTCAATGATGTCAAAGTTATCACCAATAGCAAGTTCTCCCGAGCTCAGTAACTCCTGATATTGTTCAAGCTGATTAGTGCCGGCAACAGTCTCAAACCATTTCAGTGTGAGCGATGTATATAGTAAGGAAAGGTTATGCTGTAGTTGTTTCATCTTCTCCAACATTAGAGGTAGTTCATCCTTGATTTCGTTTTCTATGATGACATACTGTTGAGCATCTTCTAACGAATGGGAGACAGTATGGTTGGCTGACTTCTTTCCATACTTTATGTAATGCATATAAGCTCCTTTGTAAGAACTATGCTTATTGATTTTTTGTTTTGCTGGTAAACAATATTCTAGGATAATGTCTATGGCTTTGATGATCTTCTCTCTAAACTCATTTTGGATCAGTTTAACAGATTCCACCTGCTTGGTCACTCTTTCTAGGTAACTAGAGTATATCGATTTGATATAATGTGCCTCACTTGGAGATTCCACCTCTTCGTAATCCATGAACTGTTTCCATTTCCTAGCTAGCTCTTGATTGAATAGCATCACTTTCAACAATGGTTTCAAAGAAAGCTCAACCTCTTTTTTGAACAATTGAAGATTCTTCTCATACGTCTTGAACTCTTTAACCAAGGCAGTGTAGTCCACCTTATGGACTTTCTCTTGTGGGAACTTCGGAAGATCATTTACCTCAGAACTTGGTTCATCATTTTCAATAGAGTTAAGTATTTGTTCTAGAGTTCTTTTAGCTTCATACAAATGTTCAACAATCTCCACGGATACCTCAGAGTTCACAGCATCTAACAATGAATCAATCAGTAAAGGGTACTTGGCTATTCTTTGAACAGGCTTTATCAGCAGCGACTCTAGGTTCCAGCAGTCTGACTTCGGTTGTGCCAAATATGAACATTCATCTAACCACTTTATGACTTTTGGACCCCCAGTCTTTTGACAATCACTCAATGTTTTGAGCTGTATAGTATGGTTTCTAGCATAAGATGTATATGAGATTCTAAACCTGTTGAACAAGTTTGTAAGGGCATCGCCAATATCAATGTTTTCGACGTTACAGAAATCAAAATGTTCAAACAAGTCCACTTTCAGTCCAGCTGGATAATCTGATCTTGCTTTTCGTGTAACATCTTTGAGGAACAACTCACTTAGTTCAATAAGTGTATCAATATTGCTGAATATGGTTGATTCTTGAGTTTCACTGATTATATGTTTGAACCTCCTTGCTGATAACAACGAGCGATAAATTGATTGAGTGAGTTTCAGATCAGAAGCATATTTTTGTTCGGTATCGATAAGTTCTTTGAAAACTCGTCTATACCTTGAATCCTTTGACAGATGTGCTGAACCTTTAGTATTTGGATCGGGCCATTTGCTATCATTGTTGAAGAATTCCTCATTTGCAATTGGAGAATCAACCTTCTTTGTTGCCAAACTGTCATAACGTGGAGGTAAATTAGGCTGGACTTCATCTTCCAACTTTCTCTTTGATTTGACTGCTCTTTGGCGAATCTCGTCAATTGTTTGACTGCCACTTTCACCTCGAGCATTGTACCATAATGAGTTAGCATAAGGATTGATTACTTGGTAGTTGGAAACAGGTTCTCTTTTTGGGAACTGATATTCTTCTTTTGTATTGTAGTCATCTGAGCAAATAGAAGTAGTTGAAGGTACTGTTGAGTATTGGGAAGAGTTGTCTGTGAATGACGAAGAATGAGCCATTTCAATCATCATTCAACTTACTTTAATGTATACCATCGTAAGAATAGAATCCGATTATGGTCCCATGGTGATTTTCAGGTATTTAAAAGCGCTTTTCATTAGTAGTGAGTTTTGTTTTGAAGTTGTAACAGATTTGTTTCATGTTTACCAAAAACACAAAATTACAAGATCACGAAAAATTAAGAGCAAGCCATCAACCATCATCACGACAAATAAATACAAACAGCTACACCGACATTCTACAATATCCAATGTTTCAAAATATCATATGCTATTTTATTATTCCTCCTCTATTTTAAGATTAGCTCTTTCCATCGCACCTTTTCCGAAGAACTCAGTAATCACTTTAAATCTATTATCAGCGTCTTTCAATGTACTTTGGAACAAATCGTTTCTTTCACCAATAACTCTCTGAGCTTGTCTTATATTATGTATAGTTTCCCTGTTTGGTGAACATTTAGGACAATGATGTTCCTCAACAAGACAGTATTTATGGTATGAATGATGACATAGAAAATGTACGGTCTCTTGATCTAATTTATTCGAACATGCATCACATTTTGTTGGTTGGATAGTAGTTGGTTCGTTTTCCAAAGAATGGATACGTTGTCTCTTCTTCTCGACTTCTTTTTCATAAGATTGAACAAGCCTCTGGTTGATTTCAATTTCCTTCTTTTCAGTCTCAACAAAGTCTATAATGTAGTCTTTGATCAAATCAATCGTTGCAACTTTGTTGACACCTAATGATTGTATAATCTCCAATGGTGATAGAATTCTATCTTGTTTGATCTTATCCAACACACTTTTGAATCTCTCAATTCCAACCTGTTCAAATATTTCTTCTGAGGATGTGTAAAACATTAATGCCAAAGGATAAAGTTCAGGTTCATCGTTACCGTATTTGTTTAGTGTATCATAAACACCATCAATATCACCAACAGCAACAAAAGATCTGAACAAATCTATCTCAAACCCGTATCCTTTACGTGCAAGAATTTGACCTTCATTGAAATCAAACATGTTGGAAATCAACAAGATTGTATTTGGATCAATTGTGTTTTGATCAGATTTTGCTAATTCAATGGCTTTAGTTTCCCATGACTTTTTGGTAGCTTCATCTTCACTCTGTGATCCCAATGTTAAATACAGTTCATATAATGTTGTAAGAATATCATTCTTATCTTTTTCGTTACCTTCAAATAAATCATAGCTTTGAGCACAAGCTTCTAAAAAGATCACAAATTCATTAGGTCTGTTCACAAACGAAGGAAAGATAATTCTTGGTCTTGGAGGTTGATAGGTTGGTGTTGAACCATTACCATTTTCATGAGTATGACCGTTTACGGTCTCAGTATCAGATCCGCTAGTTGCAGTAATTGTACTAGCTGCACTAGACATATAACTCAAGAATGCTTTATAACTTTGAATTATAACTCTTGATTGATCTTTCTCATTATGCGTGATTATGTTTTGTTCTTTAGGGACAGGTTTATATCTTCCTGTAAATACATCAATCAATAAAGCTGTTGTAATGTTTGGTGAAGCATCTAACAGTAGTCTAGCATATTCGACCAATATATTCAAAGTATCATGGATGGAACGTGTCTTTATGTAGCTCAATGCTTGTGGTGCATCATTAAGATCTCTCAGGAGAATGTTGATAGCCAACGATGAATTACCAAAATTCTGGGCTAACTTGGAAGCTTGTTCTAGGAAATTGGAATCTCTGCAGATCTCAACAACAACATCAAGATCTAAATCAATCTTCACTAACTCATTACTCTCCTCATCATATTTTTGGATAAACTGATTTAATTTCTCGACATCTTTCAGTTTGCAGTAACCACATAATAGTAATGTAACATGTTCTTTAGTAGCAGAACCCTCATTTAGCATTGCCTCCAGAAATCTCACAAGATTACCAACTTCTTTGCTATCTTTATACTTCATTATAATTTCACTGGTCTTTCCCAGAGATAATGTTGAAATATATTGATCCATTGCTTCTGTAGTCTCGTTCCTCGAGTATAAATAATCACCATATTTTCTCTTTATACTGAGCAAGACATTAGCATCGACATAGTTCTCAGCAATTTGGATTGCAATAGGATACAAGTCTCTCTTTAGAACAATATCTATTCTTGAATCAATATCTTTTTCATGAATTTTGTAAAGCAACCCATCTGATGATAAAACATATATATCACCCCATAAGTGAAACACATCAACGACACTTGAGGCAATAGTGTAAGAGAATGATATTAGTTTATGTTCAGTATCAGCAATCAGGATTTTGGTTGGTTCACTATATCCACTCAAGTCAATTCCTGGATTTGCAGGAGTGCTTGATGTCACAATCAATATGTATTTTCCAAATCTCACAACTTTTTTCTTTGGCATCTCTAATGATACTGTGTATGAGTTCCCATTGGTTTCATAGTACACAATACCTTCAGGTCTACCGATGAGTAACTTGTCTTCATCGATTCCAACAGTGCCGAGGTCTGCACCTTTACCTTGTTCCAAGATTTTCTCATTACCTTTATGATAAGTTGTAGTAGTCGGAACCATCAAGACTTTTGAAGTAGTGGTAACAAACAACCAAGGATCATAATTATTATCAGATCCAAGGATTTGAAGTCCGGTGATTGGATCTGGGGATTTATAACCAACAGTCTGACTTGATCCTCTATCTCTCAATAGATCACCTCTGATAATAATAACCACACCATTGGCAAAACCAACACCAAGAATACTAAAGTTTGATGAATGTGTGAAGCTTGTTATAGGGAAAGAATTGTTCCCATTCTTGATGTGCACTTGGGTCAGGTATGTAGTTTCATCCAGTTTCTCTCTTTCTTTTGTCAAGATCTTCTCAATACTCCAAACTTTCAACAATGAGGGCTGGCCGTGTCTTTCAGCAATGGTCGCTATAAAGTCTGTTCCCTCGATGTATCGGATGTATGAGATGTTCCATGTCTTGTCATATGCCTTGAACGATCTCACCACTCTGAAGTTCTGGTCGATCAATGTCAATTTGGAATTCTGTGTTGAAATGATGATGTATTTAGGAGTTGAGGCAATGGCCGTCAGTGAAGGGTCTGAGTAAAGAGGCTCATTTGTACCGAGACTGGGATCTCTGATGGGTATCGTATCGAAGAATTGAAACTGCCGCCACGACATTTTGTTAGTGCTATTTGTTTTCTTTTATGTTGTTTTTGATGGTTGGCGGTTGAGTTTTGTGTGGGTGTGTTCAGTGTTGTTAGTGTTTCTTTACGTTGTTATTTTTACTATCTACGAAAAACACAATAATTCCGATAGACACCAAAAATGTACTTTATTCAAGAAACATGTTATTTTGGTGTGAATATATTGGTAGTAAAATGCTCTAATAAGGCCTAAACACTGGCTTTCAAAGAACGTACAGAAGCTGATCCTGTACCGAGCGGTGTTCCAGTGTGCACTTGAGTTCTAACGCTCTGGCTAGGTGTCGCACTTGGTGTTGCTGTTGCTGTTGCTGCCTCAATATCTGGTACTCTTAAAATTGTTTTCTCGCTGAACTCACTGATACTTATGGCATCTTCTCCATATTCATATTCAGGGTCATCTCCATGAATCTTCCAGTATCTATAAGACATTATTCTGAAACTCAATATTCTTGGTGGATAAGCATTCCCACTGTTAGTTCTACTGAAAACCCAAGGGAAATAGATATGATAACCAGCAAGCCCTGACAATAGTCCAATTAGTGTTCCAGCTGCAAGATCACTCAAGAAGTGCCTATTATCAGAATATCTTGATGCAGAGGCAATTGTTGCTATGAAGATTTGACCCAACGAGACAAGAATTTTGCAAACAGATGCTGAACCTGAATGAAGTCTGAATGCAGTTATATGAACTAACAAAGTGAAAATACCAGATGCAAATGATGTGGATGCATGTGCAGATGGAAAACTTCTAAACCCATCATTCAAAACAACTCGATTTCTGTTTGTGCATATGGAAACGTTGGAAAGGAACCCAGCTGGTGCTAGTGTATATGAAGCAGGCATGCATCTTGCGATGAGGTCAGGTCTTGGTGCACCAACTAAGTTCTTCAATATGGATACAAATATTACCTGGAAAGTTTGCGAAGCTAAGAATGCCAACAAAATACAATGTAAGTTCCATAACTTTCTAGCCTTTGTTGTTGACCAAGTCCCGTATATGATAATGATATGAACGATAGGGAAAATGAGAACTAACCATATCAAGATGGCATTAGGTATCAATGTGAAGTTATCTGGATAATAGATGTGAGAAAGATTCAAGTCATTCAAACCAAATTCGTGATATCTGGGAGCAGCATTTCTTCTGTATATGAGGAACAAGGTAATTAAAGTGCTAAAAAACAAGTTAGTAATAGGTTCGACTAAAGTGGCTGAAGATTAATTAACTGTATTCAAATACATGTAGATTACCCAGTCAAATATGTATGAGAGTATACTAGTGACAGGAAGATAGACCCTCTGGAATTTGACAAAGAAGTCGATGTTCCATCTAGAGAGCCATTGTCCCACGGGGTTTGACACTTCAACCATAATTTAGACTTCTTCTAATCCCAAAATCTGTAGTTATATACTGTTTCATTGACTATTGAGAAACAGAACAAACTACATTATAGCACTAAACACTTTTCACTTACTGATTGTGTTACCATTTCGTTTTTGTGTCAAAAGATATGAAGTGAACCATTAAGTAAACAGATCTACACACCTCGGAACTGAGCACAGGCACGTGATTATAATACAATACTCCCGGAATCATGGGGTTACCCCTTCTCCACACAACTGGAGCGAGCCTCCACAAACAAAGACAAACAGAGTGTAGCTTAATAGGAAGTGTCAACAGAGAAGACCAGTATTGTTCATTATTAAGATGCCGGCAGCTTCAACATTAGGATATCTAGGATGGGCTTCATTCGGTAAGACAGATTCATATGATCACAGCTTCTGACCTCGACTCAATCAGTTTACTAACATCCATATTCAGGAGCATTAGTTAGGGGTTTCCAATTAGGTATTCAACAGAGACCATTCAGCTATAACAAGATAGGATACGTATACTCTGCTGCCTTCTGGACAGGGATTGGGTATTACTTCTACCAAGGTGTCGATAAGACTGATGAGTTGCTAGACCAACGTATACACCAATTACACGAGGCCAGAGCCAGAAGAAAGGCCAGATTAGGAGCTGAACAGGCTGAACAAGCTGAATGATTAGTTATTCTCCTTCTTATTTATTTATTAACACAGGGCTGTGACACCTATTCAGTCCACTTATTTATTACATTATTTATTACTATATTTATTGATTAAACCATTGAATCATCATAACACTTTTTCGTTAACTGATCCATCCATCGTAGTTTCTCACCTTAATTACAAAATTGATGATGGCCCATACAAAAAACTCGAATCTGAAAAACACTCGGAAATTCGACAAAAAAAGCAGGATTCAGCCACTTTCCAGAAAAATAACAAAGTGTCCAGGTTTCTTCGGTTTCTTCGACATTTGTTAATAAGGAGAATAACTAAAATATTTCAAACGCGTCAAAACCATAACAAACCCACTTATTAGTTAATTAACACGTTCTACAATTATCTTTTGAAATGGCCTTTGTTGATAAGCTACCTGCTGAACTAAAGCATGAGATTCTAAGAATTTGTGGTATGTTATCTTTCTATTCAATGTTTTTATCCAAGTACACACACGTCTAACACGTTTTAATCCAGAACAAAGTGAAGATGCCTATAAGGTCTTCCAACAATTATACGACCATCTAACTACAGAAGACGACTCAAACAAGAGAAGAAAACTGACCGCTACTGATAATGATGATGTTAATGATTCAGACTACTACCAAATAGACTCAATTGACCCAAACACCATAATATTCCAATTAAGAGATTTATCATTCCAATCACCTTTAAGAAAGAAACTTAACTTGACATTTTCTATATCACCAATAACCCAAAAACCAATAATATCAGTTGGTAAGTCAAATGACACCAAGCCAGATTTAATCATTGATGAATTAACTAAGGAAAATATTTACTTCTCCACGTTCTTACCTGTTCCTGAAAAGAAACAATTATTGTACTTTGTTCTCTTTTATAAAAAGAGTATCAATGATACATTCCAAAATGAACCTATCGTGTTAACATTGAACCAAGAACAAATCAGAAAACAACTAGTTTCTGAATCTTTAATCAAAGAAGATGGTGATTTTAAAGAATACATCAAACGTCAAGCTCAAGTATCTGGATTCCAAATCAGTGATTCTTTCGGTCCAAGTAATAATTCCTTCTTTGTTCAAGCCCATAAAGGAACAAAAGAAGGTTCTCTCTATTTCTTACCAAACCATATCTTATTTGGTTTCAAAAAGCCAATTTTATTATTCCATGCTTCTGAGATTGATGCGATTTCATATTCTTCAATAACGAGAATCACATTCAACGTTACACTAGTTTTAAAAACTGGTGAAAAACATGAATTCAGTATGATTGATCAAAGTGACTTCGCAGTCATTGATGATTATATCAAGAACAGAGAAGTTGTGGATAAATCATTGAGTGATGAATACAAAGCAAAGAAACTTACGAAAAATCCAGATGCTCCAGGTGCTCTTGCAGAAGCTTCTCAACAATTCTCTGAGAACGTCCCATTGGAACTAGCAGATGGTGAAGATGATTCAGATGATGAGGAAGCTGATGGTAACTTCCAGGCTGCTGTCGAAATTGATGATACTTCAGATGTGAGTAGTGCTGAGGAAGAAGAAGGTGAAGCTGGAGATGGGTATGATGACGAAGACGATGAAGAAGACGAAGATGATGACGATGAAGATGAAGACCGTGAAATAGATTTAAACAGTGACGATGATTGAAGGACGTTCGTTGGCTTTCATCAAAGCTACATAATAAACGTGTTAGTCTAATTAGGAGATATACAGTTAGGGGTTATCCTAGATACTTCAATCCGTAGACAATAATTTCTACTCAAACAGCAGCTAGTGTTGTTGTAGGCTCATTACTCTATACTTGATCCTCTCGCTTCTATATAGGCGACTCGGTGTTTTAACAATGCCTGAAGCTTGGCGATTCGAGCTTCAATGTCTATAGGTTATATTGATGCATAGAACAAAAACAGGCACATACTACAGACTACGAAGCGTAGTACAGTCAGTCTACAGGTCTTCCTTCTAATATAGTCACAGATTTGAATTGACACGGGGTAATACGTCATTTAGATCAACAATCTCTCCTAGAATCACCCCCTTTTGTGATCCAGGTGCTCCAGGTGCTCCACAAATTTCATCCATATGCAAAATGTCATAGCTGTAACTCATAATTAGGTGAAAGACCCGGAAGGGGCTTATGGATCAGACACTAGTCTCTGATTCTCGAAATCCATATACGCTCCTAAACAGCATTCCAAGGTGAAGATCTACCTCAAAGTCTCAGGTGTGCTCTTAGAGAGACCTTCTACGTTATATTTAGTATTCAATTGAACTAGTTATACGAAAGTCTTTATGTTACTTCTACCAATTAGTACGACACTTGTACCTGTATAAACGTTTGTCCTGGTGCTCCAGATGTCTCAGTCAAGACTATAAATACTTTCCAATACACCCACAATGTATCCTCTGTCCCCCAGAAACCACCCAAATATCTCAAACTATTAACGAATTATAATGTCTGCTAACGATTATTACAGTAACAACGACAAAGGTGAAACATACACCCCACCAACAGGTCAACAAGGTGAACAACAAGGTGGGAATGGTGAAAGAGGTCTATTTTCCACTTTAGCCGGTGGTATTGCTGGTGGTGTCGCTGGTAATAAGTTTGGTGGTGAGCATTCTACCCTAGGTTCTATTGCTGGTGCTGCAGTTGGTGCTTATGGAGCTAACAAAATTGAAGATGCATTTGAAAACAGACATGATAATGATGATGACAATGATAATGATAATGAACGTCGTCATGGTGATCAACATAACCAACATGGTCAGCAGAGTGGTTTTGGTGGTTTTGGTGGTCAAGGACGTGATGAAGGTAACTTTAGAGACGACCGTGGTTCCCAAGGCGGATATAATCAACAAGGTGGGTATGACAATCAACAAGGTAGATATGATGGACAACAGGATAGATACAATAATCAACAAAGTGGATACGGTGGTCAGCAAGAAGGATTTGGTGGTCAACAAGGTAGATATGATAATCAACAAGGTGGCTACGGTGGTCAACAAGGTGGAAGATGGTGAACAATATCATTCTGGTTAATGACTTTATAAGATTGTAGTTTTATATTAAACTCATTCCTCTAGTATATAATTTCCAAGTTTATCCATTTTCAATTCTTTAACACCATGCTGTAATGCTTCTATGATTCTTTCATTTTCTTCGTCTTGATCATCTTCATCGTCTTCATCTTCCTCACTTGAATAATCAAAATCATCATATTCATCCTCATCCTCATCATAATCCTCTTCAAGATCATCTTCTCCTTCATCATTTGAGTTTCCTTCTTCGTCTTCTTCAGCAATTCCAGTTCTCATTGATTGAACTGCTTCTTCAAGATCTCTATCACCTTTTCTCTTCTTATGATAGCCTGAAGCTTCAACTTCGATATCCAATGATGCTATTCTTTGAACATCTCTCTTGAAATCAGGGTATGCGTACTTATAACCTTCTCCGAATCCATCAGTATCTAACATACTTGGATCAGGTTGTGGGTCGTAATTCAGCTTCTTTTTGAAGAATCTTCTAATACATTCAACATCTCTTTTGAAATAATCCTCGGCATCAACATGTTCAATGGAGATACATTGAGGGAAATCAATGACAATAAAGTCATCTTGGTATTGATCTCTAGCTTCTTCATTGATGATAATAATATTAAACTCATTGAAATCACAGTGGATCAACCCATGATTAGCCAACTTGACGATAAATTTCATCAAATCTGAATAAAGTTTTCTATGATCAGAATGTTCTCTAAGTTGTCTCATTGGGAACCCATCAATCCATTGCATTAAAATTTGATGACGGGAGTAATCGTATGGTTCTGGAACGGAAAACCCATTGTGGAAAAGTGTTGACATGAATTGATATTCTTTGTTAGCAGCTAATCTCGATAGGTACATCCAACTACCTGTAGTTCTATTTCTCAAATAATCACGATTATTTTTAACAGTTCTGAAAGAAGTTCTACCCAATCTATGTATTTTCAAAACTTTTCTCTTACTGCTTGCATCAGTGGCAGAATAAATATCAGATTCTTTACCAACACCAATAGTTGAACCAACACCATATAGTGTTTTTCTATTAAGCATTGATTTTAAAGCAAGGTAATCAAACCCGGTATATGAAAGTCTGTAACCATCATATTTGGCATTTCTCACCTTTTGGATAAGTTTTAATTTGGCCAAATCAGAAATACATCTATTAGTTAGTGATATAGATCTCAAACAACCAATATTGTGAATAAGTGTTGTAGGAACAATTTCGTGATTTTTGGATCCCATTTCAACGGCTGTTAAAATACGGAAGTCATCTGGTGTCAGATATCTCATATGAGAGGTATCCAATTTCATCTTGATAGGTGTTTATTTGAAAAATCAATCAGCTTTGGCGTAACAAGCTTTTTAGTCTTTACTTACCTTTGGACTTCATCAATGAAGTTTAATAAAAATTTTGAGTGATGAGGTTACCCGTATTTTTCGCGACCTCTTTCACAAAACCATCAAATACAAAAAGGTTCAATGGGCACAATACCAAATTAGGAGCTTATGGGATAAAGGCTATACTTTGTCAGTATTCCCCTGTTGTATCTTTGACAGTGGATGATACAGGTACGCTTTCACTAGGCATTAATTAATCATCTCAGGCCTCATGACGTTCAATATATCTTATTCAGTAAATCTCTAGAGTAGGGGTTGCTCTTCGACAGTCTCATAAACAACTACACTTACATAGTAGTCTACAATCTTAGTTTTAATTTCCTTTAATTTATGTATTTTGAACCAAAAGATGTTATAAGCTAGATATTACACAAGTTTTAACGGGTGGCCATAGCTTTGGTAACAACACGTTTTAGACCAACTTCAGCTTTTCTGTAGTCATCAGCAGTGGATTCTTCGATTTCCAAAGCGGCTAAAGCATCAGATAAAGCAGCTTCGATCTTGTCTTTAGAACCACGTTTTAATTTAGAAGATAAGACTGGGTCAGTGACGGTGGATTCAATAGAAGCAACGTAAGATTCTAAACGTTGTTTAGCTTCGTGACGTTTGGAGAAAGCATCATCGGAAGATTTGAATTTTTCAGCATCTTCAATAGCTTTGGCGATATCAGCAGAAGATAAACGACCAACAGCATTAGAGATGGTGATGTTAGCAGATTTACCGGTGGATTTTTCGACAGCAGTAACCTTCAAGATACCGTTAGCATCAACTTCGAAGATAGCTTCCAAAACTGGTTCACCAGCTGGTAAAGGTGGAATTCCTTTCAAGTCGAATTCACCTAACAAAGTGTTTTCAGCACAGTTAACACGTTCACCTTGGTAGACTGGGAATTGAACGGTGGTTTGGTGGTCAGCAACAGTGGTGAAAGTTCTTCTCTTGATGGTTGGAACAGTGGTGTTTCTTGGAACAACTGGAGCGAAAACGTTACCTTGCATAGCAACACCTAAGGATAATGGAGCAACATCCAATAATAATAAATCTTTGGTGTCATCAGAAGTAGATTGACCAGTTAAGATAGCACCTTGGACAGCGGCACCGTGGGCAACAGCTTCATCTGGGTTGATGGATTTTTCTAATTGTTTACCATCGAAGAAGTCAGACAAAAGTTTTTGGACTTTTGGAATACGGGTGGAACCACCAACTAAGACGATTTCATCAACTTGAGATTTAGATAATTTAGCATCTTTCAAGACTTGTTCAACTGGGTCTAAAGTAGATTTGAACAAAGCAGCGTTGATGTCTTCGAATCTAGCTCTGGTGATGTTGGCAGTGAAGTCTTCACCATCGAACAAAGAGTCAACTTCAACAGTGGTGGTAGCAACAGAAGATAAAGTTCTCTTAGCACGTTCAGCAGCAGTTCTTAATCTTCTTAAAGCTCTAGCATCACCGGAGATATCTAAACCAGTTTTCTTTTTGAATTCAGCTTGGAAGTGTTCCAATAAGTTGGTATCGAAATCTTGACCACCTAAATGGGTGTCACCAGCAGTAGCTTTAACGGTGAAAACACCACCAGCTAAGTGTAATAAGGAAACATCGAAAGTACCACCACCTAAATCGAAAATTAGGACGTGTCTTTCTTTGTCAGATTTACCGGCACCTAAACCGTAAGCAATGGCAGCAGCGGTTGGTTCGTTGATGATACGTAGAACGTTCAAACCGGCAATGGCACCAGCATCTTTGGTAGCTTGACGTTGAGCATCGTTGAAGTAAGCTGGGACAGTGATGACAGCTTTTTCAACTTTTTGACCCAATTTAGCTTCAGCAATTTCTTTCATTTTGGTTAAAACCATGGAAGAGATTTCTTGTGGAGAGAAGGTTTTGTTTTCACCTAAGTATTCAACTTCGATGACTGGGTTACCAGAGACATCTTTGACAGTGAATGGCCAGGTTTTGATATCTTTTTGAACAGAGTCTTCGCTGTAAGCACGACCGATCAAACGTTTAGCATCGAAGATGGTGTTTTTTGGGTTCAAAGCAGCTTGATTTTTAGCAGAGTCACCGATTAAACGTTCTTCTGGAGTGAAAGCGACGAATGATGGAGTAACACGGTTACCTTGTTCATTGGCAACAATTTCGACAGTGTTGTCGGCGTAAACACCTAAACATGAGTAAGTAGTACCTAAATCGATACCGATAGCACCTGGGTAAACACCTTCAGCCATTATGAATAATTAAAACTTGATGAGTTGAAGTTCAAAAAGAGTTGAAAAGAAGGAGAATTAAAAGAAAATTTTCACTTTTCACCATCAACAAAAAAAAAATTTTTTCCACTCGTTCGCGAACCTGATGTGTTTTTAAAAAGAAATTTAGCCTGGTCCGTGCTGAGAAATACGCCCAGCGCTATGAAATTGCAGTGTAAGTTTGAGACCTAACAAATCTTGAGATTTATGTCATCAATCGAACACTCTGCATCAATGAATTAACGAAAGGCTGTTAGTAGGAGAAGTTAGAGCCTCTGGCTCTAAGCTGGTATATATCAGACTCAATCATCTTTAGTGCTTTGTTAATCTGTGAGTTTGTGCCACTTACTCTAAGAAATTGGGTTGAGAATGGGTTGTTAAACCTACTTTGGTCATCTTTTGACAATGGTACAACCTTTACAACGGCTTTGGTTGAGCTTCTTATGGTTTCAATTCTCTTGCCATTCTTTCCAATGATATATGTAATCTCTCTTTTAGTTAACTCTACTAGTTTCATGCTTTTCTCGTTATCTTCTGGTTTGTTAGCTTCATCATTATGATTGCAGTCATTGGAGTCTATTACGTTCTCACTCTCCTTAGAACTACTTCTGGGTATATCCCTGGAATGTAACATTGTTGGTCTTCTGTACTTAAGAGAACTCACATTATAATCTGGGGCTGGAAAAGTTGTTGATAGTTCAATTGCCCAGTTCGCTACCAAGTCTGAACTATCTGATTGGACTGTTAAGAGGCGTCCCGGAACTATCCCATATGAATGGTTTGAAAGCTCTAAAACGAGGTCTCTCAAAACCGATAAAGCTTCCAGGGGTGCTTCTCTATCTATCAATAATGAAATCTTGTATACATCCTTTGTTGTTTTTGTTTTTGAAACGAATGCATGAATCGCCTGCGATCAAAGTTAGTTACCAGATCTATCTCTACCCCTCCGCTGTCAACATTATACTTGCGTTGAAAAGTAATATCTCAGGACCAGAAATCTGTAGTAATATATCCCCACTGGTAGTTGCAACTTTCTCTATATGACAGTGAATCACTTCTTCATTGTTATCAACGCGTGAACTTGGTATATGCTTTAAAGAACCAGGCCCAAAGAATGATAAAAACATGTGTACTATCTGCGTATTCGTTATGAAGCTGACCCTCACTACTGGAACCTCTTTCTCCGAACTCACATAATTAACCTCTTTTGCAGGTAAAATCAAGCTTATGACTTTGCCGCCGTCAAGAATCTCTACAGCTTCGTCTGCGAAAGTGGGCTCTTCAAAGACCCGTATTGGGTCTAGCGTCTTCTTCGTACCCAAAGTGAAAGTATCCATTCTTGAAGGTTACTTCAGTGATACTGGAGTGCTTAACTAGTCTCCTTTCGTGAAATGCTCAACAAGTCCAAAGATTGAAGCAGTTAGGAAACGATCAAATGGGAAGTTGATAAAACGCATATGTGAAAACTTCATCACGTGACTTTGACACAAAAATTACTTTACATGTCGCTTTTAGTAGATTAGAATAGGTGATATTGAATTCCACATAATTTATATTAAAATAAACAAAAAATGAATATATGTTCACTGATACATGCACTTTTAACGCCTCTTTGTCTGTAACAGTCACTAACTAGACGTATTTCTTACTATTAAAAATTTTCAAAAATCAGTCTTTAGAATTTTAAGGATCTCAGTTTTTCCATTTTAAGATTAAAATTGTCTAAATTATTTTACCAAAAATTTCACACTTGCCAAAATGCTGTATTTAGACAGCATATGATGATATTTAACATTCAATAATACGATCTCTACTAGATTTCATACAAAAATAACTTATCTCTACTTGATATTGTCCAAATTAACGTGTATTTCTGTGCATGTTCACCTTTCTGCGATAGGGAGGAATAATCTTCAATTTCTAGCTGACAGGTCTAATACTGATATTACCTATAAGATATTATATAAACTATGTACCTGTAGTCTCATAAAACTATACACTCGGTGCAGCTATCACTCAATAGAGATCATAGAGGCTCTCTTTATCTTTAAGTAAAGGACAAGTTGATGCTTTGATAATGTGTCATAATCAGCTGGTGTCTTGATGTCATCGCCCGAAAACTGTCAGAGACCGCGCGCACCACATGAAAACAGGAAGAAAACAGCTGGAGCACGAGCCATGCGATAATACATCGATCCATACATGCTATATTTTCCTTAGCCTGTGAAGTGCTAATAATTACTGATTATTAAACTACTCCTATTCAACGGAGTATTGTCTCAGCTATTGCGTTCTTTTCCTCACTCGTATCCTAAAGTGATCTTTCGGGTGTTGCAATGACTCAGTTGAACTCTGATCCATCATGCCACTCAACCTCAACTCTGAAAAGACAGTCTAATCAATCTGGGTTCTTTCAGAAAGATGATTCAAGAAACCTGTTGAAAGACAGTTTCAGGTCCCCAGGCTCAAAAGTACTATCAGATGCAAACTTAAAGAAACACAGTCCTAGAACTTCGATGTCTCAGTTGAGACTACTCGAACTTGGACAAAAACAAGAAGAGGGACTGAAAAGGTTTGATATGGAAGAACTGAGAGATGGATTTTTCGATCCTATCTATAACAAGCCAATAAACGTTCCTGCATACTCTAAAGCTACAAAACATGAGTCAAAACTCACATCTTTGATAGTGAGATTACAAGGAGGAGTTAAGGGCCAGTGGTCAACCAAGTTGCAGATTTTAAGACAAAAATACATGAACCATTGGGTCATCATTTCCAAATTCACAGTCGCATATTTCATATCTATAGTATTATGCTTGATAGATAAATCTGGTAACTGGTTTGGAGATTACAGAGTATTCTTACCAATCTCCGTATTGATCAATCATCCTGTTCATTCAATCGGTACTCAAGTTGAGATCACTTTACAATCAATCATAGGTCTGGGAATTGGTCTTGCATGGAGCTCACTTACACTATACATATCAACAGCCACTCAACCAACCAGAAATCATCAAGGTGGTATATTATCAAGCTCTTTGTTCATAGGATTACTCATTATGGGATGGTTCAAGGCTTATTATATAAGGTTTTACTACATGTTGTTATCATCTGGATTTGTGTTGATATTCATGTGCAGTTGCATTGATATAGAGGCAGCTACAGTTGATTGGAAAAACTCTTGGAATATTGCCATTCCATATCTATTTGGGCTTTTGGTTTCATTACTAGTATCTGTCGTCTATTTTCCATATATTGGTACTGAGAAGGTGATGGAGTCATTGTTAGATGTGAGTGGTAGTATTAAAGCTCTACTGAAAACTTTCTCAATGCAAGATGATCCAGAAAGTGGTGAAAAGATTACTCACTTACAGAAAACTATGATTTATAAAACTTTGATGCTTACAGAGTCTTTCAGAGAGTTCTTGAGTGGTGCTAAGCTATCATACTATAATGATGAGGATCTGAAACACATCAGAAATCATTTAAATCTTATAGTGGCTCCATTACGTGTTATACCACCGTTAACATCCAAATTCTCAAAGAGTAATGTTAGTATGACACCAAGTAATGCTGATACAAGAGTTCAATCACCTGCAAACTTCTCTGAATCACCATCAGGAGCTCAAACACCAATGCCAAGGGGAAAAACTTCTTTCTTTACTAATAACCCAAACAACTTCACCCAACAGTTTTACGTATCTGTCATGGATGATGCTTTCAATACAGTATTGTTCAAACTACTTGCTCAAATGATTGATAATCTAACATCGATTGAAAATGTGATAACAAACACTGCAAAGTTGACAAAGCTTCAAAAGGATAACAATACGGATTACGAGGAACTAGAACACTCAAAACTGTTATTGAAGAAGAGAATTTATCAGATTGACAATGCATACAGAAAGTTCTCCAAGACTGATTATTTCTGTCGTGATTTACTAAGTGAAGAGCCAGTTATCAACATGTTTTTGTTTTTGAGATATACCAGACAAGCTGCAGTGATGCTGGTTAGTTTAGCAGACTTTGTCCATGTCGCTTCTACTAAAGTTGGAAAAGTCAGAAAGCTTTACTTACCTAACTATCCATTGAAAAGAGCTTTGAGAAGACTACCGGAACAATGCTTAAAAGATCAAGGTGCTGATTCAGTCTTCCACTACTTTGAAACCAAACTTGATGTTGATGATGCTTTTGAAAGAATTTACAATCTTAATACTTCCAGGAATAAGAACACTACCAAACAGGACGAAAAACATCTGAAGACAATCAGGGCCATTGATCATAATGATTTCAACTTCCATTCAAGTTCAAGTAAACTTCGTTTTAAACTTTGGATGTTCACTAAAACGGTGGGTGGAAATCAAGCAAGATATGCATTGAAAGTTTCAACTGTCATTGTGTTTTTGGCACTACCTGCATGGCTCAAGGGCTCATGGTCTTGGTACTACCAGTATCATTGTTTCTGGGCTCCATTATTCGTCTACTATTTTTTGAGTCCACGGAATGCAGGTACTTGGGATAATCTACTAACAAGAGCGATCTCTTGGTTTTGTGGTTGTTTTTGGGGATGGGCTGCTCTTCAAGCTCGTCACTTCAAAAATCCATTCGTTATTGCTGCTTTTGCATTTTTAATCTGTTCTGTTTTCAGTTATGGGTTCTTAGTTGCTGAACATCCAAGATCAAGTATCATTAGCCTGTTATCTTTCACAATCATAGCTATCAATGGGTATGTCAATGCTGATGAGTCTTCAGCAGACATTTTCAAAAACACATGGATTACCTCCATTGCCATCTACATTAGTGTTATTACATCCATTTTGACAAACTGGTTGGTTTGGCCCTTCATTGCAAGAGCAGAACTTTACAAGTCATGTTCTTCACTCCTAGCCCATATTGGACAATCTTATCAATCAGTTAGTGAAAGATATCTTTACAGAGATGTCAATGATGATCCTACAGATTTGACGCTTGAATTAGCAAATATCAGAGAAGTAAGAATGTCACAGAGTTTGTTAGCTGTTAGGGAACTATTAGCAATATCCCGTCGTGAACATGATTTCACACATAGATTCAAACCTGACCTCTTTGAACAATTGTTGAACTCATGTGATATCATCTTAGAGAAAATCATCGAGGCAAGAATGTCTGGTGTGTATTTCCGTGTCTGGGAACAAGATAAAGATATGGAGACCACAGAAAGTTTATTATCAGTCCGTCGTGACTCTGTTGCCACAGTCATCTATGTGCTGTACATAATCACTAATTCACTCGGTTCACAAACAGCTCTTCCTAGATATTTCCCATCTGCTATCAGTGTTAGAAAAAGACTGTACGATATCATAAGTCAATTGGAGGTGAAGAGAGATACAAGGGAAGATATAAATCTTGAAAAACTACACAACAAACTTACACAATTGACAAACACAAATGATCCAGCCGACCATGATGATAAGTCTTACTTGAAAACTCACTGGACTGAAGTTCATGGAATGGCCTTTTCATCTGCGTTCACTTCAATCACCGAAGAACTGGAGAAATTGATTGTTATTGCCAAAGAAATTGTGGGAGAGGAGACGTTGATGGAATAATGAAACAAGAAAAACACGTAAATTTAGAACAATTATAGACTTGATAGAATTATAGATATATTTTGAACCCGTACTATCACGATCAAACCAATAGATCATTAAGCAGCGTAAACCAACATGAACCAGCATAATGATATCAATCAACTTTGCTAATTAGGCGAAGAAAATGAGGTAGTATTAAAGCAGCCATTATGACAATGAATTTTCTGTGTGAAACCCGTACGTAGTATGAACATGATGATATTGGACACGACCCGTTTATTGGGCTTTTAGACCTTTAGTGGTTGATGAAATGGCGTGATACACAATGATCAAAAGGAATGTAGCAAGACCAAAAAAGATGGCAATCTGGTTAAGTTGGTCATCGGTAATCATCTTGAAGTAGTTACAACAGTGATTCAAGTACCAATTTGTCAGATATAACTTCTATGAAAGTGGTGATATTTGTGCTACCAAAAACATGTTTTGGTGTCAATTTGTCGAAATGTTTCCTAAATGTGGTGTCCGGGTGTTTTTGGATACCTACAATTCGCGAATTTATTCATATTAAAGTGCTTAAAGCCTTGATCATTGAGTGATGATTAGTGCACGAGTTTGATCTGATGATGGGCTATACTGGCTACATGATCTCTTAGAGTGAGTCATAAAAGTAATATTGATTTATATGGTTTATGGTTTATAGACTATAGCTTAGAAACTCTTAGTAGTTGAGCAATAGTATCGATAACTTGTGTTTCCAATGGTTTGAACTTGTAATCACCAAGTACTGCAACAGTCTTTGAGTTATCGTATGGTGGGGTCCAGATTGTTTCTTCTTTCTCTGGTTGACCCTTAGCGATCTTACCATTGAGTTCTTTGAAGTGATCATTGATTATATTCAAAGCAAGTTGTGGTGTGTATCTTCCAGAAGCTAAGAATAATCTTTCATTTTGAATCTTTGGTGATAAAGCCAGGACGTGTGTTTTAGCAACATCACGAACATCAGCTGACAACAAGGCTCCTTCATCAAATAGATGAGTATCTGATGGGTCTGTTTTCAAGAGGCTACCAAGGATACTAGCAGAAGTATTCAAGTTGTCGATTGAAATATCTTCTTCAAAGTATTGTGGTCCAAAAATATATGGAGGGTTCACAGTGTTGAGCTTGAAGTTGACATCATTAGATTTAACGAAGTCCCAAGCTGCCCTTTCAGCTAGTTTCTTGGAAGCAACGTATGCAACAAGTTCGTTGGAGACTTGACTCCATTCAACTGGATTCCAAGTCTCTTCAGTATAGACAAATGAAGAATCACCAAATTTGTCTCTGTTTTCCAAGGCTGCAAAGGAAGAGGTGACCACGACTTTCTCAACTTGAGGTGCATACTTTTGGATTGATTTCAAAGCATTGAGAGTACCATTGACAGCAGGTTTCAAGTAAATTTCATCAAGTTCACCTTCAAGACCAAAAGAGAATGGAGAAGCAGTGTGCAAGACCCATTTTATATCTTTATGTTCTTGGAAAACAGCATCGAATGAGTCTGGAACTGAGATATCTGGAATAACAACGAATTGAAGATCAGCATCTGGAAACTTAGCTTTGAATTGTTTGAGTAGTTTATCCGCAGATGATTGAGATCTAACGGTTCCAATGACAGAATAGCCATCTGTCAATAATTGACCAACGATATGTAGAGCTAGAAAACCACCGGCACCTGAAATTAAAACTTTTGAAGACATTATGATTATGTTTTTGAATAAGGCAATAAGGTAATATGGTTAAATGAGTGGAATTGAGGCGTGGTAAGGCGATAATGTGGACCTTTTATATGAGAACTATGCCCAGACTGACAACTTTTGATAACCTTTCGATATCCTGCCACATTGTTAAAGGACCGCAAGTACCTTCCCAATGCAGACGGGCTTTTTTATTTTGTCTGGGGCGATCAGTCATGTGATTAAAGTAGTTAGATCCGGCCAGCCTATGTGAACAAAGACCATCTGCCTAACAAAATACGCTTTTACGACATCATCCGTCATAGAAGATACCCAGAAAAGCACAGACAGCATGGCCCCTGGAAATCTTGAAGATTATCTCTTTCACAAGGTATGTCCTCAGATAGATATTTTCATCATTTCATGTGATTTATGAAATACACTAACACTAACACAAATAGCTGATGAGAAGCGCTGCCTTCCACAGGTTTGTACGAAACATATACTATAAAGTTAATGGTATTGATCCTCGACAGTTCCAATCACACGAAGGTCCACGCTTCCCACAAACAGAGACTCTATTCACTCCAACATTACCACAAAAGTTCAAAGCATTCAGACTCATATTCTACGATGAGTTTAGAAGTTCGTTAGGGTTTCAGAAAAAGTATAATATTAAGTGATATAGAAAGAAAGATGAATATATCCAAGCTGACTGTATGAGGGTTATGGTCAGCTGGAACCAAAGCATGATAGTTCAAATTCACTCACTATGATATCTTCTTATGTTAAGACCTGAAGACTACACGCTGATCACTTGCTTCACAATGACAACTTCCTGTAACGCATAGACTGGGAGGGTTGATGATTCTCAGCCAGTATCACTAGTTAAACTTCATTTTTGAGCTCACGAAAACCTCAACGACACTACACGGATAGACACTTCAGGGATGACTACACCATCAATTTATGCGAGATAGTCTATTTATTTCAATTAACTATACATTCAAAACGAAATAGAGTAGACAGTAGAAAAACTGATAGATAGCGTCCACAAACAAAAACACAACAAAACAGAACAAAAAAAGTAAAACACAGATGCAAAATGAAAATTAACGGGTTGAAAGGATAAAACCACATGATCAAATAACTTATATCTTTCTTGGTGAGAATGCTAATGATTGTCTATTTGCTTTACGGAAGTCTTTCTTTTTGACAATACTAACATCATTCTCCAATGCAACAATAACGTTTCTATCAGATCCGAAACGGAAATTATCATCAACAACAGTATCATCGTATTTCTTGATCATGTATGGTTCAGCATCACCTCTTAGAAGTTTCTTCAATGACCAAGTAATAGCATATGGACCAGAAGAAGAAACAATGGTTTGTTCTTTGGAGTTCAAACCTGTGTTGAAACGAGCTTTGGTGAAACTCAATCCTTGCTTGGTGTTGTTTCTGATTGTTGCAGCGTGTTCAGCTGAGATACCAACTCTTCTGGCTTTTGGTGGTTGTTGACCAAATGATTTGTTGAAACCTAATTTACCATCATTTGCACCACCTTGGATAGTGGCATCAATCAAGATCAAATATGTTTTACAAGTAGCCAAGATCCATTTACCATCAGCAGAAGTATCAGTAGATATGATTGGATCACCAAGGGCTGGAATCAAAGATTTAGCACGGATATTTAGTCTATCGTATAATCTAATATCACCCTTGTTAGAAGCAACTGCAATGTAACCATCTTCTGTGGTACTGAATGAGCTGAAATCATTCTTAGTTGCATATGATTTATATTCACTTTCCACCAATTTAGAACCACTCAATCTTGGATCAACCTTGAATAACCCTTTATCAGAAATACCAACAAATGTCTGTTCACCAGTCATTTGATTGAACTTCTTGGATGGACCGAAAGAAACAACAGGTAGATCTTCTTTAACCGTCCATTCTTCAACAATTTGTCCTCTTTCAATATCCATTCTGTATAGTTTATCCTTTTCATCACCTTGAAGAACCAATGCACGATCTTCTGTGTGTAACATCATTTTGGTTGGATTTAATGTTTTCTTTCCGTCAAGAGACAAATTCTTGACTGATGTAATGAACTCCATTTCATCGTCTTCGGTTGTTTTGAAAATTCCAATACGATCACCTCTTGTAATATATGAACGATCGTTTTTGTAAGAGACTGTCAAGTTCTTGTTTTTATTGGTTCTGAAAAAATCTTTCTTTGAAGGATCATCTTCATCTTCAGAATCACTGGATTCATCTTTACGAACACCTGAACGGAGGTTTGATGGTTCATCATCATCTTCAGATTCTGATTCACTTTGGTTACCATCAGCATCAACTTCATCTTCTTCATCAGAATAGTCTTCCATTTCTTCATCTATCACATCATTGAAACCAGTTAAGATATATTGTTGTTCGTTACTTTCCACTTTGCTCCATTTCATACGGTTTGCATGTTCCCATTGTGCTGACATATATGCTCTTTGGAAAGCTTCAAGTTCTTCACGAGTATCAAATTTCAACAGCCAAGAAACCACGATCTCACTGGTCATGAAATAATTAAAAACAAAACAGAGTTTCTCATAGTTGAATTGCGGTGACAAGCTTGAACTGATGCCTGTTCCAAGTGTACCGACCTTACTATCAATCGATAGCCAGTAATCAAACTTTCCTAAATCAATAACTTTGACAGCTACTTTAGGATCTTGTAACTCAAAAATATTTGTTTCTGGATCATATAATCTTAGCTCAGCAGTGGTCTGAAGAATATCTGTGCCTGTAACGACAACAGGGGTTTCATCAGTTTTGGCAGCTTGTTCTTTAGAGGAATCAGGAACAGAGACTTCCTTCTTAGTTGAAGTTGGTTCTTGTTCAGCATCTTCAAAGATTGAATCATCGTCATCGGCTTCATCATAATCTTCGTCCCTGCTAGATGTGAGGTCCTTGACACTGTATTCTTGTTCCAAGGCTTCAATTTCAGGATCATAGTAAAACTCTTCAAGTTGGGATTGAGTAACACCGGCTGAAGATTTTTGGTATTTTCTTTCGAAGCAGCATCCATAGATTGTATTCATAAAGTGGTCAACCTCACTGTTTTTAACAGTTTCATCAACAACGAACTCAAAAGATTCTGCTTCATCCTCTGGATTTTTCCATGAAACAGTTAAAGATCCTGACTCGTGAGATAAATATACTTTTAGTGATTGGTCAACGATGAATGATTGTGTAACACCAACGTCTTCTTCCTCATCATCGTCATCATCGCCTTTCAGTTGTTCTTCTCCTTCAGCGTAGACCTTTTGAATGATAAGTTCGAATTTATGAGACGATTGTTCACGAATAATTGCAGCGGAATCAGTATATAAGCATTCACTTTCCGATTTTGGTGAGCCTGGTTTTCTCTTCAAATAGAGCTGGCCTGATGGAATGATAGCTAATTCGCCATCACTAGATTTTGGTGATGATTTGAAGAACTTTTTTAAGGAATTCATGACCAATAATCGCAGCTAAAAACCACAGTGTCAGACTTTCAGATGTATGAAAAAGAGTATGGATGTAAAAGAAAGCCCAATTACCACACACAATTCAGCTCAGGTTGCTTACTGCTTTATTTATTTTTGTTTGTTTGTTTTGATTTTGTATCAGATAGCCGCGAATGATCTAGAAAGAAACAGTTCCGAGGGCAAGTCACGTGTGTCCGTCTCTCACTATAGACTTGCAAAACTTTAAACCCATCTCTCTTGACATAAGATGAGATGAGATGTGTACTTGATATCGCACAATCACAGCATTAATTAGAGCTTCTATGTTTGGATTGTACTCATCTGTACGGGCATGTGCTCCGGTACGAAAGATTTTCAGTAACATTTCACTAATAAGGCGAGATCTTAGTACAACCACCTATACTTTTAAAGATATCAAAGCAAGTACTACAAAGACAAAATCACATAGATCTAGAACTCTAGAGGAACTGATGAAGGAATCGATAGAGAAAAAGTCCAATGAGGATAAAAAGCCAAAAAGCATATTCACAGAGCTGCCTACTGCTAGTCAGAAGCAAAAAGCTTTAGATATAGTCAATACTGGACCAAAGATACCACAAAATTGGAGGAAGATGGAATTACCTGAATGGCAAAGACAAAGATATGCACTCATAGAGAAGTTTGCAGGTGAAAGATGGGCCCCAACAAAGAAGCTCTCAAGAGAGGATATGACCAGTATCAGGATGTTGAAAGAGAAATTACCTGATATGACGAGTAAAGAGCTTTCTGAACATTTCAAGGTATCACCAGAAGCTATTAGAAGAATCTTGAAGTCAAAATGGACACCTACAGAATCAGAAGAGGATAGTATACATGATAGATGGAAACGTAGACATGAAAAGGTGAAAAAGATCCTGAAAGTCAAAAACATGGACACAATAGCACCACCAAAGGTTTTCATAGACTCAACCAAAGAATATACCAAAGTGACATATACCAAAGATGGATATAAAAAAGGAAAAGGAAACAAATACAAATCAAACCAATCCAGATCCACCAATAATGGTAACCAGAAAACAAGCTTAAGAAAACTAAAGTTCTAGAGTGAGAAGTAGGAAGAAATAAAAGTACAGCTAATCACATTTGCATAATCATACCAACATACCTTACAGTTTGAACATACTAAACAAGACATGAATAACTAAAATGACCATGTACATATCCGGATAAAGAGTTATTTAAGTTTATATATTTTAATGATGCATGATATCGTCTAAATGAACATAATTTCAACGTAACTCATTTCATACTTCTCCTGTTAAGAACCATCCTTTCATAGTTCTTATATCGTTTTTTATATCTGTCCCTGATGAGTGACCATGTGGAGTTCTTCCCGTCTTGAATAATTGAGCATGATTATATGCATCTATATATCCTTGAATTCTCTTGATTTGGAATGCCAAAGGTCCAAGCTCATTAATGGTGACGTTGTTCTGGCGATAATCATTCAAGGTGTTACTTAGCTCTAGAAGTCTATCTCTAATGATATTTTTTGAACCAGTTGGTTCATCTGTGAAAGATACACCTGGTGAGCCTTTGTTGAATTCTATGGATGCTACTGATGACTCTTCTTGAACTGTTTGGACTTGAGCATCAGAGTAAAGTTTGTTGCCCCTCTTGATAGCTACTGTTGGAAGCTTATATTTATGGGAAAGTGTTACCAATAGTTCTCTAGCACGTTTGAGCACAGATGAGGTGAATTCTATTCTTCTAGAGTACTGCACTTCCAATAGAGGTTGGACAATGAAAATGAGTAGGAAGTATACCAACGATAAGCCTGTTCCTGATCTGTAGAGAAGTGAGGTGATGAATTTCAATGCTGGTGGAATCTCGACGGCATGCTTCTTCACTGGTACGTCTTCTGGAAATGTTATCTTCGAAATATCCTGAGAAATGGTTGTCATGTTGTTAGTCCGGCTTTGTTGATATTCAGGCTTGTCTTTACGTTTGAGTGGAGATAATAAATGTCATTGATAAAATCAGTGATTACACAATTTTCGAATTTCGCGGAGTACTTCAAAAACTTACCGATCGGTTAAATCATCAACTTATTTATTACATGAACACCTAATGAACATTTATATGCAGTATTCTTTTATTGAAATTATCGTTTGGCCTTCTTACTGGCTTTGGAACCCACTGATTTGGGACTTTGTTGTTCAGCAAGAGACTTTGGAGATAAATCTCCAATAGTACTTTTTCTTCTTCTTTTAGTCAGCGTAGATTGGGTTATATCCAATGCTGGAACTCCTTTACCACCTCTACTCGAGTCCACTGCTGAAGAGTCACTTGGTGATCCCTTGTTTGCTGCATCATCATTTTTGGAGGTTGATCCAGATGGTTTGGCTATACCTGAGGAAGCAGAGGTACCATTTCCTGTTACCTGCTTGCTTTTAGATTTGTTCCCATTCAATTCATCATTTGTGTTGTAGAACTTCTCAACATAGTTATCTAACGCACTAAGTGGTCCCACCTGTTCAGTTTGAGTTGAAAATAACATCAAGCTTTTCAAATGAGCCATCACATCGCTGACTTGCAGGACTCTCATCACACTTTCCTGTAAACCAAAATTCGACATACTATGGAACACCTCATAGTTTGATCTAAAGCCTTGTAAAACTTTCAGCCTTTTATTACTATCCTTCTTATCGTCATCTGATTTATCCTTAGATCCCAAATCGGAATATATATTCTTTAATTTAGATTCATCACTTATCAATTTTTCTAAAGCCGGCCATTCAACACCTGGAATGAAAACATGTGTTTGAAAGTCCAACCAATCTAATTTTAGGTTTTGATTCAGTATACCTTTAACATTACCATGTATTTTCACATAAGACCCATCAGAGTAGTAATGAGTGAAACAACATCTTGGACTCTCTAGATAAGTCATCCCATTAGCGAGCACTTGAGTTCTTAACATACCTGGCTGAATTTCAATTCTCGTTACCCCGGATTGAATGATTGAAAAGAAAAATCTGGGTATGATTGGAACACTGAACTCAAATTGTCTAGAATCAACACCACTTTTGACTGAATATCTCATCGTACCAATTTCACTGAAATAATCTGTAACGATTTTCTTCCAGTATAGAATGTTTTTAACACTATCAGATCTAACTCCAATAAGTTCACAGAAATCTAAGAATCTTAACGTCACTAAATTAGACATTTGTTTCTTGTAATTGATCATTTGTGTCATTGCGGAATTAGAATTATAAGAGGAAACAGGCACAACGCGTGCTTGCCCATTAACTGCATTCATTGGAGTAGCACTCATAGGTCTGGACCCTGGTTGAGGAGGTGCTGCACTAATCGAAAACCTTGATGATTTTGCACTTGAAGGTTTTGATTGACCAGCGGCTGCTGTTGCAGGTAGTGATTGAGTTATTGTCTGTTGAGAAATAGATCCCTGTGGGCCCAAAGAGCCCATAGTAACAGCAGGAGCACCACCTGGTGTTGGGTTTTGTCTAGCGCTAGGAGTAGGTGGTTGATGAGGTGGAATTTGAATGTGTTTTGGAGCAGCTGATTGTCTCTGGTGTTGTTGTTGTAATTGTTGTTGTGTCTGCTGAGGTTGAAGACGTTGTTGTTGAGGAGTTTGTGCAGGTTGCTGCTGAGAGTTCTCATTATTCTGTTGAGACTGCTGCTGGGCTTGTTGTTGAGACTGTTGTTGTTGATGTGCTAGCTGTTGAGAGTGAAGTTGATGTTGTTGAGGAGCTTGTGATTGAGGTCCATGTTGAGGCAGCGGCTGTTGTTGTTGTTGCTGCTGCTGATGTAGCTGTTGTTGTTGCGACAAAAATTGTTGCTGTTGCTGTTGCTGCTGCTGCTGAGAAAGACGTGGTGATTGTTGTGGTATAGTTCCTTGAGGGATTGATGGTTGAGCCTGACCTGAATAGCTTTGTTGATTTTGGAAGTGCTGAAGGGGTGAGACGTTACCAGTACGTTGATTAGAGAACTGCTGTTGCTGGGATTCCATAGTAGGCTGTTGCTGTTGTTGTGGTTGTTGAGTTTGAGACAATCCACCATGACCTAGCTGCTGTGGGCCCTGGACATCAGCACCTTGATGTTGAGGCAACTGGGGAGCTGTATACTGTTGCGGTATTTGAGGATTGACACCATTTTGTTGTTGTTGATGTTGCTGCTGCTGTTGCTGTTGCGGATGTTGCTGGTGTTGTTGCTGTTGGTGTTGCTGATGTTGTTGTTGCTGCTGCTGTTGATGTTGTTGTTGTTGCTGCTGCTGCTGCTGCTGTTGTTGTTGTTGATGTTGTTGTTGTAGGTCAGCATAATGTTGTTGTGCTTGAAGAGCAGCTAATTGTTGAGGGTGAAGGTTCTGGTTCATCACCTGTGGCCTATAGTTACCATTATAATTCATGGTGCTTAGCTGTGTGGTTGACTGTAAACTACTTCAAGTTCTTCTTTGTGCTTCACCTTGGTGGAAATGTTTGACAGGTGAAATAAACAGAATATTTGTGAATATGCCGGACGGTAAAAGGGCGGGATTTAGCTGTAGTTCTTGAAACTAAGTCTTTGAGTGAGAGACGAGCTTTGATTGGCACAAATTATTGTTGTATAAATGTAGGGGGTTTAGAATATGCGTGTTGGTGCACTTAATCAAAGTTTCAAGAGGGATGGAAACAGGATAAATAGTTATTTTTTTTTCGTGAAAAAGGTGAAGAATTTATCAAGATCGGCGGGAAAGTATTTTTCAGTGGCCGATTATTCGAGGCAGGTCGAGTCGTTCGGTGTATAAATTGATGACAATTGAACCAATGAGTTCTCCAGTGATAAAGTACTTTTATCCTTGTTAGTTAGTTCTTCTGATTAGAACACTTTCCACAGAAATTGCCAAAATAATCGACACAATTTCTCGATCGGTAATGAAAATTATAGCGAAATGCAGGGGCACACAACCATACACATAAAGTGGAATTCTACAATGATACTGCAAATCAATATGGATTAAAAGTGTTTATTTACTTAGACTTGGAGACAATACCCCCAGATAAAGGTTCAGGTACCCGTAATTGAAGACTATCCTTTTTGGAGACCCAACTGAATAAAGCTGGGTGCTGTAATTGTGGTCTTCTTGGTTTGTCTAGTGAGCCTGACTGTTCTTCATCTTCCTTAAGACTAGCTGCACTAACTTTGGCAGCTCTTCTTTTCAATAACTTATTGATAGTATCTTGTTTTTCTTCTTCAAGCTTTCTTTCAATGAAGTTCTTTCTCTTTCTGGCAATTTCTGCTTTCTTCAGTTGATTCTCTTCTTCTGTAAGAACGCGTCTCTTACTGATGTTGTTACTCAATGCTAAAAACTTCGTAGGATTTAACGAAGATGTAGAGGAGATAGATTTGGATTCTCCATCTAGTAGCTTTGACCGCTGTCTCTCTGTCATTTTGGTAACATCAGCAGGTTTGTAATAGTTTTGTTCATCATCATCTGATAAACCCTCATCATCAAGAGAAGGTGTTGGAATGATATCTTCACTATCAGATAGCACATCGTAGTCGTTATAGTCAGGAGCAGAATCAACAGGAGTTTTTCTTGGTCTACCTACTGGTCTCTTGACCTTTGGTGGTTCTGGTGGATTGGCCTTCTTTGATTTCGTTATTTGTTTGGTTTTTTGTTTAGTCTTTTGGCCTCTTGGCTTAGGGGTAGAAGCATCATCACTATCCGAGTATCCTGCATCATCATCATCATCTTGCCCAACACTATCACTTAGAATTTCATCATCAATTCCCTTTGCGGCCGTTACTTTCAACTTCAACTTTGGTTTTTTCTTCTCTGGTTCTTGTTCTGCAATATCGTCATCGCCATCATCAATATTTTGGATAGCTTCATCATCAGAAGACAGCGGAAGTCCTTCATCGTCATTCTCGTATTCTTCAACATCTTCTTCGTCCTCATCTTCTTCATCGTCTGATAATTCATCATCATCCCCATTGTCGTCTTCAATGTCATTTTCCTCGTCTTCTTCATCATCCTCTATATATCTTTGATTCTTTCCTTTTCTTGTTGACACTCTTTCATCTTCATCGTAAACGTCTTCCAAAGAGCTCAAGTCTGAATCAGAGGAGCTCATCTTCTATGTATTTTGAAACTAGTCTTCTGTATTAGTCTTCTAAAGCTGTTCACTCTTTGTATTACGCCAGATTTGTTGTTCTTGTGTTTTGTAACGTTCAGGGAAATCAGGTCTCAAGGAGTCCCACAGTCCAATATTCGCGATCAGGTAGTCTACAAAGTCTACAAAGTCCTTTGACCATAGTCTCTAAGTGCCTAACACCCACACACCGCGATATTTATCTGTGGTTACACGCTCAGAATTCTGCCATTTGTTCCTGGTTGGCCAAACCCTCTGAGAAGTAAACGCTCAAGGAAAGGTAAACAAAGACACTTTTTGGTCTGTACATCACACTTATCACAAGAATTACACTGTATAAACACTGCTGGAGGGATGAGTGACCAGAATACTCAAGTGTTTGCGGCGATACCAGAGCCTGAGGTGAAGAAATGTTCTCGTTGTCGTATGAAAAGAACAGAAGAAACCGAATCATTGGAGTTACTTAATAAATATGCAACTTGTGCCAGTTGCAGGGCAAAACGAAAAGTTGTGAAGGTTCCAGGAGATCAGTAAGTATGAAATAGCATCTTTGGAAGTATTGTGGGAATCATTGAGCCATTTTCCAACCAACAGGAGTTTGAAATCAAACTTTAGAGTTGATAGTGGAGCAGAGAGATCAAAATAGGCTGGTGAAATGATATCTACTTCCTTGGACTATAAGTCTTCATTATAATGAATTATACTAACATTTGGATCAACCAGTATCAACTTACCAAACTTATTCTCAAACTATCCTGAGTTTTTGGACAAAATCAAACTTAACACAACACAAGATATTTTCAATCATCATTTCAAAGGTGAGACAGACCCTGCCATATTCAGAAGGTATGGCGAGGATGTAGACGCAGTGACTTACCAAATGGTAGCCAAACAACTGATAGAGACATATATCAACCCAATGATGATGGAAACTGGTTACAGATTTCCTGTCAGGGATCATCATAAAGGTGGTGAAAAATCAAAAAAGATCTCATTCATGTTCATTTGCAGTCAGGACCGTGCTAAACAAAGAAAATCAAGATCCACTGATCAAAGAACAGTACCGAATAAACTAAAAACACAACTGTGTCACTCCAAGATCAGTCTCAGCTACAACCTAAACGATGGTACTTTATCGTTAAGTTACAATCATAAAGCACATCCTCCATATTCATGGAAAAGATCCAGAGAAGATGACGGAACTTCTCATCTAGAGACCTTGGCTAATCAAAATCGTTCAAATGGGCATTATCTGAATGAGGAGTACCAAGAAAGAACTAGACAGGCCTTACAAGGTCCTCAACAGAATCTTGTCCAGCAACAACAGCAACAATCACAATATAACGCCCTCCCCTCACAAACTCAACTTCAACTACCATCTATCAACCATCGTTACAATGTCGTTGATTCGACCAACAATTTCAATAATCAAATACAAAACCATAGTCAATTCAATAACCAGTTGCATTTTGGGCAATTTCATATCCCACTTACCCAGCAATATCAAGCCCCTACATCATCACACCAACAGAATGGCACTCTGGTTGACCCAAGTGCCAATCAAAATGGCTTGAACTTGGCTCAATCTTCAACTGAACAGAATAACGTTAGTGGATCACTACTGCCCTATGGAACAGATGTAGCTTCACAATCACAGAACAACACACTCAGACAAGTGGTGGACTCTGATCTTCCTGCAGTTCAAGCAGTTCAAGCAATACAGGCACTTCAAGGACAACACCAGTCTATTGCTAAGAATGAAAATGGTAATGACAGAGGGAATGTTGCAGATGAATTGAACGATAATAACAGAATAAGGACTGGTACGGGCATAACTACGGAAAACATTGATAAGGAACTAATAGGATTAGATAGTTCGGTATCATGATCTCTTGAACCATCCAAGAATGATAGGATGTATAGCTGTAATGGCATAGCTTTGTGATATGATATTACAAGTAAATTATGTACTGTATTGATGCATTCGCCTCTTCATTGTTCGTATAAATGTCATTTTAATGTAACTGCGCCATGTTACTGCGATGAGCTCGGGCTGTATAAACACTATAAAAACAAGGGCTCACAAAGAAGTACGTTCTCACCAAAACCCCCCTGCCAACTTCTCATTGGCTGCTTATTCTCCTTAGTTCGTCTCAAAACCTTTGTGTTTAAACAGTGATTTGTTTCTTGATTATCTGCATGATCCGATCTTCAGAAAGCAATAAAAAAAATCACAAAATTTATGACACAACTACAAATACAAAACTAAATCAAAACTCTTTAACAAAGTAGCCAATTAACAACATTTAAGAAACAGAGAAACATGTCAGTGACACTTCTCTACGCCAAATCGAAAGTGTACGTTCATCCGTCAAAGAACTCGAAGGAGAACGTTCCTGGGTTTTTGTACATTTACAGAGACTCTCCTGGTGCCACCAATAGAGAACTCAAGTTTGGATGGACTGCAGAAACGTTGATACCAAAAGAAGACCTTACAACATTTGAACAAGTTGATTTGAGCTCTCACACAGATCGTTATAAAGTTAAAAGACCTTCTGATTTTGGAAGCTTTAGTTTCACCGTACATATTGGAGAACTCTTCTCCATACAAAAGAGACCGCCTTCATTAGGATGGTGGTATGGATCACTGATAATCAACACACATAGTCCCCATGATAGACTACCTGTTCTATTCTTCCATGATGATGAGTGTGCTAGCACGGTGCTGGAACAAGAGAGAAAGAACAAAGACTTTGAACCGTTTGGTGATGATAATGAATTATTCTGGGGTGGTGTTCAATTTTTGAATGAGTTAAGTAATTATGCAAACTTGGTGAAGTCCACTTTAGAAGATTCTATCTTATTAGTGAATCCATCAGCTGAAGATTTGAACAATTTCAGTCCTACTAATGTCACACATCGTCCTTTGAACAATCCAATCAACAATGCTAATTTCAATTTCAATAGGTTTTTGAACGATGCAAGATGGTCTGTGTTGGAAACATTAGCCAAAGTTACTAAATTTACAAGAAATCAGGTGAATGATGTTATTGATGATAGTCCACTGGCTATAAAGAAGATTTTGAAGAACCCTGATGTCATTAGAGTCAATGAAGATTTTGATACCGCCAGAGTTTATTTAGCAAATTGGGCAATGGGAGTTCAAGAACAAGCTACAAAATCAAGAAAACAGATAATATTAGATGATAGTGCAAGAAATGTGTTATCTAAAGAATTGGGAATCAGTTTTGATAAACTTTTACCTGAAGAGATTTTGAATGCACATGAACGTTCAAGACAATTAACAAAAGTTGAATGGGAATCATTTTTCGATCATACTGGAAGATTAAACTTGACTGTTAATGAAGTCAAGAGTAGAATATTTCATGGTGGAATCAATGAAGTCATTAGAAATGAAGTTTGGGTTTTCTTATTGGGAGTTTATCCATGGGATTCCTCATATCAAGAACGTAAAGACCTAAGAAAAGTCTTGGAGTCACAATATAACGAACTTAAGGGTAAATGGGTAAATGATGAGGAATTAAAACATGATGAATATTTCAAAGATCAAGTTTTCAGAATTGAGAAAGATATTCAAAGAACTGATCGTAACTTACCTCTATTCAAACATCAACAAAATGAAGACGATAATTCTGATGGTTTTAATATTACAAATCCTCACTTACTACAGATGAAAGAGATTTTGCTAACGTTTAATCAATACAATGATAAGTTAGGCTATGTACAAGGAATGACCGATCTTTTATCACCAATTTATGTCACTTTACAAGATTCAACTTTAGCATTTTGGTGTTTTACTAAATTCATGGATAGAATGGAAAGAAATTTCCTTCATGATCAATCAGGAATGAAGGATCAAATGAACACATTGAATGAACTTGTTCAATTCATGTTACCTGATTTATACATTCATTTAGAAAAGTGTGATTCCAACAATTTGTTTTTCTTCTTTAGAATGTTATTAGTATGGTATAAGAGAGAATTTGAATGGGATCAAGTGTTGATATTATGGGAAGTTTTCTGGACTGATTTTTACAGTTCTCAATTCCATTTGTTTTTTGCATTAGCTATTTTACAAAAAAATGATAAGATTGTTAGAGATCATTTAAAACAATTTGATGAAGTTTTGAAATATTTTAACGATTTATCAATGACTTATAATTTGAATGATTTATTGACTAGAGCTGAATTGTTATTCCTGAAGTTTAGAAAAATGGTTGAGATTATTGACAGAGAATGTGAAACTAATAATTCAAAGAGTCCAATTAGTGATAATTTAAGATTATTATTGAGTAAAGACCTAGTGATTAAAAAAGAACTTGAAAGACATAATGGTTAGCTTATATTCCAACACGGGGCAGTGCATCATTACAATATGCACCTACATTTATTATATACATATTATTTTAATGAATATTTATGATGACGATGAACCACAATCGATCTGTACTAAACTTTGAGAAAACCCAGTCTCACCATTCTTCATAACTTGACTTTGAATAACAAGACCAGATAATTGTTTCCCTTTAACACAACCAGAATCCAAACCTTTAGTATATTTCTTTAAGTTTAACCCTACTCCAGAATGATGTCCATAAAACACAATTTTTCGATCTTTTTTAGAAACATTTTCCTTCATATAATTGTTATAATCTTGATACCATGATTTCTCAATATCCAACCATTCCATGACATTTTGATCAGTTTCTTGATATGGTGGGGATAATCCAATATGTGTAGCTATCCCTTTGATGAGTTTGTAATTAGAAGAACTTGGTTCAGATGGTGAATCACCTACAGCAGTAGGTTTTGAATCGAATAATGGAACAAGACCAAGATCTAAGAACAATGGAGCAGAACTTAAATATTTGATATGATCTGGTGTAAGTTTCTTTGCAATTTCAAGTTCATTATCGTATTTATCATTATTTGGATCTTGATCTAATCTGAAAACATCATTATCATCAAATGACAGATCATTAAAATGTGAATATTTTGAAAGAATATTTAATTCATGATTACCCAAAACGATAGTGAAGTTATGCAACATGGCATAGTCCAGCACACCAATGGAATCTGGTCCTTTTGATATGAAATCTCCTAATAGTATAACTTGATCTGCTTCTTCATTAAGTTTGACCTGATCTAACAATAGTTTTAACTGATCAAGACAGCCATGAACATCACCAATGAATATAACTCTACTAATCTTTCCGTCGTCTTGTAGACCCCATTCTAGCTCTGATGTAGTATATTTCTGTAACACTGGGATGGGTACTCTATCAGGAAGTGATAATACTGGAGCTATGATCATAACATAAACCAAGATGGGCAGAATGATGACCATACCCAGGTTGAATGTCCATGTCTTGTAGAACGGCACCATGTGGTCATCTCTATCATCATCTAATCTTTCGTAGTCGTAGAATATATCGCTCATCAAAGAACTAAGTGATCTGTCTTGAATATGAGTGTGTATTTGTATGTGAGTGGTTTCTAGTCGGTTGACTAGTCTTACTCACATTTATTTCCTCTCATTATGGCATAACCGGACTGCCGATGCCTTTATATGCTGCTTACTGCTGCTGCTTACTGCTGCTACCTTTGTAGTAGCTCCACTTAGTAAGAGATGATAAGCACGTGCCCGTTATCAGTGTAGTCACGTGGATTGTCACATGACCACAGAAGTATAATCGGAATTTGGTTATCGGAATTGAGAATTGAAGGTGGGGGACTCATAAAAAAAATAGAATGGTCTGGGCCTTTTTCCCAATTTGAAAGTTTGGGGCCTCCCTTTTCGCGAAATGACGTTTTACGATTTTGTAACAAAAACAAAAAAATTAGTGGAAAGTGAAGTGAACAAACAAAAAGTGGAAATAGTGATAAAGCAATTGGTTGTTCACTTGTTGAGTCTCTGGGAATTACCTGTATTGTTGTTGTACTCCTTGTTTGTTCTTATACCTGATTACTCATACCCACTTCAGTGCTTTGTTACATCTGTGTTTTTAACTTGCCATCACATCACATCACACCACACATATACATATATTATACACACACACATCCTTAACTATAAAACATGAGTGATATTATAGACTGGGGTATTTTCGACCAGTTAGTTCTGATGGATGATGATGAACCAGGTTTTTCTAAATCATTAATACAAACATTCATACAGCAAGTGGATCAGACTTTTAAAGATATAGAGATCAGATTGGATGATAAAGGAGATGAAGATATTAGTTCAGATGATAATTTAAATTCATTATCACAATATGGTCATTATTTAAAAGGTTCAGCAGCTTCATTAGGACTTGTGAAGATTCAAGAACAATGTGAAAAGATTCAAAATTATGGTTTAAAAAAAGATTTTGATGGTGGTGTTGTTAATGAAAATTGGATTGATGCTATAAAAGAAGCTTTAAAGAATGCTAGGATAGAATTCGATAGTGCTAGAAAAGTTCTTTCTGATTATTACAAAGAAGAACTTTAATTAATCATGACAATATGGTATTACCATTTAAATAAAATGATGATTTCTGATATAAATAAATATGTAGGCCATATGTTTAACTATGAACGTTTATATAAATCATGATCAATTTTATCACCTAAATGATCATTATTCTCCAAAAATTTATAATTTTCCAAACCTTTTGGCATATAATTCTGTTTAACTTTCCCATCTTTATAATCTGGATTATATTTATAATCTTGTCCATAATTCATCTCTTTCATTAATTTTGTTGGGGCATTTCTTAAATGTAATGGAATCTCACTTGATGCCAACTGAGGTTCATTATTCATTAATTGATTAATTTGATTCCAACTTTTATAAATCTTGACTGATTTAGGAGCATTTGCTAATTTAACTGCACAATGAACCAATGCTAAATCAGCTTCAGGTAATCCAACCATTTGAACTGATTGATATGCTGCAACTGCAAATGGTAAACATGAATCATCCAAGACACCAACATCTTCTGATGCAATTCGAATCATTCTTCTAGCTATATATAATGGGTTTTCACCGCCTTTTAACATCTTGGCTAAATACCATAATGCAGCATTTGGATCTGATCCTCTTATTGATTTATGAAATGCAGAGATTGTATCATAATGTGAATCACCAACTCTATCATATAATAAATGAGTTTTTTGTAATATTGGCCTTATATCATCACTTGTTATCTTTGGTGAAGTTGTAGCTTTTGAATAATGAGAATCTATTAATTCCAAAAGATTAATTGCACTTCTTGAATCACCATTTGATATATCACTAATGTAATCAATCCCATCTTTTGATATTTGTAAAAGTGGTTTATTCAATACTAATTTTCTTGTCTTATTTAATAATAAAATACCTTTACTCAAAATCTTATGGATTTCATTGATTTCCAATTTATTCAAAGTGAACACTTTACACCTACTCAGCAACGCGTTGTTTAATTGGAATGAAGGGTTTTCAGTAGTAGCACCTATTAATATGATCTCACCTTTTTCAACATACGGGAGAAAAAAATCTTGTTGAGTTTTATTATAACGATGTATCTCATCACAAAACACAATACTTCTTCTTTTAGTAAGGAAATATTCCTTGGAACAATTTTCAAAAATCTTACGTAGATCTTGGATCCCACTATTCGTAGCATTTAATTCAATAAATTTTTGTTTTGTTGATAATGAAATAATTCTTGATATTGATGTCTTTCCTGTTCCTGGAGGTCCCCAGAATATCATTGAAGGAATATGATCATTTTCTATGAAACCACGTAATAGACCATTAGGACCTAATAAATGTGTTTGTCCAATGTATTCTTCTAAAGATTTAGGACGAAGTTTCTCACTTAATGGCGTTAGGAGTTGTGCCTTAAGTATCTTTATCTCTTCTTCTTTTGATGGTGATTTATTAACTGGTTCTTGTGGGTTTGATGTAGTTGTGGCTGTAGTTGTGGTTGTAGTGGTAGATGAAGATGATAAATCCGAAGGTTGTCTTGATTTGATAGTGATATAAGATTTTGGCTTATTCCCATTCAGTATAGACAATGGCGTTTTCTTGAGTGGAGGCCCATTATTCTCTTCCTCATCATCGATGGAGATGATCTCGTGTTTCTTGGATGATCCACATGTGTCCAGATGCTTGTTTATGAGTTCGATACTGACTGGTTTCCCACAGATAGGACAGCTGACCATTTCTAAACCTGTGTTCTTCTACTACAAAATAGATAACGCCATTTAAATGTATTTGTATTTGTATTGTTTATACTTTATCTTTAAATTTTCGCGTAAATAAACTAAAAAACTAACAAATCCAGTAATTAGCCTGATTTGTACAGCTCGTGGATAACGGCCAAAGAGGAAGCGTAATACTTTGGAGCACCGGTCTCAAGAGCCTTCTCCTCGGTCTCGATCCCACTGAGCACCAGCAGAGTGGCCAGCCCACCGTCGTTACCGAACTTGATGTCGGTGTTCAGACGGTCTCCAACCATGATACTTCTCTTTCTGTCCAGGTTCTTATCACTGACAACGGCATCCAGCATATTCTGACTTGGTTTACCACATGCGATTGGAGTACGACCACTGGAGTAACTCACAGACTCGATGATGGAACCAGCACCAGGTAGGATCAGTCCTTTTTGTGGGAAGGTAGAATCAATGTTTGTAGCTAAGAACTCAACGTTTGGTTGTTGCAAGTATTGTAAAGTGATGGCTAATCTATGGTAGTTGATCTTAGTATCTAAACCAGCAATAACAGCACCAACGTTTGGATCAATAGGTAAGAATGGGGTAGTGTTATGGTTGAATTTTTCATCTAATCTTTCATCAGTACCTCCAAGAGCTTCATACCCAAGTTCTTGTAATTCTTGTACGATACCAGATTCACCAAGAACCCAAACTTTTTTGTCTTTTGGTAATTTAACAAAATGGTTTAAATAAGTAGCACTAGCATAAGCAGAACCGAAAACTTCTTCTTTTTCAACTTCTAAACCAAATTTAGCAAATTTCTTGGTATAATCTTGTCTTGATTTAGTAGAGTTGTTTGTAACAAACACAACTTGTTTGCCTAATTGTTTTAATAGTTGAATACTCTCAACAGCGCCTGGAATGGCATGGTCACCTAACCAAATGACACCGTCACAATCAAAGATGAAGGTATCGTAGTTGGCCAGTAGTTCTGTGATTTGTTGTGTGGTTGTTAGTTTTAAAGGAGCCATTATGTCTATGTTAGTCTATTATATAGCTGGTTAAAGAGTAAAGAGTTGTTAAGTAAAGAGAGTTGATAATTGATACTGATATGAGAGAAGACTGAAGATGCGCATCATGAGTTGTTTTAGGACATCCGGACACCTGTGAGCCTTTCCACTCAGTGTGGAATGGAGGACTATATGGACTATTAAAAGACTTAATAGACTTAATAGACTACAATATATAAGACTTAATGGACTAGATGAATTTTAAGGAGAGCGCGAATAACAAATTCATTCAAAATTGACTGAATAACTGAATAACCCCATATAAATAAAACAAAGAACAAGTGGAAGAACAAAGAACAAAGAAAGATGCCTCAAGATCTGCCACCAGTCGGAGGATATGACCCTATTCAATGGAGACGTAACTTACCATCCCGTGGGTTCCGTCCTAAAGTCTGGCTCGGTTTGTTACTGGGAGTAGTGGGTTATGGATGGTTCAAGGTGATTCAAGGGTTAAGAGAACGTCGTGAACTCAGTAGAGAGAAAATATGGGCAAGAATACATATCACACCATTGTTGATTGCAGAAGAGGACAGACATAGTGTTCGTCGTTGGTTCAGTGACAAGAAGCGTGAAGAAGAGGTTATGCGTGATGTCGAGGGCTGGACTCCTAAACAGAGTGTTTATAACGATGGGAAGTACCGTGATCCATTATATTCCTGGGTCAGTACTGATAAATGAGTTATCCACTGACTACTTATTTATACTATTTATCTATTTATTAACTTATCTATCTATTTATTCATCTATTTATTTATCTATTCATCTATTTATTCATCTATTTATTTATCAATATCAATCATCAATTTTCGTAGCCCAACAAAACGCTGCAAAATTAAACATCAAACAATTTTATAAAAGTGTCAATATTTACGAATTTAACCGTTTAATATAAAACAACAAATTAACAGACCACGCAAAAAATGGGTCTTCTTTCACAGCTGCTGATTCTGGTGAGGATCATCACGGTGTTCTACTCCATCATCCCTGATTGTGACGAAGGTATGTCTCTCTCTCTTTTTTATTTCTCTTCATAGTACACCATACCACTAACACTATCTATCCGAACAGTCTTCAATTACTACGAACCACTCAACTTTCTAACTCGTGGATTCGGGAAACAAACATGGGAATACTCTCCGGAATACGCCATCAGATCATGGTCATACCTCTTACCTTATATCATACCCATCACTCCATTATCTGCCATTGTGGATCATTTCCAACTAACACCATCCATAACATTTTATGCCATCAGATTACTCACTGTTAGTTTCACAATATACGCTGAATTACATCTTTACAAAACATTAACTAAATGGGGAATCAAATTGGCTAGTTGGTACCTATTATTCACCCTAGTTTCAACTGGGTATTCTCATGCTGGTGTTGCTTTATTACCTTCAAGTCTTGCAATGAATTGTGTTACTTTAGCTACTTCAAATTTTTTGAGATTTTTAGGTAATGGATCTACAAGAAATGCATTGCTTGTTACTCATTGGTTTGCTATTGGTGGATTATATGGATGGCCTTTTGCCTTGGTTTTGGCATTACCTTCAACTTTATACACTTTATCCATATATTATTTCAAAGATCCAGTGAAATTTAAAAGATACTTATTATGGTCCATTGTTATCTTCTTCTTCCATCTTGTTGTTGTAATGGAGATTGATTACCATTATTACGATAGAAGTGTTTTGGTCCCATTAAATATCGTGTTGTACAATGTTATTCATGCTGATAAGGAATCTGGTCCAAATATCTTTGGAACTGAACCTTTGAGCTATTACATTATTAATTTGTTATTGAATTTCAATGGTATTGCATTTTTAGCTTATTTTGGATCTATTGCACTCCCATTCTTAAACTTCTTCTTCAAGTTGAGACATACACCTTTACAAATAATAACAATTACAAGTCCATTGATTTTATGGTCTGTTATCTTTTTCAGTCAACCACATAAAGAAGAAAGATTCTTATATCCAGTTTATTCATTGATTAACTTAACTGCTGCTTTCACTGTGTTCTTCTTGATCGAATTATTCTTTAAAATCCTTCCAGTTAAAATCATCAAGAAATTTTTAACTATTTTAACAATCTTGATCATAACAATCACTTCAATCTTAAAGACCATTTCATTATCATTGAACTATTCTGCTCCATTATCAGTATATGCACAAATCCCATCAGATGCACAAGGTAATCTATGTGTTGGTAGAGAATGGTATAGATACCCAAGTTCATTCTTCTTACCTTCAAACCTAAGATTAAAATTCATCCAATCAAACTTCAATGGGTTATTACCTGGTGATTTTAATGAAACATTAACAATAAACAAAGCTATCAGTACCGTTCCTGAAAACATGAATAATAAAAACTTGTTTGATTCTTCAAAACTCGTTGATTTTGCTCAATGTGATTACGTTATTGATATTGATCAACCTATTGATATTGAATCAAATGAAATCTCAATGATTGATTCAAATGGTGATGTTAAACAAGGTTGGGAATTGATTCATTCTGAAGCATTCTTAGATAATGATAATAGTGAAGGATGGGGAAGATTACTTTACATCCCTGAATCATTGCATGAAATCACCAAGACAAACTTGGTTCATCATAATTATAATTTGTACGCAAAGAAAGCTGTGCAAGTTGAAAAAGAACAACAACAAGCTGAAAATATATAAACTAGAATAGACTAATTAATAGATATAAATACATAAGAAACTAAAAAACAATAAAAAGACATGTGATTTTTTCTATAAAGTATCTAAGACAAATGAAGACGTAATTATAACATTTTTTTAATAATTAGTTGACTGATTTTTTCAACATAGATTCTCTACCTGGACCAGTACCAACCCATTCAATAGGAACATTTAAGAAATCTTCAATGTATTTCAAGTAACTTTTAGCATTATCAGGAAGATCATCATATTTTTTAATTTGAGTAATATCTTGATTCCAACCTGGTAAAGTCTCATAAACAACTTCAACTTTACCAAGATCAATTAAATCTTCTGGGAAAGATTTCAAAGTTTTACCATTTAATTTATAAGCAATACCAACTTTAATTTCTTTAAAAGTATCCAAGACATCAAGTTTAGTTATGTTTAAAGAAGTATAACCATTAATCAAAGTTGAATATTTCAAAACAACTAAATCTAACCAACCACAACGACGTTTTCTACCAGTGGTAACACCATATTCAGCACCAATGGTTTGTAAAGCTTCACCATCAGGGTTTAATTGTTCAGTTGGGAAAGGACCTTCACCAACTCTGGTGGTATAAGCTTTCACAACACCATAAATGTTCTTAATTGCTCTTGGAGGAATACCTAAACCAGTAATAACACCACCAATACCGGTGTTTGAAGAAGTAACATATGGATAAGTACCGAAATCAATATCCAACATAAGAGCATTAGCACCTTCAACTAAGATTCTTTTGTTTTCAGAAAGGGCATTATGAATGAATTCAACAGAATCAACAACATGAGGTTTTAATAAATCTTTATATTTCTTATATCTTGCTAATTCTTCTTCAACATCATATTCAAAATCACCATATCTTTGTTGTCTTGTAGTAACTAATCTTCTATATTTAGTTTCGAATTCAGCCCAAGCTTCTTCATTATCATTAACTAAATGATGAACTCTTAAACCAGATCTTGAAGCTTTAGTGGCATAAGTTGGACCAATACCTTTACCGGTGGTACCGATAGATTTCTTATTACCAGAAAGTTCAGCTTCTCTTAATTTATCAGTTCTTTGATGGAAATCAAAGACTAAATGAGCTCTTGAAGAGATGAATAATCTATCTCTACAAACAAGACCTTTTTTTTCCAAGTTTTCCAATTCTTCAAATAAGGAAGGAATATGGATAACAACACCAGAACCAACCAAATTTAAACAATTTGGGTTGACAAGACCAGAAGGTAACATATGGAAATCATACTTGACCCCGTCAACAACGATGGTATGACCAGCATTATTACCACCAGCGCATCTAGCACAAACATCGATATCTTCACATAAGATATCCACTAATTTACCTTTACCTTCATCACCCCACTGGGAACCTAAAACAACAGAGGCCATTATAATCAACTTTTTCTACTAAAAATGTTGATGAACGTTTATCAAAGCGTTAACCAAACCAAGAAAAAAAGGAAAAAAGGACAAGAACTGAACAATTAATTTTGGAACTGAAAAGATTTTTATATAAGTAAATTTATTTGACCAACAACTATTAATTTTGATGGGTCATAATTGTTTTTCTCGGTATTTCGCGTGGACTGTAAATTTTTGACTCTGAAATTATGACTGGTTGTCATGAATACGTGTATTAGAAATGAGTAGAGTAGTATATAAATACGATATTTGTATTGCTGACACTCAGAGCTTCACAATGATACCAATATCAATATAAAACAGGTCCTTCTGAATCTGGTAATTTGGCGAAAACTGGAAACGTGTTCTCTCTTCGTATTAATTCGTATTAATTCGATAAATTTATTTCTATTTTGGGAAGTGCCAAATAATGGCGAAATGTTTGGGGTATACCATTTTGGGAACATTGCGTAAATTGGCGAACTGGTTATGTGCCCGTGATTTTTATACATATTTTTTTTAACGCTTTTTAAAAACACTAACAAAAGATATAAATTAAAAGTCTTTATTTGTTTGCATCTTCTCTCTGAGTTCCAGTTAGACCGATTCACTTGTTCGTTGATCATGTCTACCACCAAACTAGACTCAAAGGCTTTCAAACAGCAGAAGAAGAGACAATCTAGAAATATACGATCTGAAGTCAATGACCCAGCTCTTAATAAAGAATCAATACTATCAGTTAATGATTTCCTTAAATCTAGAAAATACGAAATTACTGAATTGGAAAAAGCTCAATTAAGTTCAAAATATGCTTCATCAACTAGAGTGTTCCAACACCTACCACGTAAATTAAGAAGAAGAACTGCATCCCATAATGTCAAGAGAATACCCAAAAGATTAAGAAACCGTGCCATTAGAGAGATGAGTAAGAATGATTCTCCAGTTATTAAAAAAAGAAAATCAAGAGGTCAAGAACTTTATCGTCTAAGGACAACAAGAGCTTTACTGAGAATAGCTGCAAAGGCAACAATGAGTAAATTAGTACCGAATGAAACTAATCTAAAGTTAGGTAAACTCAAATTAAGACAAAGAATCAAGACATTAAGCAAAGAATTGAAAACCAAAGACGGCAAAACATCTCATTTCAATAGAATTAATAATAAAGTTGGATCTTATGATATTTCCGATATCAACAAATTAGCACCAAATCCTATTGGGAAATTGAAATTCATGAAGAGACAAAAAGATTTTGTTTGGTTGAATTCTCATGTTTGGCATTCTAAAAGAGCACATATGATTAAAAGATGGGGATATCAAATCCCTTCAAGACCAACACAAAAATGTTTCAGATTGACTCATAGAAATTTGAATACAACAGGTGGAATCACTTGGGATAAAAGTTTTATAGCAACTTGTGTTTTACAAAGTGATAATCAAAATTCAATTGTTGATTTATTACAAAAAATTACAAAATTGGATAAAATTGGGAAAAGATATTTATCAAATGGTTCTATTGTTGATAAGTTGGTTTATGATAATAATGGTGAAATTTTGGGAGAAATTACCATAATTTCTTTCCATAATGGTGAAATCTATAGAAGTGTTTTAAGAGTTCATCCTTCAATTTACCAACAACTATTTTCAGAATTAGTTGATTTGAAAACAGAAGATGTTGAAGTTATTGATAATAGATTTTCAATAGGATCTATTGATATAACCGGTCCAATTTCTCTGAAATCATTAGGAACTGTTTTAAAACCATTTGATTTGACTAACAAAAGTTCACAAATTTTTTCAAAACTATGCACCGAAAGTTCATTGCCTGATAATACAATTTTCACATTTGAAGCACAAGATCCAAGACTTGCAAATAGAACAAAGCCTAAGTCTGAAAAAAATCTTGATATTCATGAATTATTGATTGAAATCAAATCAACAAAATCAAACATTGATAACACTGTTGTTGATAAATTGCTAACTCAAGCTGGTAGAACAGCATCATATGAAAACCAATTAACTCTAAAAGATGTTGAAAGATACAAAAGAGAGAAGATTCAATCAAACTCAAAGATACCTATCGTGTTATATAAAAACAATGGAATTTGGACAGTTTTATTACCATGGTTTTGGACATTACCAGTCTGGTATCAATTAAATCATATAGCACATTTGAGCTTTGGTGGATTATTCCAAACTCATCAATTACAATTCGAAAGAAATAAATTACATTTCCCTGATGATTATCCTTTCACAAGAGCAGGTATTGAAGAGAATGATTTAAGAAGTGCTTTTAAGAAATCTAAATGGGATAAGAAACCTAAAGCAAAGAAATATAATTATGATAAATTGAAATTATGTCAATCAAAAGATGAATATGCTAAAGGTGAATTAGGAGATCCATTTGGATGTGATTGGAAATATTTACAAGTTTTGAGAATTGGATTGAATAAAATCCAAAATGAGAATAAAACAAGAACTTCAGATTGGGATCAAAACACACAAGAAAGAAAAGTTGTTGAATTGCATGATATTTACGAACGTATTAAAGATATTCCAGTTCTAGAACAAGAAACTAAACAAAGAGGAGAAGTTGTTCCACTACCAGTGAAATTATCAACCTCATCATCATCATCAACAACAACACCAGAAATCCCAACATCATTCAACACCCCATTACCTATCGTTCCTATTTCCCTAAAAGTATTAGGAAAAGGTAATCCAATCGACAATGCAAGAATCTACTCAATCCCACCAAAACAAGTGAACTCATGGATCCAAGCCATCTCTACAAGAAAACCAAATGGGAAGAAAGAGAATGATTATCCAGAAGTTCCACATTCAAGAAACTTGATAGGATTCATCACAAGTGGATCATATAACTTATCAAAAGGTTCAAATACAGGTGTTGGTGCAATTGATGCTGTTTTTGCTAAATCTTTTAAAGAAGATGATGATAATAATGAAAAGAAGTATTGTCTGGTTAGAAATGTTGGAACTTCTGCTACAAGATTGGCCATTTGGGAGGAGATTAAATTATAGATAAACTAATAGATTAACTCAATAATAGCATAATACTCTATAAACCTTTGTAATCTTACTTTCATAATCACGTATTAAAAGATATTCTAGTTCAGTATATATTGTAAATGTGAATAAAGTAGGTGATGTGTCCCTACCATATGTCGTGTACCTACCAATTCATGGAAAAAAAGTATAAATAAAACGAAATCGCCCATTTTTTTTTACCATTTTTCTACAACTTTTTTCCTTTTCTTCATACTTACCTTAAGGCATCATCAGAGATCAAGAAGTCTTGATGATCAGGTTCACTTGTTTGCATTGCACAGCGCATCTTGTGAATTCTGCTGACATCCTTTCGGGGATGGGTGGGCTTTATAATTTTTGATTTCAATTCTCTTTTCTTTAATTGTTTTCTTGTTGTTTTTTTTTCTCTCCATTGGATCTCGTGTCTAGGGTTGAAGTATGAAGAAAAGGATAAAGAAGGGAGAATTACTTTCTCTTGCGTTAGCTTGAGTTTTTTTCAAATGACTGATGTCTGTTTTTCTCTATTGAGATGATTGATATCATGTTGTCTGTGCAATTTGAACACAACTCTGTGAAATGTTTTCTCAACATTGACAGAACAAGTGTTTCTTTTCGGTTTACACCAAACCAGATGGTTTGTTGAGCAGAAAAGATTCCAATAATACTCAAATACCTGCGGTTAACTCAATTCTCGTCGTACACTTCCATGTAGCACACCATATAATTACAATGAAGCACAGTTAGTTTCTCAACTTGTTTAGATTTGGATCGCAAATACCATAGAACATTAATATTGGTAGTAGGTATGTTGCATTGAAGTAGAAAAACAAATCAAGTTACTAGTATATTATCGTTTAGTGTACACTGTGCATATCCTTGAACAATAATCATGTGTAGCCGTAGTAAACATAGCTAGCAGTAGTTAGTTAGTTAGTTAGTCAGTTCCTGCTTAAAATAGCGTATTGCTTTGAGATGCCTTGAAGTGTTTTCGCGCCCAGTGGAAATGCCTTCGGGAAGGAACGTGTAGTTGCCTACTGCAATTATCTGTTCCCGTCGGGAAGGAAATCATTAAGCAAGTAATCGATTTCCCTATTAAAACAACGAGTTATCCCATCAAAGAAATGACTTTCCAATTCATCTAACCAACTCTTTACTTACTACATACTATACACTATAGACTGAATATGACTGTTCCCTCAGAAACATCTGCGTTGGTGCTGTTCTACGGTACCTTTATCCACACTCCACAACTAGGTTCCATAGAGATCTTATCAAACACAGGAATAGGTGTTAACCAGGAAACAGGGACTATCACATTCATCGAAAAGAACAAACCACTACAATCCATTATCACAGACTACCTGATCGATACATCCAGAACACAAATCATAGACTCTTCACAAAGCCCAAACAGTTTCTTTTTCCCAGGATTCATAGATACACATATACATGCTCCACAATATCCAAACAATGGTATATTCGGTAAATCAACACTATTAGACTGGCTTACAACATACACATTCCCATTAGAATCATCCTTGAAAGACCTCTCTAGAGCAAAGAACGTTTATGAGAAAGTCATCAAAAGAACATTATCTCATGGTACAACATGTGCTGCTTATTATGCTACTATTGATACAGAAGCTACAAACTTATTAGCAGATTTAGCAATGGAAATTGGACAAAAGGCATTCATTGGGAAAGTCTGTATGAATTCCAACTCTCCAGATTATTATATCGAAACACTTGAAGAATCAAAAGAAAGCACTTTGAGTGTGATTGATCATATCAAGAAAATTGATCCAAAGAATGAATGGGTTTCACCAATTTTAACACCAAGATTTGCTCCATCTTGTACTTCTGAACTTTTACAATGGCTAGGTACTCTTAAAAAGGAACAAGGTCTGCATTCACAAACACATATCTCTGAGAATAAGAATGAAATCGAATGGGTTGCTGAATTATTCCCAGATTCTAAATCTTATGCTGATGTCTATAATGATCATGATTTACTAGATGAGAAAACCATATTAGCACATGCTGTCCACTTAACAGATTCTGAAAAAGATTTGATCAAATCAAAAGGGTCAGGAATTTCACATTGTCCAATTTCAAACAGTTCTATAACCTCAGGTGAATGTAGAGTTAGATGGTTACTTGATAATGGAATCCCTGTTGGGTTAGGAACAGATGTTTCTGGTGGATTTGCTCCTTCTATTCTACAAGTCGCACGTCAAGCATTGTTAGTTTCAAGACATTTAGCCATGTCAACTGAAAAGGAAAGTGATAAACTATCTGTATTAGAAGTGTTATACCTTGCGACGATGGGTGGTGCTAAAGTGGTTAATTTGGAAAATACAACCGGTTCATTCGAAATAGGTAAGAAATGGGATGTTCAGTACATTGATTTAGAAAGTGCTGGATCTCAAGTTGATGTCTTTGATTGGCAAGTTGCTGAAGTGGGACAAGATGGGTTTATTCAGAAATGGGAAGATATAATAGCTAAATGGGTTTTCAATGGTGATGATAGAAATACTACAAAAGTCTGGGTTAATGGTAAACTGGTAAAACATGATTCTTCTAAATACTAAATATCAATAGTCTAATATTTATTTTCCCTTGTCTTTTTATTATACATGTAGATATCTAAATGCTTTTAAAAATATGATGGAGAGTAAAGTAATGGTAATTTTGGATGTCTTTCTTGCCATTCTGTAAGGATATCGGGTATTTGGTCTTCAAAAGGTGTACTTTCATGATCAGTCTTTGATTTTTGTGCAGCTTCTGATAAAGCCTTAGCCAATTCTAATATACCTTGACCACCAATTTTAGCATTTTCATCATCATCTTTAATATCAACATTTATCACATGAACAATTTTATTAAGATTACCTCCTCTATTCAACAAATCCTCACATACTGAATCAAAACATCTTTCTTCACATGTAAACACGAAATCAAAAACTTCTCTTCCTTCATGCCATTTCTGAGGAGCTTTTTTAATCTTTCTATTTCTATCCAACATTCGTAAAATCCCATTTGCACTATATAGTCTTGCATCTTGTGATTCTAAATCTTTGTATATTTCATCATACGGCGTTCCGAAAGAGTAGACATTAGGACTATCTATACTGGCACCAGGAAGTCTCACTGCAGACCCCGTACCTGCTGATGATACATTGAATCCGGAATCTTTTAAAACTTTATGTGCTTCCATAGAACTAGATGATGTGTTAGTAAACAGTTTACTCTGAGTACCATTCGAAGTTGCAAGTTAGACATACCGGTTATTGTTTGCCGCACAAACTGTACAGAACTTTAGATCACTCATTGTTGAATACGTTGTTTGATTAAATTGTGAATGTTTTGTTGTGTTATTGTGTTATTCGTCTTATATCAGTTTTAGTGTAAACAGTTAAACTACAAATAATTTGTAATTCCGCGAATTTTTCATTGACCGTATAATAAAACTCCCATAAAACCGTATAAATTCTTACCCATTCTGATTAATGACTCCTGTTCTCTGTGCTTAGTTCTCGTCATCATCCTCGTCTTCACCTTCTTCACCTTCTTCTTCTTTCTCTGTGATTTCCTCCTCTTCAACAGATGACTCCTCTGGTTTATCAACAACAAAGGGTTCTTCAGCTTTAATACTTTCAACTTCAACAGCAGAGTCATCAAGTCCTATGCTTGTAGATGAACGTAGGTTTTCAAACTCTTCTTCTCTTTCAGGTGCAGAAAACTCTTCAAATGTTTCATTATCAACGGGAGCAGCAGCTTCTGGCTGGACCAGCTCCTCAATATCATGGTCTTTGGAAAGAACAATTACTGATCTATCATTATCATAATCTTCAGAAACTAGTTCTGACTTCTCCACAAGATTTATATCAGAGGAAACATCCCCTGCTCTGGCTTCTGGAATATCGTCAAACCCCTCAGCTTTCAACTCTTCAATCTCTAAACCAACATCGACAAAATCACCACCTTCTTCATCATAAACCACAAATGAGGGTTTCCTAAATAGATGAGATATACTTTGGTCAGATGATATATGGATTATCTTATTATCTTTATCATTTATCACTCTCTCTTTCCACTCATTCCATTCATCTTCATTCTTTATCAAGAACCCTAGAAGCATTGAAGGGTCAATCTCAGATAGATGCAATTTTCTAAGTTTCCTAGTATGAACAGAATCAAAATCTAAACTTGTTCCAGAGACTATCTCAGTACTCTCACTGACAGATCCTTCCAGTGTATTTGTTGTCTCTTTCAATGCTGGTTGTGGTAGGTGAGGATCCAAGTAGAATAAATAATCACCTTGATAACCAAAGAAATAATGTGATGATGATGGTCTACCACCAGAGATACCAACACTCTCTTTCGATGAGAGTATATTCTTGATGTTTTGCCAATATATAGAGTTCACATTCTCAACACCAAGTCGAACACCCAGTAATATAAGAGTAGGTTGGAAAACACCATCTTTAGTCTTGGAGTTTTTAAATAAATCTTGTTCATAAATATCACCACTATCTGATCCAATGTAAACATTCAATCCCGCACTCCCAAATCCATTACATAGTGCCTGTATACTTCTTGCAGCTGCAGAAGGTCCAAACCATTCACCAGCTTTCTTTCCCGCTAGCAGCCTTCCTTTATCAACAAAGTTATGAATGGAAAAGGGACTCTCTGGTTTATCCACAAACCATGACACAATCTCATTATGCTCATCAGATATAGATGATCCATCAAATCTCCAATCTCTCCCTAATCTAAGTTCTAAAAATGTATTTGCAAGTAACGTTTGACCAGTTCTTATCATACAACCCCAGCCACAATCCGTAGTGAAATAATCACCGTTGAGTTCATAGTTTTGTGCTCGAAGTATAGCGTTCAATGATATAGGTGAAGGTCCATCAGGGTCTTTTTGTAAAGGAGGAAATTTTGTTCTGTAAGTAAACCAGAGTCTCGTATAGACATCATCCAAAAATTCAGGAGGCCATTCTGCAATATCCTTCTTCTTTGTATTATTGTTGAAAGAGAGGGAGCTGAAATAGTTCTTAAGCTCCCCAAGTGGAGTTTCATCAGTTGTATTCTCTTCTTCTGTTTGATCTGACGTGGGGTGGTCCTGGGGTATCAGTCTTTGTGTATCGATACTGTATTGTCTCCCTAGAACAACAATGGGGGTATCGGGATCCGTGTTCTCTAAGTCTTTATCCCAGAAGTACTGGACCATTCTTTGAAATCCAGATGTGCTGGACATTATCAATTAAATCTATCTTTTTTGTTGTTGATGTTTGATAAGTGTTTATCTATCTAAGTTTATATTGCTCAACCGATTAGCCACTTAACGCTATGATTCAACCTGAAACGGTACAGAGTTCTTTAAAGCTGTGCCAAAAGGGGAGAATTGACAGCACTGATATTGTAACTTGACTCCAGATGGTTCGAGTGCACCAGCCAGCCAATCAGAATTGTATCGAAGGATGGTTCAGTTGTACCCATTTTAAAGTGACAGGAATTATGTGTCTTTTGTTTATAAGTACAGAAATCTGCACGTGACTTTCGCGTTGTTATGTAATTTTTTGTAGGCTCACCAAAACAAATGAGATTAAAGGCATCGCCATCAGAAAGAACTGATATGCCAGCTTATTATTGCTATATTTGCTAGTACTTTAATCGCTTCTCACTGCTATACAATGCCAAAACGTGGAAGAGGCAGAGGAGGCTCTCGTGAAGGTGGCCATGGAAATAAAGGAAGAGGTGGCTACATTGGAGCCAAGTCTAGAAAGAAACGTGGTGGAAGAGGAACTAGAGGAGGTAGAGGTGGTAGAGGTGGTTCAAGAGGTGGACATTCAGCTCCTGGTGAGTTCCCAGAACTTATGGACCTTGATAACCCGGACTTCATATCAGTATCCCACCCTGAAAGAACAATGAAGGCTGCTGCTGCTAGAAGAGGACGAATGAGATATACTCTTCAAAATGAAGCTTTTGAGACTGAAGATAACCGTGAAAATACCATGAAACTTCCTTTACGGAAGAGACCAGTTGAATTTGTTAAAGCGACTACATATGATCCATCAAAGGATCTGGTTAAGAAACTTCGGGAGAAGGAGGATTATCTAAAGTCTATTGCATTAAAACAAGACACAAACAACTCGAATATTATTGACGTTACTCCGGACCAGGAGACTATCAAAGACAGTACAGAGATATCAGAACTGGAAGATGAAGATGTAGTGGAGATTGAAATAGAAGCTCAGACGACCAATGATCTAGACGAAATATCAGAGTCGGATTCTGAATCTGAGACTGAAGAAGTTGATGACGAAGACGGAGTTGATGAAGAAAACAAGAAAGAGGACAATGATGACCTGCTTCCTGATGCTGAAGAAAATATAGTCATAATACAGCCCACAACTGTGAGTAAACCCAAAGATGCCATTTCTGAAATACCTGACTCTCAATTATTCTTTGTTGATAATGAAGGCACTGAAGTTCATAATGTTAAAGTGGTTGATATTGAGCCATTACCTGTTAATGTTACCAAAAAGAAGCAAATTGCCAATAATACCGAATTCACACCAACTCTAAGTATTGGAAATGTTCAGCTTACAACACAAGAAACTGAAGATGGACAATTCACCACACTCCCTAAAAAAACTAAACGTTTGAAAAACTTGAACTCATTCGATGCTGATCAATCTATCTATGAGCTTGATGATAGCGACGACAGTATCTATCTCAAAAATGCTGAACGTCCAAAAGATCTATATCAATCATATAACAGTTATATCAGCAATGTTATGAAGAACTTCATGGCTAATAATGAAGATGGTTCAGATGACGAAGGGGACGATGATGATGACGCTGAAGATCTAGAGGACCAAGATGACGATCAGGATGATGAAGCTGAGAAAAAATTCATCGAAAGCATGGGATTTGAAAGTGAAGATGATGATGACGATGAGCAACTTTTGGATGAAACAAACCCTGAACAAGATTTCAAAAGATTAAAACTCTCAGAAACATCTCAGGAACAAGAAGAACCAAGTGAACCAGAGTATGGATTTCTTCCTGAAGATTATGAAACTTTTGATAACTCATTAGTGGATGTTATCAATATCAGATATGGTTCTTCTTCAAATCAATACTTCATGAAGAGTTTCTCTTTAACAGGTTCCTATGATTTTGAATGGATTGATCAAGAGTTATTCACTGACTTTTTGTTGGAACACGGTATGCCAGAGCATAGACTGAATGCTTACTTCAAATATATCACTGCTCAGTTGACACCAGAAGAGGTTGAAGAACCTGACTATGACATCGAGTTTAGTGATTCTTCTGAAGAAGAAGAAGATACCTATGATGAAAGACAAGATCCATTGAGTGACAGTGATAATGAAGGATTAGAAGATCTGATAAACTACACTACAAAATACAATGGTGTTAGAGATCAGGAATACACTCCAACACAATCATTGAAAACCAGAGGAAAGGGTAGAAAGAAAGAACTAGTGTTAGATCACATAGCTGATGATGATTTAAGAAACTCTTTGAATGAACAATACCAGATTAGAAGGGATGGTAAGAAACAAAGAAAGGCTGACAAAGAGAGTAATAAGAATAAAGCAAATGCTTCATCAAATGATCTATCTCTAAAATACCCATATTCATTCCATGTCAAAGATATCAAAACAGAATTTGAAAGTTTCTTCCTGGATCAAAAGAGAAATGCTTTAACATTTCCTCCAATGGATATACATGCTATCAAAACCATTGGCAAATTCGCCTATTATTATAATATGAAATCCAGGAAATTTGGCCAAGGCTTAAAAATGCATGCAGTTGTCATCAAAAACAAAAGAACATTCCGTTCTATCCCAGATTACCATTCAGTTGCACAATTGATGAAACAAAGACGTGTTTTCAATAGAATTGATCAAAAGAGACCAAGATCTGAAGTTGAACATGAAGAAGCAAAATCTTCAAGAAGAGGAAATCCAAGTAAAGCGCATGTTAAAGAAGGTGATATTGTTGGTGCAAATGCTCCAGAAATATCAAGTGATAATATAGGTAGAAGGTTATTAGTTAAAATGGGTTGGTCTGCTGGTGAAGGTTTAGGTCTTGATAATAGAGGTGTTCCTGAACCTGTCATTGCCAAGGTCAAAAAGACAAAATTGGGTATACGTTAGATCTCAAATCAATGCATTATTATTTATATATTCATTAATCTATAGACGTCTATTTTTTCTTTTTTTGTTTCTTCGACTTCGTTGGTGGAGGTGCTAATGCATGTCCTGTAGCCTTTACATGTTGAAATAGCTTGTTTCTAGAAGGGAAAGGTTTCTTACAGACTGTGCAAACTTCAGATACTATGGGTTGTGCCTCTTGTGGTTCAGTCTGAGGTTGTGGTGTTGTTTCCTTTGAAGCTGCTTCAGAAGACTTCTTTGGTTTCTTCTTCTTCTTATCCTTCTTACTGGTTGACCAGTCATCATCGGAGTCACCTCCGAGTGATATACCTTTATCCAAGGCAGCAGCTAGTTCTGCCAATTCATCAACTTCTTCAACTTCTTCTTGTTTAGGTATGTTCTTTGATGCATATTTATTCTTTTTCTTCTCCTTCTTGGACAGCTTCTTCGGTATTATGATTTCCTCCTCTGATTCAGTCAACTCGTCACTAATTTCATCGTCAACTTCAAAGTCATCTTTGGAATCTTCCAATGGTGTACTCTTGTCTGATGTTTGTTCAGTTTCCACATGGTCATCATTCTCGTCAACGTTATCCCCGTCTTGCTGGTTCATCCGTTTCAACTCTTCTTCAATTTTCTTAAGCTCTTCCTCTATATCATCAACTTCATCATCACTACTACTATCGATGTCGTTGATATCATCATTATCATCCTCGTCTTCATCCTCGTCAGCTGTATCAAAGTCACTTTCACTAGATACCTCATCGATTCCAAGAACAATTCCTTCTTGTCTCATTTCCCATTTGAGCTTTTGTAGCAGCTTTTTATGTTTTGCACTGTTCTCATGCGCCGCAAATTGATTACTTGTCTTGAAGATCTTTTCACAAATCACACATTCAAAAACTTCCAACTCATCATTATCATCTTCTTCGTCATGTTCTGAGTCTGACACAAAATGTCTTTCAAGTTCTTTAAATTCTAAATCATCAATCGTTTGCCAATTCTGTTCTTGGAATTGACCCACTGTTTCATTGTATGCAGCACGATCTTTTTCCATCTGTCTCCGCAGTTCTTCCTGTTGTTTTCTTTTTCTATCTTGTTCAAATTGAGCAGCTCCAGCTTTGACTCTTGGGTCACGTTTCTTCAAAAAGGAGACGTAACTTCTGATGGTCTCGTTATATTCTCTCCGAGCAGTATCTCTTGCCTTCTTGTTTTCTCTTTCCATTGTACGTCTTGTTCTACGATCACCTGCAGCTGAATAACGGTATTCATCTTTCCAAGTGAATGTTTTAACAGTACTGAATGATGACCATACTTGGTAGAACTTTCTCACTTGTTCTGCATAATCAGACTTGGAGTTACCAAGTTTTGGATACAAAATGTTCTTAGTATCTGTTGGATCGTCATCCTGATAGCTAGAATAACCATCAAGACCTTGCATTCTTCCAGCTAAAATTTCTTCTTTAGCTAATTGATTGAATACCCTTGAGGCTACTTGATAGAATCCACTGTCGGAATCGTCAATTCTAGAGTATAGAGCAGGGTCAAAATATTTCATAATCTCTTGAACTGTGGTACCAGCAACTTCAGGCTCGACGTAATCATCATATTCATCACCGCCATAGCCATCAGTATCCTCCCGTAGTATCTGTGATCTATGTGCATCATACCAGGCTCTTTCTTGAGGATCAGACAGCACCTCATAAGCAGATCTTATTTGGGCAAATATTCTGGTTGCAGCTTCTGGGTCATCTGGATTCTTATCAGGATGATACTGGAGAGCCTTTTTTCTATAAGCCTTCTTCAGTACAGCATCCGAGGAGCTTTGCTCAACTCCCAAAAGTTCGTAATAACACGTTTTCATGATCCAAAAGGGGGTGGACTAGTTCGCTATCGTACAATATCTATATGGAATACAAGCTCATCGGGGTTCATATAGCTTTCTTCAACATTTTTCATCATATAAAAAAACATCCGAACACCGGTAATATCGAAGGCTTACAAAAGATCATTAAACTGTTCATTTTACATCATTAAAAGTCATTTGGGTATCTAAGATCTAAGAGTGCTGTTTCAGTCCGTTATACAGCAGCTCTATGTTATGGTACATCTGTGATGTACATTGTTCAAGATGGCGTTTACTGTCTTGCGTTTGAGACGAGTTTAATCTGATTTCTGAATCATATAACAACTTATGTGTCTTTTGAACAAACTCGCTCAATATGTCATCTGTATCTAAAGCCCTTGACAGTTTTGAGATTTGCTGTTGAGTCTTTCCATATGGAAGCTTTAGATTGATCAAAACGTTCTTGATGAAATTCTGTGCCTCTATCTGAGATAGCTCATCAACAGTGGGTAATTCAAGATCTTCATAGATCGTGGTTCCATTGGTAGTTGGCTTTCCAAGTTCAGTAAACCTTTCAGGGCTTACTTTAGTAGCAAGATCACCTCGCACTTTATCTAGTTCCTTTTTGAGTAGATCTACTTCCTCTCCTCTTTGATTCGAATCCTCCTGTTGGGATGCCAGCTGTGAATTTAGCGTATTGATCTTTTCGTGAAGAGCACTTGTGGAGACTTCCTTCAATGCAAGTGCTTCTTTCAAATCAGAATTGGAAGATCTTAGAGCGGCTATCTCTTCGTTCAACGTCTCATCGATTCTTGCCTTGGACTTCAAACTTTCCAATTCTTCCTTCAAACTTTCGGTGAGTTTCGACTGGTTTTGATTAGTAGACTTCAAGGATTCCAAACTTTCTTCTAACACTTTCTGAGTATCAGCATAGGACCTATTCTTGTCCTTAAGAGCTTCTAGGTCGGCTCTCAGACTTTCTATAGTCTCTGTTTTGGACTTATTTTGATCTTGTAGGTTGTTATTTTCTTCTCTTGATTTTGATAAATCATCCTTTGTCAGAACTACCAGTTCATTCTGTGATAAATCGTTCTGTGATGAAGAGTTGAATGATTTGAGAATTTGGGATCCATTCTCTATAGAACTCACATAATCCTTGAATCTTTTAAGTTCGTCGAGTTCTGATTGCAATTTTGATTGAATAACATTCGGTTTTGGTGACGACCTTTGTGGTTTAGATGGAGTCTGGTCATGATCTTGTACTTTACCAGAGTCATTATCTTCGTTATCTTCATCACTATCATCCGAATCATCAACACCTTCCTGAGCGCTCGTCACTCGACTATGAACAGACTCTGACAGTCTAGACAGTCTTGATTTGGCTTTAAGGATGTCTTTTGGTTGCGCATTTCCAACAGGCGTGGACTCAGAAAGAGGTATCCATGCTTTATCAGTGTTTGGTGTGGCAGTAGTCCCATTATTGTAAGATTTAGACGAAGGCGCCGTACTCGACTTGAACTTCTGATCAAGAAGCTCTGCTAGCGTTCTAGAGGTTGTTCCTTTATAGGAAGATAGATTCAGGTCCGTAGCGTCTTTCACAACAGTCGAATCAACGCAAAGGGAATCTGAGGTGGTCATTATTCAACTTTCAATTTATCAAGTGGTTGTCGCGGTCCGTGATCCCTTGATTGGTCCTTGTGAATGGTCGATCAAGCACTTTGTTTATTCGTTGCTATAACGTCGATGTTGGTTTATTTTTAATGTGTTTACTTTTGTGTTGTTCTGTTTGTTTATGTTTTTGTTTTTGGTGTTTTTGTTTTTGTTTACTTTTGTTTTTATTTCGTTTTTGTGTATTTGTTTTATATTGGTAACTGTGGTAACCCTCTAAATTAATATAGTACAGAAAAAACTAGTATTTACTGATCACTTACAATTTCAATTTTTATAACATAATAGGCATTAAATACATTAATAAATCTAAACAGGGAATTAAAAATGAGTTCATACGCTCACTTCAGTAGAGTTCTTTTCAAGAACACCACCTTCAACAAAGACTTCTCTTTCTTTGTCATCATAGACTTCGTCACCAGCGACTTTTCTAGAGAAGTTGTGTTCAGTTGGAACGAAACGTTTGGAAGACCAAGCATTTGGAACAGTTTCGTAAAGTTCGTCGACTTGTTCCAAGGATAAACCTTTGGTTTCGTAAACAAAGTAGAAAGCAAAGAAGAAACATAAGAAGTTACAACCACCCCAGATGAAGAAAACTTTGGCACCTAAGTTAGCAGAACCAGCACCTTCATCGACTAAGTATGGAGTAGCGTAAGCAATGGCGAAATTCCATAACCAATTGGAAGCAGTAGACATAGCAATAGATTTAGCTCTGGTTTTCAATGGGAAAATTTCACCAGTAACGACCCAACATAATGGACCCCAGGTAGCAGCGAAGAAAGCAATGAAGACACAGACAAAGGCAATCAAACATTTGTTGGCAGCATCAGAATCAGTAGCAGTACCAATGATAGCAATCAACAATTCAGAGATGGACATACCAACAGCACCACCTAATAGTAAGTTACGACGACCAACTAATTCAACTAACAAGATACCTGGAATGGTGGAACCGACGTTAACAATGTTGGTAGCTAAGGAAATCAAGAATTCGTTTTTAATACCAGAGTTTTTGAAGAAAGTAGTACCATAGTAGAAGATGAAGTTAATACCAGTCAATTGTTGGAAAGCTTGTAAACCAGTACCAGTAATTAATCTCTTCAATTGGTTGTTTTTTGGACTGAAACAAGCTAACCAACCGGCTTTACCATGAGACAATTCAAATTCGTGGTTAGCAATGATTTCACCTAATTCATCTTCCAAAACTGGGTGATCAACAGGTAATCTTCTTAATCTGGATAGGGCTCTCATAGCTTCATCACGGTTACCTTTGTGGACCCAGAATCTTGGGGTATCTGGTAATAAGAACATACCAACAGCTAAGATTAAAGACCATAAGAATTGAACAGCAATTGGAATTCTGTATGAACCACTGTCATCTCTGGATTGAGTGGCTTGGTTAACACAAGAAGCTAATAATAAACCGATAGTAATGGCCCATTGGTAACATGAGACAACAGCACCACGAATCCAACGTGGAGTAGCTTCAGATTGGTATAATGGAACAACAGAGGATAATAGACCGACACCGAAACCAGCAATGGCACGACCAGCAACCATTAAATCGATATCAGTAGCAACAGTTTGTAGAATGACACCAACGTTGAAAACAACAGCAGTGGCAATGATTAAGGTCCAACGACGACCAAGAGTATCAGAAAGGTATGGGGCTAAGATGGCACCACAGAAGGTACCAGCAGATAGAATGGAAACAATCAAAGAGTGTTCACTAGAAGTGAAGTGACCAGGTTCACCGTTGATACCTGGATTTTCTTCTGGGAAATGTTTCAAGACATATTTCATGGCAAGAATACCAGAAATAGTACCAGTATCGTAACCATATAAGATACCACCAAAGGCAGCGAACATACCAACAGCAATAGCCATGAAGGTTGAACCTTCACCTTTGGCATCTGGGTTGAAGAACTTCTTCATAAAAGCACTTTCTTGAAAACCCATCTTTATTTATTTATTTGTTTCTTAAGTTAAATTGTTTTGAGCTTAATAGATAATAAAACACAAGTCAAAGAAGACCATCAAAGGAGGATCTTCCTCTCCTTTTATATATTCATTTTTGAATTCCAGCAGATATCCAATATCAGCTGGGGTGAATGTGAAAACTATGGAAAAAAGTCTTCGTGATTGTAATTGCGGAGAAACTTTCGAAGATCGTCGGGACAAACCTGCCCAAACCTGGAGAAAATCTTGTTCCGTCAATTCTATTGGCTGAAATTCTGAATCATGTCCAGAAAAAACTTCCGGGGGGAAGCAGGTTAATGCACATCAGGACAAACTCCAGATTGAGACACAGGAAAAATGACTTCTAGACTCTCAGCCTCCGTGTGCCCAACAACAGACAAATCTGGAATGAAAACACTAGGGCGCTACACTCACACTGTAGTCCTTTCAGATACCTAAGTATGCCGTATGGGGCTATATCTAAGATTAGGCTGTTGACATGTGTGAACTGTCAGATTCTCAGTAGGGGTCCAAGGAAGGTTCAGGGTTCATAGTTCTGAGTTGTAAAGTGTTGAGCTGTATTAATCTGGAGTGTTGACTGTTGACCCTGTCGAATGGGTTGCTTGGACAAGGACAACAACACTACGTCAGCAGGATGGATCAAGTTCTGAAAATTTTATTTTTTACGGCGTGCTAATTCTCCGTGTGATATGCATCTCCAGAAATGTTACGGGGAAATCCTAAGTAACCTACGAAACTGCAGTCAAGGCTTGACTAGTGAGCACTGAGTAGTGAGTAGTGACCTATTATTGTTAAGTAGTCCGAGGTAATGATCACTATACGGGGAAACTAACGAGGTGTCAGCCACCAAAGTAGATGGACTGAGTCACACCTCAGAGAGAAGTAACTGTGCACTCAAACGTAACAGTCTTAGAACTAGAAGTGAACCTGTGTCTACAGTAAATAATACGCCTCTCTAGTTTTTCAGATCAATCTTGTCAACAGCATTATGTACCCCAATATGGTAACTAGCTCATATATGCTTTCAGTACGGTCATATCGCTACAAAAATACAGAAATTCGAGCGCGTAGACCTAAAACTTTGACCCAATAATTCAAGGAGGCCGGAAATATCACTAACGTCCAACATATTGAGCCCACTCACTAAGCCATTAAAAACACGTTACAAGTGGGCAAATTTTATTCGGCTCGCTTCATCGATAAAGTATTAGCTGATATGTCAGTAGGTAGTCACTAGTAGCCAATAGCTCAATACTAAGAGATGTTGGCTGGTCGCGTCAGTCGATATTCGTTTAGTAGGTAGTGGTTATTGTTAGTACCAAGGAACCTGCTGATTTCTTGGTCATTCTTCCGGGGTGAATATTCTAGGTGCGGGGACATTACATTAAACAGGGCAATTTGAAAGTATAATTGGCTGGGGAAGACAAGATTCATGTGTGCCCATCTTGGCTGGCTTGTGCGTGAACTTGAATTTGTCCAGTTTTTTTCATGCATGAATTCGGACAAATATGATTTTTCCGATTTGGAGATCTCTCATTTGTTAGTTCAAATATGGTTGCCATTTTTCAAATGCACCTTGTGTTTCAAAAATCCGCCCTATTGGTGAGTTTGTCCGGATCACTCCACTAAACTGCAGATCCTTACTCCTTACTCCAGATTTCGGCTTTCACTGTCCTTTTTCAGTCGTAAAATGATTTTGTAAACAGTGACTTGCACAATGTGATCTGTTATTAAGCGATTACAGGGTGAAACAATTTTTTTGTTGAAGATACTAACAAGTAACAAAGTACAACGCCTCATTATTGAGTGGTGATGAACAGACCTGTTTAAGATATATAGAGTTGTTGTAACATTGGTAGCGCATACATTATCTACCGGCTCAAAGAGGGTTCTCCAAGTCGACACCTGATGAACCCTCCTAAACATGATCAGCAACTTGAATGCGCAAAACGCAGTAAATAGCCTATAAGTCGCTATGCATGAATGCTCTTATATTAGAACTCTCTGCTTATGTTCAATAAAAGATACTGTAACCACCTGCCCGCCTCGAAGATCTCACTGTTCGAACGTTGTCGTGTTTTTTGTAAGATTTGCAGCGTAGAAGGAATATGAGATACTAACCTATTACAAATTGCTCTACGTTTTTCACTTCTATCTATACACCATTTGCCACCTCTGCTAGTTGAGACTACCAATAGGCTAATTCTTTCTCAGTTGACAATTTTGGACTATATGTGCAAAATTTTTAACCGCTTGGACGTATTTTGAAGCTTCCAAGCTCTTTTGGCAGTACTTATTGGTTTCAACTACAAGAATTTGATCAATCTTCCGAATTAGATCATGTCGCATTATTTGAAGCTGAGTTATTGCAGCTGGCGGTTAAGATTGGCTACAACGGGCGTCTTGGTAACTCTCTCTCTAGTAGTATAGTACCTATTACATTGTTGATTTACGATACTAGCACATAGTACATGCTAAGGAACAACTATTAGTTGTAATAGCAATCTGGGACAAATGTAACAAAATATTCGACTGTCAATATTTTTCCGGTTTTCCGGACCCTGGTGAATTTTTTTGTTTCACTATTTGATTATTCCGGAGAACGGCTGATCATTTTTACCAGAATGGGTTTTTTTCTGGGGCAGTCGTACTCTGCCAAATTCAGCGGGTAACTACCTCTTCTGAATTTGTGTACTTGCTTGCTTGAAGTGAGACTATACTAGATTAACTGAAACTTGGTTTGATGCTTAGCGCTGATCCAACTCGTCTCAATTTATACAGATCAAATACATTCATGATCATCCTCCAGTATATGGGGTTTCTGGTCTATCTGATAAATTCAATTACTCTATAAGTATGTCAGACGTCTTGAACTGTACATCAAGACAATATGTTCATCAGACATTGCAAATGGGTATCACAATTCGAAAAATTTGGTGAGAGCCCTGTTATGAAGGATCCAATGCAGCGGGTAATCCTTAGAGAGACATACGAGATGCAAGGTACATAATCGCACCCAACGTGGTTCAATCCTGTATTGTGATGATTTAATTGATGGATCTAAGAATATATCTTACTGACATATACAGTATATCTTACGGATATGTTGACATCAATAGGTTGGTAAATCATCGTCAATAACTGGTAATCTGGTGACAACAGACAAACTACCAAGTAACTAGTGATCACTTTCACAGTGTCAGTTGGCTCAACGTCTACAACGGCCAACACTCATGAACTGATACTATCTATGCATTGTCCCAAATGAGATACTCTATCCCTCATGGCCTGATTTTTGAGCTCAAAAAACATCATCAAACAAGAACATATTTGGAATCATTCCCATCGTAGTTTTGATGAATTTTCAGACGTCATACAACACACATGCATACGCACTTATTGTCGATAACGTTGTCGTAAATCTTGTGTTTAAGTCGAAGTGCAGTATAGAGCCTGAATACTGTAGTGCTCACAGAAGAGTATAATAGTACAGAGTAGTGAAAGTTTAGCGGATCGGATAAGTATAATCAGTTAATCAGAACGAAGGATGATTCTACGAGTAAGTTTGTAACCAAAAACACAAATTAAAATTTAAAGCTTTCATGATCAAATGAAAGTCCTATAGTAGTGAAACAACGAACTGAAAAGGCAACAGAAGTAAAATTTTGAGTTGATGCAGTTATGATTAACTTAACACCAAACACGGTAGAATCTGTACCACCATGGTCTTGAAGCAAGGTAAGCTTTTTCTTCAGCAATTTCTTGTTTCAACAAATCTAAATCGTGTTCAACTCTACCAGAGTCAAAATCGATATCAGAAGCTCTGATGTATAAGGTCCAGTTCTTTCTCCAGACTTTGTGGAAAATGTAGAATGACAAGACAACTGGAAGAGCAAGGTAAGCTTGGAAGAAACCACTAGCTGAAGATTTAGCACCAAGTGGGAATGCAGCAATCCAGAATTGAGCGACCAAAATCAAGATGTTTAAGATAACACCATACCAAGAACCAATGGTACCACATTGAGAAGTGAAAGCCAATTCTTCGTATGGGTCACGACCTTGAGCTTTGAAGGCAGCTCTGAATCTAATATGAGCAAAACAAACGGAACCCCAAGTTAAGACAGAAGATAAACCGGAAAGGGCCAATAACCAAGTGAAAACATCACCTTGTTTGTCTGAAGCGGAAACAAAACATAGTAAACCAACAAAACAAACCAAAGCGGTACTTGCTAGAGGACGACCTTTTCTGTCAACATAAGAGAAGATCTTTGGAGCAAAACCTTGGGCAGATAAAGCAGTTAATGTACGAGAAGCAGCATAAACAGAAGAGTTACCAACAGATAAGACGGCAATCATGATAACAACGTTGATAAGGGATGGTAAACCATCGATACCTGCGTTTCTGATAGCAATAACGAATGGGGATGCAGCAGCATTGTAAGAACCTTGACCTAATCTTGGATCATCATATGGAACTAATAAACCAACTAAAGTTAAAGAGATCATGTAGAATAAAGTAATTCTCCAGAAAACTTGTTTTGTAGCACGAGGAACAGACTTTCTTGGGTTGGCAGTTTCAACAGCAGCTAGACCGACTAATTCAGTACCAGCAAAGGAGAAAGCAGCAGTGACAAAGACACCACAAACACCTTTGAAACCATTGGAGAAAGCACCTGGGTTTTGCCAGTATCTACCACCAATGTAACCACCTTTTGGACCACCACCACAATTTAGAATGATACCCAAAATGATGAAACCAACAACAGCAGTAACTTTGATGATGGAAAAGACGAATTCAGCTTCACCATAGCCTTTAACACCAAAGAAGTTAATAGCAACAATCATAACGTAAAAGATGGCAACCCATGCGACAGGGTTGATATCAGAGTTCCAATATTGAATAGTAATAGAAGCAGCAACCAATTCTAAAGGTAAGACAATCAACCATTGTAAGGCATAATTCCAACCCATAGCAAAACCCCAAGAAGGGTCGATAAATCTTGAAGAGTAAACATTGATAGAACCAGAGATAGGTAAATGGACAGCCAATTCACCAATAGCATGAACGGTAGCGAAAATCATGGTACCAACCAAAGCCCAAGCGATAAGCAAAGAAGCTGGACCACCAGTGGATAAAGCACCACCAGAACCAATAAACAAACCAGTACCAATGGCACCACCAATGGCAATCATTTGTAAATGTCTGTTTTTAAGGGATTTATGTAGAGGGGATTTAGCAGTTTTAGCAATGGCAATTTCAAGATCAGTCATACCAGAGGTGTCGATACCATCATCAGGCATTGGTTTGAATGAATCCTTGAATCGTTGCCATCCTGAGCCAGAAGATTCAGTGCCATTATGATCAGTGATAGAGTAAGTATCACCGGCTTCTGGGTCTGTGATAGAGTTTGACTTTTCAACGTCGTGTTTCTTGACTTCACTCATGATTGGAGGAGTTTGAAGTTATATGTGGAGACGAGTTTATACATAGTAGTGTTTATGAACTAAAAAGGAGGAAGTTGAGAGACTTTTATAGCATTTTGATATGAAGGATCAGCGTGCGGTGAATTCGAGGAGGGCAGTTGCTAATTGTTTGATGTACTCAAGCTGTATGCAAGATAGCATTATCATGAGAAATAAAAAAAAAAAAAAAAAAAAAAAAAAAAAAAAAAAAAAAAAAAAAAAAAAGAAAACACCGATAAAGATAACAGAAGTACTGGAGAAAAGCTTGGAGCTTAACAGTGGTGCTTTTCCCAGTGCAATCTACAGTGAAGAGTCCCGGTATCTACAAAGAAATCGGCCTAGAGATAGGCTGGGGCTTTCCTATGGGCTGGTGGTATTGTCTAGTTGTATTGTTCAACACGCTGCAATTTCATGAGTTACGAGTAAATCTCCAATTATCTCCACAGTACCCTTTAATCAAGATCATGAATGATACATTGTTGACATTCCCCATGTTATCCCCCATCCCATGCTCCGGACACTGAGACCGTTCAGTCACTGTTCACGGTTAGGCTGTGGTTTCCTTTTTTACGGTGTAGGAAGTGCTAAGTACTAACTAAAAGTGGTCCCCTCTGGATTTGGCGCCTCATGGTTTTTGGATTTTTTAAAATTGGTGCCGTATAAAATTTACCTCTCGCTAGAGATAACGCAATATGATTGGTCAGTTCCCATCTTCTTCCCAAAGAGCCAGAAATGCCTTGCAACAAATTGCCAGGAGATGTAGAAAGAAGTACACACTCCGCACAGACGTGTGACAGGTTCTTCTTACCTTAATAATTTTCGGTTGACGGTTATCGCTCATCTTCGTACAGTGATTATTCTGATCTTTCTCTACCTTCTGCTTGTACCTTGCCTATGATAATTAGATATCGTACACTAATTAATATTCTCTCACTACGTTAGCTGCGGCCCTTCCTTTTTGAGATATGACTGACAAGTACAACTGACTATCAGGTCACAAATCACATATCACAGATCACATCTACTTGGCTTTAATTATTTGCTTCGCTTCGCTTTGCTTCGCTATAGTGCGGTCAACTGGCAAACACCCCGTACAGTTTCCAAGAAGCTTGGAACGCGGAATTCCTAGTCATTTTGATCATCATGAAACTAGTAGAAACTTGCGATCGTGTACTCCAATTGAAAGAGCCGTTAGCACCAGCACTGCTTGGTCACAGATGTAAATCTGTACGTCGACCCTGCCTCTAGTGTGTTGTAGGATGTATGACCTCATTTTCAAGTAACGTGTACGAAATGCAATCTCTGAACAATTAACGTTAAGTACTTATCACCGGTTGGACCCCTTATATAAGCTTGCTGAAAACCCGCACTAAGACAAACCTATAATAAGAGCTCAAGTTGCTCATGATACAAAGGTGAAGAGAGTACCAATGATAATATCCTTATTCACTAGCTTAATTAGTATAGACAAAGTTATAGCGACGGTTGTTTTAAGCTCATCTCCACGTCGAGGTTATCAGGCGTCCTGACACAATTGCCAAACCACAAAATCAGATCATGAGTGAGATAAAGTGAATAAATTAGTGCCGCGGTACATTCATTCACCGTTGTGACCACACTCGTACTGGGAATACGAGCAGACAATAAGACGTGTCCATAGTTTACCACAGTCTCTCACATAGTTAATTTCTCAAGGCACCAATTTTCTGGTTGTGGTGAGATCACAGCTTATCAGTCCGATTATACTGTAGTTTCATATTTTTTAACAGAGAATGAAGTGATTGTACAATTAACAGTACTACCACCGCTGTGATTGGATGAATAGAATCTGTCGAGAGTTCAATAACAAGAGTCGGTGTATTTGATTACGAACTAACAGTGTTGATGACCATAAGAACGTATGCTGTAATATCACTTTCATAGGTTGTGTGAATTCAATATTACGTCTCGAAATTGATTATTGGACTCATAGGTGATCTAATCCTGCTTAGGGAATTATTACCGGTGCTTTAAGAGCTTATAGTATACACACATTATCATAGTATTAAACATTATATAAACTTAAAAACATAAAAACATTTCGACATTAAACTATAGTTATCTATACCTGAAGAACCTGATTTTGAATTTGACATGAGCATCACATAGCTCATTCAATATCTCGATACATTCTATATGGGATTACCAGCAGCCCAATATGATAGATATGATATCAGGACACATCATTCTTCAGCATAACTTTGATTGACCAACTAGACTTCATCAAATCTTGACTTGATCACATCATAAGACTTTGGTTTCTCAACTAAACCATCATCAACAACTTCAAACTCTTGATAGGTACGCTCAGCATACTCTATAATACCTTTATTAATCTTCTCAATAGTTTCCAGTTGATCAAAGAGTTTTCCCTTGTCATAATCAGCGTTGACATCTTCTTTCAATTTCAGAATACGTTCAATCAAGACATCATACCTATAGTTCATCCAATCTCTGTACCAATCATTGTAACGAGATCCTTTCAAGTCACCTGGTTTGGTAGTGGTCATGAAACCATGATCTTTCATTCCATCTTTAGGTCTTAAGCTAACGACCTCAGCTATTCTTTCAGTGAAGTCACCAATTGGTTTAGAAGCAATATGTTTCAAGACACGACCTTGTAAAACATTAGCCCAACCTTTCTTTGGACCAGCAACTTTTGCAACTTTACCATTTCCCATTAACAAAGCAGTTTCACCGCCTTTCATTTGTGAAGTATCACTCATCATCAAAACACATACAAATTGAGGAGAATCATAATGCCATTTAAAAGTAGCTTGAATGTCATTAGCATCTTGCTTCTCAATATCTTCAATGATTGTTGGTTCAATAATCTTAGTGGATGATGATTTAATGGTAACATTAGCATGACTACCAGCTTCATACTTCAACATGTGAACTAACTCAACACCAGCCATGTTACTCAAGATTTCCAAAGTTTTTGGATGACCCCATGCAGCACAGGTGAATGGGAATAAATTTGGGTAATGACCTCTGCTATACATATCGAAATCACCAGTGTTTGAATGTTCATTGATACGTGCAGTCTTCAAAAAGTTATCTTTCAAGAATAATTCGTATCTCATGATATCAATAGCTTCATCTGTGAATAAAGGGAATGGTTCACTAACACCAATTTCAGAGATAGGTTCTTGATGAGATTTTTCTTGTTGTAAATCTTTCAAGGTCAATCTTCCTGTTTTAGCATAATAGTCATCTGTGAATAGTAAATGAACAGCAGGATCAAAAGGAACAGTAGGATCTACACCTTTCTTTACTAGTTCATCAAACAAAGGTTTAACGGTTTCATTGTAAGCATCTAACGGAACATTAAAGTTTCTACTGTCATTGTAAATATCTTCATTCAAAGAAGGAGTAATGATAGGGAAACTGGATGGGGCGATTTGAACAGCAACTGGCATTTTAAATCAAAGTAGCTTGATGATTAGGAATTCAAGTAAAACACCATCTCCAATGACAACGACATCCCTTTATATAGTTGTAGACATGAAAAATGGGGTGTTTTCAGATGATTTTATAGATAAAGTATAAGCTAAATCAATACAAATTTGGGAAAAGTTTTGTATTCTGATGAGGTATCAACATCATCAACTTCAATGAAACGACTTGTTTTAACCCCAAGAAGGGTAAATCTCTCCATTAACCGGTTATCTATAGAGAATCATGCAGGATCTAGACCGGGCCGTTAGTTTCTGCTAGAGATGCTTAACATGAGTCACTTCTAGTTGAAAGTTGTACCTTCATTAAAGCAGGTAAGTCTTCAGCGATCGATAGACATGCATTGTCTCTAAATTTCAGTACATTTGATCGTTGTTGATAGTGCTTATTGGGAAAAAATTACCACATTTAGCAGATAGATAACAGAAACCCGCGAATTTTGTATTGATATTCAAAGTCAAAACAGAATAAAATCGCTGAAAACTTGACTCTTTCTGCAAGATACAAGGCGCCAGACGGTCTTTTCTAGAGTCTAGATGCATATATACCTTTTGCCAAGGGTAAAGCTTCCATATATTGGTGGAAGTAGTAATCCGCGGACAGTTGAACTATGAAAAGAGAATACATGATCAGCACTAGACACTGACCACAGAAAAAAATCTTCTATGTAATTATTGGGGAATGGCTAGACTATCCCCTCTCAAACAGCTACAATAACTCACTCATAAACCTTCATATAAGTATCGATTACTAGTGGACCAACTAGCTACTATGTAGCTGGATATTGACCAGCTTTGGGAAATCCATGAAATGACACAAAGACTAGCTAAGGAAGATTCGCGCTACTTCCGGTCTATTTCGCGCCCAGTTGAGAATATGGAGTATACTCACGAGCTATAAACCGCTGATTTGTACCAAATAAATGAAGGTGTTGCATGGGAAGACACATCCCCAGTAGCTTATATATTCTTCTATTCCAGAATAGTACTCAATATGCTAGAATACCGGGCAGAGGAGCATGAAAACAAACATACGGAATTAACTGACCTTTATATCCGACGTTAGATTATGTAATATATTATGTAATAACTTGTGTACACCACCATCTATCCAATTTTCGAGATCATGTTCTAATTTGAGTTTTTGTACTCTATTGCTAAGCCCTAGTTTGATATTAGAGTGATTTATTAATGAATTTATGGCTACTTTTACATTTAGAAATTTTTTCTGAAGTACTTTGAACAACTTTTTTTTCATTTCAAAATGAAAACTTTGAGATCCTCTTATTTCTTGATCATTAATTTTAATATTATATAATTAAATTTTAAATGTTAAACCAGAGCAGATTTCATCACTATAGCTAAATAAAACACACTAAAGGATGAAAAGCAACAATTATACCATCAAAAATTTTAACATATAGTAGTTAAATATTGATAATTCCTAGTTTTCTTAGTACTACACAAGTTTCATGCAGGAAACATTCCGGGTAACCTCATTATCAGTAGCGGAAAGAGGCATTAGATTGCATTTACATACGAAGTAGAGACGTACAAACCACTACATAACATTGGACTCATAATCTGATTCAAAAACATAGAGAAATTCTGCAAATTTATCGAGATGCACATCACTACAGAGAATTAAATTTATAATAGTTCAAGTAACATGTGAACTTTGTAGTTTGGTTGCTCAGGGAATCCCATTTGACCCCATCGAGCGACCGTCCAGTGACACAAAACCAAAAAAACCGGTCCATCGAAAAAAAACACGGATCCATGAATCGACGAAAAACCAGGCATCCACCCATCGATGGATCGATTTTCAAAAAACCATCAATCCAGGATTTTTTCAAAAAATCCTGAAATCATACCAAAACTCGACTTTTTTTTAAGGTTACCCACCAGAAACCCAAAATTGGCCAAACTTCGACAGACCGTAGAGACATCAAAAATAAACAAAATGGACCACCTAAACCATGCTTTCGACAGTAACCAAAGCGACAAGTTCAGCCATCTCCTTAGTTTCGTCACAATAGCACACACCGTACAAATATACGGTCGCCTATTCCCGAAATTTCCAACCTTGACCAGCTAGTATTAGGTCCCATGTAGTTTTGTCAACAGCCACCGTATCGCTTCTCTGACCACACAGCTAGAACCACCACTAGCAACTTCATAGGAAAATGCAAAAGCATATCCATTGCATCCCATTTTCACATAATTGTATGGCAAAACGTGCATCCAATGGACCGATTTCCTCTAAAATCGTTTCCCAGTTTGCGATAATTCTTTCTCTTGATTGTTTATTATGGAATCGTTATAAAGCGTTTTCGCGGTAATAATTCCCGCGATTATTTCTATAAATGGAGAAAAAGAGGGTAACTCAAAGCTGCACGTGACTATATGTGACCCGTACCGCTATTACCCTTTTAGGAATAGTAATTAAATTTTTATAAATCGCGTTTCCTTAACAACAATAAAACCAATTTACGCAAAACCAGCCATCTCAAAAATCTGAAACCAACAAACAAAAAGATTTCAAAACATTGATCTGTTTGATACATTTGACGTTTCAGAGATAGTTTCAGTGTGAAGTTGATCTTCAATCTTTGCTTTTTTTCTTTATCACCCTTCTTCCTTTGCTTCATTCTTATCCTTTGGCATTCCAATAGTATATCTCTGCTGGTTCAGAAACATACGTTAGATCAAAGAGACATAATTATATTTTTGCAGTTAAATATTCAATAATCACAATGCAACCAGTTACGCCTCCACGCACAAGAACTAGATCATCAAATCAAAGAACAGTACTACACACACCAACAAGAACGCCGTTTGGTAAGAAACTGGATCTTAACAATAGCATACACAAACCTAAATCACCTCCACCATTTACGATAAATGAATTAACACCACCAGCTACAACACCACGTCACTCATCTAGAAAAATCAGAGATCATCTAGGAGATGCCTTGACGGTATTTCCTACTCCATCATCACAAAGAAGTCTGTTTCCACCTACCCCATCAACTATAGGTAGTGGTCGTTCTAAGAACTTGCTTGTCCCACAAAACACCATTCCATTCCAATTGATCTCTCCTATAAAAGCCAAAAATGAAATAATTGCTGAGAGACAACTTTCTCCTGTCATTGCACCAACAAAGAGAAGACTGGTATTTGGTAGTGATTCTGAAGATGATGTTGTTGAAGGTGAAGCTGAAGGTGATGCTAATAAAGGATTTGGTACACCAAGATCTAAACTGATAAACGATGATTTGGTTCAAAAATGGAACCAAGAGAAATTTGATTCCGATGATGAAGATGATAGTGAAGTATTTATAAGAAGAGAAAAATTGTCAAATCCTTTTAATCCGCCTTCAAGTAAACAAACACAAGGTCCAGTTATTAGAAGAAACTTACCTAAACAAACTGAAATCACACTGATTAATAAGAAAGGTGAAAAGATCATACGGAAATTGACTGAAGAGGAACAAGCTTATAAACCAAGAAATTTGTTTGATTCTTTATCAAAATCAACCAGCAAGATTGACGTGTTCCGTGATGAAGCATAAGCACTCTACTAAGACATTATTATTTATAACGTATATATATGTTATGATTCAAAGAAAAAAAAAATTATAATAAACTATTTAACTTTATATACACAAACTTATTTGGTAATTTCATTGTCCGCAGTTGTATTTGGGTTAGCAACCAGCTCTTTAATATCTTCTTCTTTAATTTCTTCACCAGTACTAGTCACTTCGATAATTGATGGGGTATTTGAAACTTTTCTTTGGGAACTTTGAGAAGGTCTTCTAACTGCTTGTTCCAAACGAGTTTGTAAAGTTGATTTATTTCTCTTTATATCTGAATGTTCAATTGGTTTAGAATTTTTCTTTAAACTGATTGAATGTTTTAAATTTTTGAATATTTGTGGTTTATATTTTAATAAATCATATAAGAATCTGAAAGAATGTTTATCTTCAAAATGTAAATTACTTGGAGATTTTGGTCTAAGAATACAATTTGAAAACTCTTGTGAAATATCAGTATGGAAAGTTGTTGATAAGTTTGAATCTTTATTTTCACTCAAGATTGAAATCAATCTTTGGAAATGTGTACAGATTGCATTCAAAGTTGATAAGTTTGTTCTATCCAATTCTTTCAATGTGTTGATTATGCCGTTTAATCTTTGTTCTGATTCTTTATCGGTTCCAAATTGAGAATAAATGGATTTGATCAAATCATATAACTGACTTGAAACAATTGAGTCTGGTAATTCCAATAAGTATAATTTCAAGACACTTGCAACAACTTCAGGTTCATATTTTGAATAAAATTCATTTGTGAGTTCATCTGAACTAATCTCTTCAATTGTTCTTCTTAAAGCATGTGTGCTTTGTAACCTAACAGGAACTAACCATGTTTTGGTACGAACTTCATCATCACTCATTTCAGGATAAATTGAATCCATGTAGGATAAGATGGAAGATATGATTATTGGAACAGTCTTGTTATCATTTTTGCAACGAGTTTCTAAATCAACACCAAATATTTGATCTTTAAAACTATCGTAATAATTATCATATAATGTGACTTTTGGATTAAATGGACCAGTTCTGTAGTTTTGTATTAAGAATAACAAATCTTTATCTGGTGAGATAGATTCTTCATACACCAGGATTCTATCAATAGTGGCTTTGATGATATTAACGTTATTTGATATAGAAGCAGCAAAATCCAAGATGACTTTCTTTAATGCTCTTAATCTATCTAATTCACATTTCTCCATGAATGTTAGATGATCAATAATTAATTCTTCAAGATCACATCTTATCTTATCCAGTTTCTTAACTTCCTTTTTGTAAGAATCTTCCAACTCAGCAACCTCTTTGGTTAATTTTCTAATAGTTGGTTCTTCAAATGAACTTTTCAGACCATCAATATAACTGGTAACAGTTTTACTAGTTGCTGCTATACCATCATAATCCTCATCATCATCGATTTCATTTGAACCATCTTTTGAAACTCTCAATGGTAATCCAGAGATTTCATATGCCAATGGTTTCCATTGATAATGGAAAGCACCACTATTAATGAATGAATTTCCACCACTTGGTACAACTGTTGTATTAACTTTTTTCAAGTATCCATTGGCAATTAAATCTCTACCAAATTCTTCAACTTTATCTATTTTTTTAATTCCCAAGTTTTCTTGTAACCATTGAGAAATTACAGAACCTGTACTAACATGTTCATAAACACCTAGGATCGGTACTCTAAGTGAAGTTTGAGGTATTTCAGTTAAGATCTTAACTAAAAGTTCCTTTAAACCAATTTTACCGTATTCTAAACCACCCAATTTAACAACAGATTCGTAATCATCAGTTGTTGAAGCATTTGTTAATGAATCGGAGTTATCTTCAATACTTAGTTCTTTCAAGATCTCATCTTCTGTTAATCCTTCTTTTAAAGTTTCTAAAGTACGACATTTTGTGAAATATTTCCTTTGAATCTTTTGTAAAGTTTTTGACTTATTTTTGTATACTTTCAAACTGTTTTTCAATATTTGATCAGAGTATTGAATTCTTTGTTTATGTTCAAGACTCCATTTAGTGAAAGGTTCCACGACCAATTGTTTTATATTGTTAGCAATTGTTAGATGGTGTCTTCCTTCTTCACCCATTTCGTAACCCACACCTTTGAAAGCGTTTTTCAAACTGGCACCATCGTCACGATCAAACCCAGACTTCAAAGGAGTGTGGTTGTCAGGAAGGTATAGTAGGTTTTTACCGTACTCTTCCTCATGACCCATACGTGCAGTGAACAGATCAATGAACTCCTGGTTCTCCACACAGCCCTGGTTCAACTTGCTGAAGAGGACATCGATCCCGGAGGAGAAGTCTGGTGTCCAGAAGCTATCAGCAAAGGAGGGCATTGTCTTGAGAAGTATCAGTAGTTAAAAGGTGGAAAAAGACTTGTTTGTTTAAGCGAAGTTGTTTGTTTATAAACAAAAGTTTCAGATAAAAATGAAAACACGCGCAGTCGTACCTTTTTCGCGAATTTGTACTATGATTTATTTTCACATATTAAAGAGAAGAGAATAGACATTTAGTAAGAGAATACAAGAATAGAAGAATAGAAGAATAGAAGAACTAATAAGAGAATATAATAGACACATTTCTTTGTTGTTTATTGGTGTTTGTTGATTATAGTCATCTATTATATAAATGTCCACTCAAAGCACCCACCAGTATCCCCGTGTCTCAATCAAGTTCTGCACAAAGTGTAAGTGGAACCTCAGAGCTTCATGGTATCTCCAGGAACTACTACAGACATTCGACAACAAATTGGGTGAAGTGGCACTAATCCCATTCGAAGCTGGTGTTTTCAGAATGGAGATCCAGAAAGACGCCGACTCGCCTGTGGTGCTGTTGTGGGACCGTAAGGAGCAAGATGGGTTTCCTGACTCTAAGATCTTGAAACAACTGGTACGAAACTCTGTGTTCCCCACAGAAGCTCTGGGCCATGTCGACAAAGCCAACAAAAACGACGGGAAACTCTCCACTGCCACTAAAGAAGATGTTGTGGAGTGCGTTGAGTGCAATGAAGCTGCCAACCAGCCTATTTAACCAGTATAAATACACTATAAATACACTATAAATTAACGAATTTGACGTTTCAATGCTTTGATGAGTAGTCCACGTACCAAATTTATAACAAGAAAACAAAATCAAATCGACGACAACGACAACTGAATTGGAGACATAAACACATTCTACAAACAGTGTAAACAGAGTAAACAGGATGAGACTACTCACTCAATTAGCAGCTGTTCTCACATTAGTTGCCACTGCAACTGCTCACACCGATTCAGATACAAAACTGATAGACCATGATCTGTCACTTCCTGATCTAGAAAAGTTCGATTACCTTGATGCTCCAAGTATGTTCTAAATGAGATTTCGAAGTGTAAAACTGGCCCATGTTATAGTATAATACTAACTTTATATACAAGACTGGGAAATTGGTGGTAATGCAAACTTCCATGCTGGTAGATTGATCCTAACACCAGTCCAACATACAAAGGGTTTTGCTTTGAATGATATCCCAATATCTTATGATTCATTCACGTTAGAATCAGTGTTTAGAAGTACTGGTTCTTGGGGTAAGACTGAAAGTGGATTATCTCTAAGGTATGTTAAAGAACATAAACCTAAAGATACTTCATTCTTTGGTGGTCCATCAAAATTCGATGGTTTGAATGTCATTGTTGATAGTGATAGTAAAATTGGAAGTGCAATTCATGTTTTTTTAGATGATGGAACTACTGATTTTGCTCAATTCTCAAAAGATGATTTATACGATCATGCTATTGGATCATGTCTTTTATCTTATCAAGATTCTCAAGTTCCAATTACTTTAAGAGCTGCTTTTTATAATGGAGTTTTGTTAGTTCAAGTAAACAATAGAATTTGTGTTAAAACCAAAAAAGTTAACTTACCAAAAGATTATAAATTAGCATTCAGTGCAGTTACAAGAGCTAAACATGAACAATTTGAATTATTAAGATTAAAAACATATGGTGGTGTATTAAGTGAAATTCTTGAAAATGATGGGAAAGTTGCACCTCAACCAAAAGTTGTTACAAAAGTTGTTCAAATTGGTTCTGATGGTAAACATACTGAATGGACTTCACCAATCGATCAAAAATCCACTACCGGTAGCTCAAAAGAATTAACCGGTGAATACCTGAACGCTTTGAAAACCATTCAAAAATCAAATAATGATTTACTTTCTAAATTCTCAGGAATCGAATCAAAGATTGGTGCATTATCATCAATTAACAATAATGGTAAAGATATTGATTTATCTTTCCTTGATGAACATAATAAACAAATCAAAACATTAACAAGTCATATCCTTAAAGTTGAAGAAACTCTTGATCAAATTGATCAAAAATTCATTAACTTTGAAAGAAATTTGAAATTAGAATTAAATTCATTAATATCAACAGTTAATAAATTAAACGATGATAATATCAATCAATTACGTGAGAATGAACAATCAATTGAGGAATTGAATAAAAACGTTCAATTCTTAGTCCTTAGTGAAAAAGATAAACAACAAAACCCAATCCATGAATTAATTGGAAATTTGAAATATTTAATCGTCCCTATATTTATCACTACTGCTGCGCTAAGTTTCTTCATCTTTAGATTACGTCGTGAAATTAAATCTAAATTACTATAGATAAATCAATTCATTACAAACATCCAGACTTTCATACTTATATACTTACATGAGAGTGTATGTTATTAGTATTACATATTTTTATTAGGTGAGAAAATACATCATTTCATCTTAATCCTCCTTGTAGACCCGGTAAAGAGTTTGGGGCACCAGGTGTTGCTGATGGGATGGGTTCAGGAATTTGAGGTCTTTCAGCATATGGTGGTTTTAAACCTTTAATGTTTCCATGGTTTAAATAATTTGGATTTGGTGTTCTTCTTCTAGTTATAACTTGATCACAATTCAAATAATCATTAAAGATAACTTCTTTTTCTACTACTTTTAATGTTTCTTCATTTGTCTTTTTAAAACTTTCCTCTTCTTCTTTAATTAATCCATATGGTGCACCTGATTTTGTTTGCCAATAATATTGCCACGTTTTATTTCTAGGTTTTCTAGCTTGTGATAATATACTATTTGTTTCAACAGCCCCATGTAAATATTCAATCTCTCTCAATTTATCTGAACTTTCAATCTTTATTCTTTTATTCACATTCCTAGAATATATCGGTAATCCAGTGATTGATTTCGATCCAGCCGATTCATCACTAATCACTAATTGATTCATAGTACTTTGAACAACAGCAGGTGCAGGGTTTGTGTTGTTACTAGCTAATGAATTCAGTATGTTCTTATGTTTCACGGTAACTGTTGGATCAGCAGTATATTTCGGAATTGATGATATTGTGGATAATTCAAGTCCTCCTGAAATACCTTGACCTGGTAAAACTTGTGTAACTTGACCTGTTGATTGACCTTTCAAATATTCTATTCTGTCTTCCAGGAGAGGTAGTGGGGTAACATATAATGCAGCTTGGGTCTTAGCTCTGCTCTTGGATGCTGGTTTAACAGTTGGTTGTTTCTTATCAACAGGGAACACTTGTTCTTTATCATCAAATCCTTGTTCAGCTATTTGATCTTCCCAATAGTCATCCTTAATTCTAACACCTGATTGAACAACTCTGGCACCAAAGAACATGAATAAACTTCTAGCAGTAACTAATCCAATTGGTCTTGTTTTAACTTTTGTAATATTCATACCATGTTCAAGGAAGAAAGGTCTATATTCTTCACCCACACTATATTTGAACATATTCTTGAAACGACTAAACATTATAAACCCATCTCTATATCCTGTTACTTTTGCAGCATCACCACCTAGAACGTATAATTTCTTACCATGTCCTGGTAATGTGAATGTTGTAACAAGAAATTTTCTCCCACCTAAAAGATGTCCATTTGGTGTTATCTTAGTTTCACCTTTCTCATCTGTGGATGTGAAAACATATTCATCTTTAGTCTCATTCAATTCATCTTTATTCACAAATGGTTTGATGATTGGTGTCTTCACTTTTCTGTTAAATGGGAATGAGCGAATGTGTTTTAAGTGTGCACCCAAATCGGAACTTTTGACTTTAAAAACGGTAGGTTCTGGATTCTCCGGTGTGTTCTCCGGTAGTTGTGCCTCTATCTCTGATATCAAGTCGTTGTTAGTCATCACTTTTATTAATTTTCTGTTTTAATTGTTTATTGGCACTTTCAAGTCAACTTTCACGTAAAATAAACAAACTCGCAAATTCATAAAAAACGTCAAAATAGTATTGTGTGTCCGTACCACAATTAAAACTATAGCGACTTTTTCTCTAATAAATTCAAGTTTTCTATAAAATGTTAACAAGTTCCACAAATTTATGGTTTTAAAGGGACAATCAGTGTTTGACTCTGAAGTAAGATACACAAAGAATGCACAACCATCCTAATTACTGAACATCAAAAAATATAAATATCAAAGAAATATATAAATATACATCACACTAGACAGCTATAACATAACTAAAAGTTAATGAACGGTCTAGAACCAAAGTTGTCACGGAAGTTGAAGACAACTTCTTCGTAGCCAGTGTCACCATTAATACACATATCACCTCCAGATGGTCCTATATGTTCACAGTGAACTGAAGGTCTATAGGAGACCATATTTTGATGTAATGATCTGCAAAACACACTATCTCTTCCACCTTCCCAAGCTTTACCGAATGGAACAGTATTTGTCAAATGATTTATACAATCATCTGTGGAGTTGTATTGTTGATAATCTGTGCCAGCACAATAATTCTCATGAACGTCACAAATGGATTTAGCAACTACTTTTTGAAGTTGAGCCAAACCTTCTCCTGAGACTTCATCAACTTCTTTCCCAGTAATAGCTTGGATACCTTTCTTTTGAACAAGATCATAAAATCTATCCCATCTTTTAAATTGTAAGTCATATTGATTGATTTGCTTTTGTTCATTTAGCTTAATATAAATGTTAGCCTCAAATGGAATACTAGCATTGTTAAACAATGGGAAAGTGGCAGTTAAGATAATACTCATTGAATATTGATCAGCATATCCATTAAATTCATAAATCTCATAATCAGTAGCATAACCAAAGATATTAACCAAATCAGTATCGGCAATACTGACGAATAATCCAAACAGGTATTCTGTATTCAATTCTTGGCCCTTATAAACTCTGGTGATATCAATTCTACCGACACAATCTTCACTGAAGAAAGTAGAGTTGATAGCTTTGGCTTCATCAAGGTTGTTAGGATATAAAAAGGTTTCAGCAAACAATAAAGCATGTTGATAAAGTTCTAGATTGGTAAATTCGACATTTGTGGTTCCCTGGTATTTAGTCTGATCCTCTTTCGATTGATCAATGATTGATTGAGGAATCTCAATAACACCAGATGCTTTTGTTGAATCGACAGAGGCAGTAGCAGGTGCTGCTAGTAAAGTTTGTAAGAAGAATAACAATATAACCAGCTTGTTCAACATCTTTAGTTTTGTGGACTTAGCTTATAGTTTGTGTTGAGCTCAAGAGGATATCCATGCCAAAAGTATCAGGATATTATAGTGGTTTATATATTCTTGTGTTTTCTCATGGTCGTTTGTGATGATTTACAACTCATCAACGCTCATGATCGTTTATTCTGATGGATTAGCACGCGTTTAGCGTTAGTGTTTAGTAGACCGTACAGTTGATGTGCTTCTTTTCTGTAAGATGTCTAATGGATGCGCGTTGTTTGTTTTGATTTGATTTTAGATTTGAACTAGTCAATGAGCTGAGTCTTATAGATTGCTAGCCTTTGGAAGAATGGGAGACATTGGGAACAGTTCAGTTTACCTTATGAGAAGTTTCATACTCGACTACTGCAATAACACTTCAACTTAGCAACCAGTTCCGCAAACATCATTGTATAACGATAGAATCCTTCTAGACCTTCTGATGAGATCCGCGTCGAAAAACAAACAAACAAACACTGGGGCACGATATACGGATCCCTGGATGATACTGAAGATCTAGCAACCCTTGTAAGTACAAGATGCGGTTTATACACCGGTGATTGTGTCATCAGCTGTACACCACTGTGCACATTCTTCCTGTTATGTGAAGCGTTTCAAATATGTATGGTACATTCTCTGTTGATGGAGTAATCTGTATAGACTGTTCGCGACTTGGAGGAGAAAGAACCTCAGCATTATCACTCATTGCCCATCTATTTGGTGTCGATGGGGTACTCAGTTGTATCATTGGGGAACACACGTTTCAGATACTGAAAGAATAGTCATTTGCTAATTGAATCATCGAACCTTCTCAGAAAATATATCACTTAGTCACTTTGATTGACTCCTCTCTCTCTCCCACTCCAAGAATACATTTTGAGGGTATATGATATACACTTGAGCTCATTTCTATAGTACAGCATTCGCTGTTGTCAGTTTGTAGGGTTTGTTCGTGAGAAACTAAGAGGGCTGAGCAATCTTAAGATTTCCAAAAGTTTCAAGGTTCTAATCACCGGTTAATGGCTCATTCCAGTTCATATAATTCATCGAAATCTTCCACAATCACTATTGACAACAACTATCTTTCACTGCCTGTTTCTCCTTAAAGCAAACAAGTTCCACAGTAGATCTCCATTGGCTAGATTAGCTTTACGGCTCGGTCGGTCTAGTCTATGATTTATGAGTATTGCATCGGCTGGGCTTGTACTAATGCACATAATAATATTATTCTGGAACAACATGATTCCACAACGGTTGGGAACTTCTTTAGTCAACAAGCTGTAAAATAATCTAATGATCCGGTATTCCCCATACCATCCAGCAGCTACATAATCAGTTCAAAACGGCGTTTTTTGAAACCGTTAATATTACTAATGGTAAGTAATACAGCTGCAGGTACCTGATATTTTATTACATATTGCGATATGCAAGATTATTGGTGGTGATATTTTTTATACCTTCAATTCCACTTCACAATTCAGCGCAACTTGGATGCTGTCACATCTGCAAAATAATACAAAATTTGTATATAATATTGCTGAATAACCGCTTCCATTCAATCTTCAGCTCTTCAGCTATATATATTTGAGGACAGAGGCTGAATATCTTGAGAAATTTGTGTACTTCGATGCTGTTACGTATCGTGGTATAAGACAAAATTAATAGGCATTATTATAACAAACAATGATGGCATCACAATGACGTGACCCATCGATCATAAACGAATAGAAAACCCAAGATAACATTAAATAAACAACACGTGAAACATTATTAAAAGACACAAGCTTTCCCTGGATGAACAGGAGAAGTAAACGATAATAAAACCAAATCAACAAAAAAGAAATCAACCAATTATCACAAAACCACAGTTAAAAAACCAACCAAATAATTTAAACATCCTCCTCAACAATGGAATCCCAAGCATTATGAACAACATAAGGTAAACTAGAACCTAGAGAACCTGAATATTTCTCACTTGTTGTGTGGAAAAGTTCTTTGGTTTTCTTGCAACATGCAGTGGAAGTGGCCCTTCTACCTGTGATGACAGATAATTTACTCGAGACATATCTCCATTTGACTTTCTCTCCATTGAAGAGTAATGACTTCAAGATATTGATATCTTCAGGAGTAAATTCTTCTTGTTTGTGTTCAAGAGGATTTGATGCTTCATGACTCCAATTATAGCGACGTCCACTAGCTACCGAACTATAGACTTCATTATATGATTGAGATCTTGGTTGATATGGGAAATCACTGAGGTGAGGTAGTGCTTGGTTCTGTGGTTGGAATTGATTGGACTGATGATATTGCATAAACTGTTGATTCGTCTGATTAGAAAGGGGCTGTTGGGTTGAAAATGAAGTTCCAGGAGATGACGATGATGAAAAATTCAACTGTGGCAGTGGTTGGGTTGATGGAGTAGTGAAATATGAGTTTCCAAAGCTCTGAAGTGATCCTGGTGTATAAGCTGAAGATGCTGATGTTGTATGTGAAGTATTTCCGTTCTGATTCAGATAGTGTTCCTGAGAAGTCGTATTTGAGGTAGTTGCTGATGGTGTGGTCGTGCTATTAAGTGGGAACTGGAATTGGATTGAATTCATATCGAGAGATGCTTGTGGATGAACCGACGTTCTAGGCTGCGATAATTGGGGCTGATGAGAGTATTGTTGGGAGTTGAATGTTTCATTTGGGATTGATTGATAAGACAGGGTTTCAGATCTTGGATAGCTTAATGAAGATCCGGTATTATTCGAACCAGGTTCAATGTAACTTGGAACTTGTTGAAAGTATGTTTTATTGAGATCCATGGTGGTGGACAATGATTGGTGTCTCGTAAGGTTATCAGGACCTTCCATCTTTAAACCAATTTGGTTTGGAAATCTGTTGGATGGGCTATGAGGTAATGTTGTGGCTGTTCTAAAACTGTCGTCTTGTTGTTCAACAGATCTCGGCGTATTCTCAGAAGTCAAAGCAGGAGAACCGTTGGATTGCATAGGAGTTGAGATGGAGGAATCAGATGGAACAGTGAAAATATTATCAAACAGCTGATAATTGTTGCCACTTTGAGTTGATGGGTTGTATTCTAAAAATTTGTTGATGCTGAAGTTGGGAGTATCGAAATCGGATTTCTTTGACGTAAGGTTGAAGCTGTAATTGGATCTGTTCTGACTCTGGTTCTCGTTGTTGTTTTGCACTAGCTCCATAATTCAATAGATCAAGTGTGTGTTTTAAGGTAATTGATTTTAGAAGCAGACAAACAAATCAAGATACTCAATTAATAAGTTCTGATGATGTATTGAGCTCACTGTGATTAGTACAACCGGAAGACTTAAAAACCAGGTGGAAAGCACAGTTGGATGCTTCTATAATCTTGATTCTTGATTACGAAGATTGAGGATTGTGGGTGGTGATACTTTTGTTGTGTTACTAGATCACGTACACGTTGAAAGTTGTGTGAGTCAAACAGGAGGTAAAGCTCCTTGGTGATGAAGGTTGTAGTAATTAAGTGTACTGTGTTGGTGTCACTAGACTCTTGCAACACAGGGGCTGTTTAGATTGAACTTGCGATCTCTTTTACTAAAACACGATGTCCAAGAATCTGGTGGTGATTCATACTATTTATCAAATTTTGAAGGCTGTAATCTGCAAAAGTCTTTAATACATAATGCTCGTTTTTTGTGACTTTGTTCAGGCTTCTTTTATGCCTAATTAGACTTTCTAATATCTGCACGAAGATGTGCATTCATGCGGTATTTTACTTCCATTATCTGCGTATCGAAGACTGAATAAAGGGACTTTGGTTAAAACTAGGGACTACATATGGACTAACATCCCAGTTAGGGAGACTCCGAAGTCCCGCTAGAGTATGTTTTTAAATTTGGAACAATAAACTGGTCATGAGGAACCTCTATTTAGTCAATGCCTCAGTTTTTTTCTTCTCTTAAATTGTCAGATGCTAGCTATCGCAGCATTGAGTGTTTCTTCTACTTGCATCCATATGTTGCAGGAAACATATCCTCAGCAGCAACTTTAACGATTGATTGATGACCACATTTGATAGCGAGAACTCTATTCTTAACAACACCTTATCTACTAACTCTACCGTATTGACCAGAGTGCGCATGAGTTAACGGTAAATATGGGGCACTACTGGCTAATCCCATCAACTTTCTGGTGTGATATTAGTACAGCGATCAGTGTTCAGTGCTCACCCTTCATAAGCACAAGATACTGAATTTGGTCATTAACCGAGGAGACGCATTTGTATTATATGTAATATGTAGATTTAGACGCTGCAACATGGCAGCATCAACTTCACTATTGTAGGCATAACATATTTGCATTTAGCGGACTTCACTGGCGGATGTTCCTGAAATGAGATATGTATTAATTATTGGAAGACTTCAATAAGCTTAAAGACTACAGTTCCAATTTAATAGAAAAACACAGCTATACAGTACATTCATTGTTCACGCACATCTGACTCCTCAATGCTGAGTCCTACCTACCGAGGGTCTAGCAGCCTGATACTAGCTTTAGCTACGAAACACAATTGAAATGATCACTTCATACTGGGTAGAACACCCAGGTGCGTATATATTAGCCGTTCCTTACACGTATCATTCCTAGAGAGTACCAATTTCTTAGGCAAGACTGATCCATTTTCAAATGTCCTTAAACATATCATTTTCCACTCAGTCATGCTGTACATGCTGTAATACGTATGATATTGAAATGCAGGGAGCAGCAGCTACTCTAGATTTTCTAAAGTTAGAAATCTATTGTACATATTGCACGTAATCACAGCTACAATTACATGTGCTAGATGTTTGAGATGCGACGTGCTCAATGAATTCATGAACACTTAGCTAGAACAGTAATGAAGTAACCGTCTTTTACTTGAAAAACTCTCTCTTTTAGAGACAAAAGGAGCCGTTATTGATTGAATTGTGCATATAACGCCTGAATCCAGATCATCAGCCCTAACTCGTATATCTACAAAATTCCCGAGCCATAGGGATAATCAATCAATATCGAAGCGCATATTGTGTAAGATGTTTCCGTGTCATGAGCTAGAATTCTACTTCACGAGTTGTGACTCACTATAGATGCGAATCTGTTTGAAATGATCGACCATTTTCTATATTACTATTGCTAAGCTTCTATGTTTATGGTTTAATCAATCTAGAATCTCGTACTCTAACCATCAACAACCTACTAACCTCATGCACATTATCACCTACTTATTCACTTCACTCACCTTGTTTCTTACAACCGATAATAAACGAGTCAAGATAGACGTGCTAATTATTGAATGTTTATTTTATGTATGCAGGTATTGTATTGCGCCATGGATGTGTCAGCGGCTGTAAGTGACTTGTATAATTAGGGCCTTGCCCAGTGTCTTTTAATGGGGAGTCGAGACTAGAAAGTTGAAATCTGAAATGGACCCTTTAGAACTTTGGGGGGTAGGCCCAACATAAAGAGCCCAGACATCATTCATTCATCCATCATCAACTGAGCTTGTAGCATTCATGATGGTGATTCGCTTGTGTTACACCACTGTCGTTACATCGGACTAGATAGACAAACTGATGTGCGCTACATTATAAATATAATCAGCGATCTCCGTTTTCATTATAGGTTAATTCATGGTCAATAACGATCAATATAATGTGATTTGTGTTCCACTGTTCATTTAGTCTCTAGTATTATGAATGCGTCTCGTATGTACAGATGAGTGTAGTTTTGAAGGATTAGCCTCATGGAGAAGTGGAAATAAGTGTGCTATGTGCGTTTGTGTATGTGTTTGTTTTTTCTGTGTTCACTGACAACAAGCAAGTCCAATCTACATAGTGCATGTGCTCTGTACAAGCACTTGGCAATGACCTTTCTATGCCTCTTGTTGTTATAAGTGTAATGAAGTACTAAATAGTGAAAAGCTTATGCTTCAGGTTTACTTCAACTCGCTAGTAGTCTCAAATCTGGATTATATTACAACAAGTAAATACTGTGCTAACAAGTAATCTCTAAAGATTACAACTTTGAACACACTCTAGCTCTGAATTTCTGAGTTCCAAAGTTCGTTCTATCAATCATTCTTAGCATGAATTGATCCAATGTATGATGAAGGAGTTGATGGCCTCAGTACATATGTTTAACTCTAGGGTACCTAGTACCTACTTTACCTAAAACTTAGCTTCCTAGGGTCTTGCATTCGTCCAGCGGTTGAAGAGGAGGCCAGAAGGTTATAAGCTGTTCTGAAAGTCGTACAAATATAGATGCTGGTGAATTGTATTTTTGAATTCCTTGTGATCCATATTCTATAGTCTGTTGTTTACTGTATCAGTGTGCACTGTGCACTCTTCTTCTGAGTGACAAGCGATAAAGCCTAATTCTATCAATGAGGTCAATGAAATAACTGATGAGGATCTGCGCTTTCTCTCCTGCATGCAATTTTCAAGACCAAGCTTAGAAGAGTTGCTGACTAAGCGCTAAAGTTCAGAATTTAGATCGATATCGCTGGTCTGCGCTCTGTAGTCTGCACTGTGGTCACCAGCTCCCAACAGATTTGCATTTAACCACAACCACCGGTCCTGTACCGGCATAACTGGCCTGACTGGCTAGTGACTACTGTGCTCACTTTTCCAAATCAGTGGACACTCTGCTCTCTGGACCCTCGGTCTGGCAACGCTACCGAGCACCCCGACCACTAATCAATAGGTCTTAGACCACACTGTACACTTTAAAATACACACAGTCTTTTTTACCCTTACACTAATAATGAACACCTAGCACATATACCTCTACCTAGACAAAGTTGCACAATAGCCAAGGTAACCCAAGTTTGAACCGGAATGGCGGTCCGTTTCCGGCTAGTACTCCGTGCGTGTTTGCCAACAGAAACTAGTGGGCATACTGATATTAGTGAGATAGCGAGTATGAATGACTAAGACAAAAAAACGAGGACTAGGGACTAGGGACTCGCACTTAGCATCTCGTGCTAGGTTTGCGAAAAAGGATCAAATAGCAACAAACATTGTCACCAAGGAGCATCACGAAGTAAAGTATCATGGTTAATAGCTGATACGCACTAGACAATGAGATAGTAAACGCTTCACATTGGTATCCATGCTAAGGCGGAACTTTCAGATCACAATTGGTGACAACAATGCTTCTGAAGGTACTAATTCCATAAACATGCAGAATAAGACCCGATCTGCACCTTTCAAAGATAAGTCTAGATCATCTCGTAAATGTCATAATAAGTGATAATAATGAAGCACCACTCCAACAGCCAACGAAACTAAAATAAAAATAAGCGTTTAAGACCCTTTTTCTCCGATGATGAATATATTTTGGTAGTGGCTAGTGATTAGAACTACTTATATCTGAAGAGTTCTTGCTTTGATTAAAGCTGATGAAATGAAGGTTTTAGTTCAAGACATCACAATGTGGGCCCAACCTTGCTTCTCAAATCTTGGGCGTAACTTCGCTCATGAAGCCTACTTAGACTTTGGCATGAATTTCGTTCTATATGCACAGGTGCGCACATCAAAAGGACAACAAGTTGTCATAAATATGGACTTCGCTTATGAGGGTTAAATGAATTCAATTTTGTAATATTTTGACCCTTTCCTCTAATTGATGAACCAGCCAGTATCACTGCTAGTTAGCCACCTACAGCGAATCCAGTGGACAGCACACTCATGAACAAAACTGAAAGACCACGACCACACAACATTTAGCTTGATTTACAATTTTACTCAATTCGCGCCGGAGGTTACCCTTTTAGGACACCTATAAAAACACTGACTAGCTGCCATTTAACCATAGTTCAGGGTCTCACATTTACTACTTAAGTCTCCGTTTGTACACCGTACTGCTTTTAATTATGTCTCTACGTTGTATACCATGTACATTTTTACAGACATCGACCCATTGAAGGGCCAAATGGGACCTCAATAACCAATTCTAACTATAATACGATCGCTATACATCACATCGTTTCACCATGAGATTATGAAAGAAATTTTCAAATAATGAGAGTTACAGTAATTCAACAAATCAAAAATATTCATGTGGAGAGCTTGTATTTGGTATGTCTATATTTTTGATCGTTATAGTTGATCATAAAGATCTTATAAATCTTCGTGTCTTTCGATGAATTCAACTATGGCATCTAGAGATTCCTTTGGCTTCTCAGCTATGACCCAATGGCCCGCATCGATATCTCTAATCTCAAAATTAGGGAAAAACTTCCCGATGTCAGGAATATACTCATCAGCAACATAAGCTGACTTTGTTCCTCTAATAAACAAGGATGGGCCCATGAATCTATTGAGGTTTGAGTCAAATTGCCAAGCAGCTATATTGCCTTTCACAATTGCATCCTTCATGATATTCAAAGGAATTCGAGATTCCAGTTCCCCATCTTTTCTTTTAATGTTCTGTAACAAAAATTGACGAACACTTTTATCTGGTTCGAATTGTTCGAAGTACTTATCGGCGTCTCTGTTTGTCTTGATCTCTTTGTTTGCGATGATCTGTTCCAGTATTGAAACGTACTTAATGAAGGATGATGATGGCTGTAGATTAATTGGAGCGTTATCAACTGATATTAACATTTCAACTAAATCTCTTCTTCTCAAACTAGCAGCCATTGCAGTTTTAGCACCCATAGAATGACCGATTAGGATGGATCTTCCTAGATCATTATCAACGATAAACTTTTCAACATCCGCAGCTAATGCTGGATAATCATGTCTATCATTTGATGGAGAATCACCATGATTTCTTAGATCCAGACAAAAAACGTCTCTTTCCAGTTTGTTATTCAACTCTTTAGCTATAGTTCTATTGTTGGTCTTCGAGCCAAACAGACCGTGTAGAATCAAGATTGGTGGAAGTGGGTTCAAAGATGAAGAACTTTCGTTGTATAAATCATAAGCTAGTGGAACTGTTGGTATATCTTTATCCAGCAAAGACTCGTTTGATACAGAGTATGCGGATGTACTGTATAGTCTTGGAAATCTCCTCACAGGGGAGACTGAAGTTCTCAGTAAGTTCAACATGATGTTTCAGTATTAGCAGAACCAATGAGTATTTATTAGTGTTACAGAGTTTCTATTTTTTTAATTTAAAATATTTCCTCTTTCGGACTGATTGCCCGAGCCTCTTGACAGATCAGTAAACGACGTGACAGTTATCGTACACTCAGTTCCAAAGTTCAAGGTAGACGGTGTAGTTTCGAGTTTCATTTGTTTCTACCATTCCGATACTACTCAGGCTCTTCATTACATCACCAGGGTAATCCTTTTGTTGTCATATTAGTAAACCTCAAGGTTATTTTATCTTTGCGCGCACCGAAAATCGAGGAATTTGTTGAAAGCATCCTCAAAAATACAAGCAAAACAAACAAACCCAACAAACAAACATCTCCACACTCAGAAAACAAACAGCTACTAGTTGTTGTCTGTTCATCCTTCCATACCCTCTACATTTCTGTCCTTGCTGCCTTTCGTCACCACCCTTACCGCTAGACAGGACCTTTTCTTCATTTTCAACCATCCCCTTATCATTAGTTTCACAACTGGAATAAACTAAGACCTTGTCAACTATACAGCACCTAAGATCTGAGTTACTTCATAATGTCCGGCTCAACTCCTCCAGCATATCCACTCCTGACATCTGAACTACCCTCAAGCTTCAAAATCAAAAATGAAGACAGTTTTGTGGTGGATTTAGATTCGAAACTTGAAGGACTCTTCTCATTGGCCAATGACAAGCAAAACAGAAAGAAAAGAACTGCTGACGAACAACAAAATTCCAAGTTAAATAGCGACATCAAGAGACGACTCACTATCAAGGACGATATTCCAAAAGATAAAGATCATACTTTAGATACCTCTGAAGAAGTTTCCTCATACAAATCATCGCCAAATTTGGCCATTGATTATCCTGAACCAATCATAGAAGATGAAGATATTGAAATGAGGCCCCCAACTACCCAAACCATATCTAATATCACACCTTCTAGTGAACTAATACCCACTACAGAGACAAATGAGCTTTCCCTTCCATCACCTTCTGCTTCTCCTAAACAATATACCTTTGACGACGAGTCTGTGGAACAAGAACAACAATCTTTAAGTGTTACAAATCTAGTTGACCTGATAACTTCAGTTACAACATCTTCATTACCAAAAAGTGCGATGAATAACTTGATCTTCAAACTCATGTCACAAACAGATAGAACAACGTTAAGTGACTTCTGGGACACTATCAATAACGGTCTTAGAAGAGATATCTTTATGACTCTACCACTGGAGATTACATTCAAAATTTTACAAGAACTTGATTATCAATGTTTGAACAACGTTCTTTTAGTTTCAAAGAGTTGGAATAAACTTATCAGCCGTGACTTTTGGAAACAAAGACTTATCAGAGATAATTTGATTGATAGTCACGAATTGGAAAATGACTCTCCAAACTATTATCACTCATTATACATGAAAAGATATGAACTTCTTAAAAACTGGACAGATCCAAACTTTGAGCCTAAGAAAACAACCATTATAGCACATGGCTCTACTGTTGTTACTTGCTTACAATTTGACGATGAAAAGATTATCAGTGGAGGTGACGATAAAATGATTAATGTTTATAATTCAAACACTGGTGAACTACTGAAAGTCCTAGAAGGACATGAAGGTGGAGTGTGGGCTTTGAACTACCTTGGAAATCAAATAGTTAGTGGCTCAACAGATAGAACAGTTCGTGTTTGGAATTTGATAACTGGTAAATGTACCCATGTTTTTAGAGGCCATACCTCTACTATCAGATGTATGGAAATCGTGACAGATGAAGAAACTGGTCAGAGACATATAATAACAGGATCAAGAGATAGCACATTACATGTTTGGAGATTACCTGATGAAGATGATTTGGGTGAGAACTTCAATGACCAGGACGTTGACAATCCATATTTTGTTGCTACACTAAGAGGACATGCTGCATCTGTTAGAGCAGTTGCTGGTCATGGTAACTTGGTTATCTCTGGTTCCTATGATCACACTGTGAGAGTTTGGGATTTAAAGACTAAAGATATCAAGTATGTTCTTGAAGGACATACAGATCGTATTTACTCAACCATTATCGATCTAAAGAGAAACAGATGTATATCTGCATCCATGGACTCAACTATTCGTGTTTGGGATCTCAATACAGGTAAATGTATCTCAGAGATGACCAAGCACGCCTCTTTAGTGGGTTTATTGGGACTGACTTCCAAAGCGTTGGTTAGTGGAGCTACCGACGGAACATTGAGAGTGTGGAACCCAGATACTTACAACAATTATCTGACATTATACCATTCAGATCATGCTGCTATAACAACTTTTGATTTGTCGCCTAATATCTTAGTTAGTGGAAGTGAAGGTCAATTCAACCTTTATGACATGAGAAATCAAGGTAAATTGATACGTTCAAACCTACTGGGACCTTGTGGTCAGGTATGGACTACAAAGATCAGCCATAGCAAATGTGTTGTTGCCTTGGAGAAAGGTGGTCAAAGTGTCATCGAAATCATAGATTTTAGTAAAAGCGCTTAGATTAATAGCATGTTATCTCAAATTTGAACTTATTTTTGTAAGCACGTGACTTGTCGTATATACATCTGTGTGATTGGGTAACCATGGTCGACTTCCTTTTCATCTTGTTATGAGTTGAACTTATGTTGAATGTGATCTATCTAATGATTTTGTGTTTTTGTGGTTTTGTGGTTTTGTCTCCTCATTCAGCCTCTGCCAATAAAATTATCTGTCAAATTTTTGTGCCAACCTTAATTTTTTCTTGGGCACAGTCCTAAGCCCGGGTAATCCGTCCATCACATATTGTTATACGTTACCGCACACCCCATTTCGTTACAAGTGTTGGGAAATGTTTCGAATAACAGTGTGGTACTGGTGCTTTATATGGTCATATATTCTGCTCTTGACTCTTCATATGACTTGAATTAACCGAAAGTAAACATCATCTCTGTGCTTATCGTAGACAATCTTTTTGATCTTTCTTGTCTGATCAATCAGGTGAAAAAAAAATATTCCCATTGTCTCCCAAAAAAACCCGAAAGTGACTGCCACTTTGTCGACTTTTACTCATCTCTACCTCGATAATTGCAGTGTATTTCACTTCACATCAACTTATTGCAACACTCCACTCACATTCATATTTATCAACCTTCACAATGTCCTCCAGTTCTGCTGCTCTCCTTGACAATAACCTAAAAGACAATGAGGATTACAACAAATCCTCGACTCGTTCTGCTGAAGAAAGTGTTTTCGGTCCACCATTTGCTTACTACAAACAGAAGAAATCTTCTGTCTCACCAAAGTTAATCATTGCTGGATTCATTGTTACTCTCATCGTTGCTATTGATTTCCTACTGGCTACTAACATTATCATCTATGTGAGAACCTTAGATGTTAACTCGACCAGTGAGATTTTCAAACACTCAGCTATAGTTGTTCTTTCTGTACTATTGATCTGGTTAACTTACCGTTTCTTGGTCTGGTATGTTAAGAAGTTCAACATCAAGAGCAGTTTGCAAAAGAACAAGTTGTATCAAAGAGTTGCTAATGAAATCATTGAGTTAGATAACCTTCTCTCACCAAACGATAGAGAAGATAAAGATGATTAGACTGGAACTTGTCTACCTTGAGCTTTAACTACTTGCTGATAACCAGAAGTACTTGAGGTGTGCTCTAATACGTTGTGATTCAACTCAAGGTTTTAAAACCCAGGAGCATCCTTCTAACTATATTTGCCTATACATAATTAATATCACGTGACTTGATTTATAATAGACGCGTAAATCGTAGAAAAGATATATAAAAAATGTCTGGAACTACGCGTCATATATAACACAAACACCACAACAAAGCCAACACAAACACAGCGATGGGTCGACTATTAGGTCTAGAGCTTCACAACTTCAAGTCTTATAGAGGGACCGCCTCTATTGGGTTTGGTACTGCTAATTTCACCAGTATTATTGGTCCAAATGGTTCTGGGAAATCAAACATGATGGACGCCATCTCCTTTGTCCTTGGTGTCAGATCAAGTCAATTGAGATCAAATCAGTTGAAAGATTTGGTTTATAGAGGAAGATTGGTGGGAGCTACTGATGCTTCAAGTGATAATGATGAAGATATATCAGACGTATCCGATCCAGAAAGAGCACATGTTATGGCCATTTATGAAAAAACTGATGGAGAAATCTTGAAATTAAAGAGAACCATCAATGCCAATGGCTCAAGTTCGTACACAATCAATGGTAAATCGATTTCTGCTTCTGAATATTCTGATGTCTTGAAGAAGGAAAACATTTTGATCAAAGCTAGAAACTTCTTGGTCTTTCAAGGTGATGTTGAACAGATTGCCTCTCAATCTTCAGCTGATTTGAGTAAGCTAATTGAAACAGTCAGTGGATCAATTGAATACAAAAGAAGTTACGAATCATTGAAAGAAGAGCAAGAACTTGCTAAGACTGAATACTCCTCTCTTTTGTCAAAGAAAAGAGCTTTAAACAGTGAAATCAAACAATACAGAGAACAACGTTTGGAAGCAGAATTGTTCAAGAATCAAGTCGATGAAAAGAACAAACTACATCAACTATTCACTTTGTGGAAACTATATCATATTGAACAGAAAATCGCTAAACTCAACAACGAACTTGATGAGTCAAAAGTGAAGTATAAAAAACTGAAAACTGAAGCATCCAAAAAGGAATCTGAAGTCAAGGCAATTAAGGCTAAGCACGCTAAAGAATCTTTGAATCTCGGGAAATACCAGAAAAAGATATCAAGTAAGAAGAACGAGATTGAAACAAAGAGATTCCAGCTTAATGAGATTGAAGCAGATAAGGCCATTTCCAATAACAGAATCAATTCATTGTTGAAAAATATCAAATCTAACACATTTGACCTTGAAAAACAACAAGGTTATGTTACTGCTCTTGAAAAGCAAATAAAGGTTGTTAACAAGGCCAAAGCTAGTGCACAAAAAGAATTTAACGAAAGAAATCAAGTTTCTCAAGTTTCAGAAGCTGATCAAGAAGAATATGCTTCACTAAAACAAAAATTCTTAGCTGAAGGTGGTGCTTCTGAAGATGAAAAACTTTCTCTACTATACGTTCAAAAGAATGAGGTCAGTGCCGTTTTGAGTAATCTTGAGGTTCAAAATTCAGCAACTGGTGAAAGAGTGGAGGATTTGAAATCTCAAAAACTTGATGTCACAAATCAATACAACACTGTTACTGGTGACTTGAACCAAAAAAATGATGAGCTCAATGAAAAGAAGTACTATGTTAAAGAATTGAATAAAGCTCGTGAAGATTTCCATGCTAAAGAATTTGAAATTCAATCTAAATTGAAAACAGTCTTGACCAATCTAGAAGACTTGAATGCAAACCAAAGAGAAACTAATAGGGAAAGAAAATTAAGAGAAAATGTTTCAGCTTTGAAAAGACATTTCCCAGGTGTTATTGGTTTGGTTCATGATGTCTGTCAACCAAAACAGAAGAAATATGAGGTCGCTGTATCAACAATATTGGGTAAGAATTTTGATTCAATTATCGTTGAAAGTTCTGCAGTTGCTCATCAATGTATTCAATATCTAAAAGAACAGAGAAGTGGTGTTGCAAGTTTCATTCCTTTGGATACCATTGAATCGAAACCTATTGACTCAAGGCTGCGCCATTTGAGTAATAATGCTAGACCAACCATAGATGTTATTGACTACGAATCTCATCTACAAAGAGCTATTCAATATGCTTGTGGAAGTTCTGTTATCTGTGATGATTTGAGTGTTGCTAAAGATATAAGATGGAACAGGGGTATTGATGTTAAAGTGGTGACATTAGATGGTTCTTTAATTCATAAAGCTGGTTTGATGACTGGTGGTAAAACCAAAAACCAAGAGAAGAGATGGAACAAGACTGATGTGCAAAATTTGACCAAGTTGAAAGAAGATCTAATATCACAATTAGATGATCTTCAAGCCAGTAGACCTGATCCATTAAGAATCAAAAACCTTGAGAATGATATATTAAATCTTGAAACAGAAATTAATGGAATCAGAAGAAAAAGAGCAGAATTAGAAAGGGAATCTCTTTCAATTGAAGCCCAAATTAAACACTTCATTGAAAGTAACGAAATCTTGAAAAGAATTGAACAACAAAAGGCTAAATTGAACTCCATAGAAAAGGAAATTCAAGCTCAAGAAAAAGTTCTTTCTTCTTTACAGAGTGACATTTTCAAGAATTTCTGTAAAAGACTAGGTTTCAAAACCATCAAAGAATACGAAATTACCAACGGAATTCAACTTCGTGAACAATCAAGAGAATTACAAAAACTTGATAATGAATCAGCTACATTGAATAACAAATTAGCCTTTGAGAAAGATCGTTGGAGTCGAACTCAAAAGAGAGTTACTAATTTAACTGAAAATCTCAAGAGTCATGAGGAACATATGGAAACTTTGAAGAAGAATGAAGATCTAATAAATGACACTATTGATCATTTAGAAAGTGAACTTGATTTAATCAATGATGAGTTTAAAGAGTTTGAGAAAAAGAATTCTGCAAACTTGAAAACCATTAGAGATACTGAAGAGCAGTTTATTGATTTGGTCAAACAACGTGAACATTTGAAAAAAGAGTCTATTCATCAAAAAGAGGATATCGAGAAATACACATTAGAAAGAATTTCAATCTTGAAAGATTGCAAAATTGAAAACACAAACTTACCATTGATCAATTCATCTCTTGATTCTTTACCAATGGAAAACAATGAGGAAGTACTTGAAGCTGCTGATGCTATTCAAGTTGATTACTCAGGTTTGAATGCAAGATATAAAGAGAACAATAATGAGTTGATTGCCAAAGAATTCGAAGAGAAGATTTCAGCTATATCTAAAGAACTAGAAGCACTTTCTCCAAATGTCAAAGCAATTGAAAGATTAAGTGAAGTTGAGAAAAAATCAGAAGAATTGGAAAGAGAATCAGCTAAAGCCAGGGAAAAAGAATTAAAGATTGTTAAGAAATTCCAAGAGGTTAAGAATAAAAGATATGAATTATTTATGAATGCTTTCAATCATATTTCTGAAAAAATTGATCCTATATATAAAGAATTAACTAGACCAAGCAATACTTCAACATTAGGTGGTGGTTCTGCTTATCTAAACTTGGAAGATGAAGATGAACCTTATCTATTAGGTATCAACTATCATGCTACTCCACCAATGAAGAGATTTAAAGGTATGGAGTTCTTATCTGGTGGTGAAAAAACAGTTGCTGCATTAGCTTTATTGTTTGCAATCCACTCTTTCACACCTTCACCATTCTTTGTCTTGGATGAAGTTGATGCTGCTTTGGATAATTCCAATGTTAATAAGATTGCTAATTATATTGCTAGACATGCAGGACCAGATTTCCAATTCATTGTTATCAGTTTGAAGAATGGATTATTCGAAAAGTCTGATGCCCTGGTTGGTATTTATAGAGAACAAGACGATAACAGTTCGAAGACATTAACTCTTGATTTAAGAACATATCCTGCAGTGGCTTAATCTGTCAGTGTGTCTTTGTTCTATCTGGATTTACGGTATAATGGTGTAATAGCTATATTAATGGAAATGAATTTATTAGGCATATCTGTAAAACAAGTAAAACAAATCAAAAACTAGGCGCATTAACATTAAAAGATCTTATTATAACTGATAGATCTGTTTATAATTAGAAAGGTCATCAAGGGAAGTTGCACTTCCACCACATACAATCACAACAATGATATCATCAGGAGATAATGCTCCAAATAAATCAACACTTGATTCAATGATTCCATTATAGACACTGCATAGTGCTACTCCACAAGCTGGTTCAACAATTGTGTTCATATCATGAGCAAACCGCAAACAAGCAGAAGCAGCATCCAAATCTGTGACAAGCACATTCTTTGTTTTATGGGAGTGATAGTTCTCCAACGATTGTGGTGAGATAAAAGGACAAGCTAAAGAAGTAGCTATAGTATTGAAGCTCTTGATCTGAACTGAACTATTGGCATTGATGGCGGCTTGAAAAGTTGGGCAACTGTCAGTTTCAAGTGTGAGCACAGGGACGTCAAATAACTTATTTCTTTTCAATCCAGATACCAAACCGTTATATAAACCACCACCGCCAATTGAGCACACGATGCCTTTTAACTTGTGTAATTGATCAGTTTCTGCTAGTTTTGAAGCAATTTCATCAATGATTGATGAATGTCCCTCCCATATATCAGGCAAGTTATAAGGATGGCAATAGATTGTGACAAACCCTTCACTTTCTAGCTTTGGAATCAAGTTGTTTCTTGTATAGTTATCAGCTTCACCAATGTTTTTACCTTCAACAACGACATTGGAACCAGTGGATTGAATTCTCTCTTGCATCTTCCAAGTTGTGGTGATTGGTACAACAATTACAGAGTCCAAGTCATAGAAGTTAGCAGCATATGCAACAGCGCTACCCGCATTGCCGCCAGAGGCAGCGATCACTCTGATCTTGTCTTTAGGAATATTATCATCTAGCGTTAATCTGTCTAACTGGGTTTTTATATGATGGGAAAGACCACGTAGTTTGTAGGATCCAGAAGGTTGAACAAACTCCTGCTTCAAGAGCACTTTACAAGGAGTCTTGTTAGACAATGATTTTGAGTAAACCAAAGGTGTCTCTATGTATGGAACGTGTTTTTGTACTGGTACTGTCATCTTTGTTCAGCAAAGGTATAAAGAGAGGTTAAAAGACATCTACAAGTAACAATTGAGCATCAGTGAGAAGAATATCCTTCTTTATACTTATACTACGTGTGTTTTTCCCGCATCCCTTGGGGTAGATACTGACATTAACCTCCTTATGGGCGTTTAGGAGTCAGTTTGTGGTTTCTTTTGGAGGAAATAGTGAGACAGATAACGTCAAAGTGAAAGGACAGAGTCACCAAAAAACGGAGAGGGGAAGAAGTCACAAAACCAGAGTCACGAAAGGCAACAAAAGTTTATTCTCGATTTACACTTCTCACTTCTCACTCTTCCGCAGTGTGTCTGAGTGTCTGAATGGTTGAAGAGCAGTTCAATCGCCGTAGCTTGCGGCATTCAACAAGAGTATTGTTTTTGGTATAGATACCCCAGTTTTTTTCTGCGCCGTTGGAGCTGCAGATAATTCCGCATATTAATGAAATACAATCTCTTGATCTATGCATGCCAGATCAGAAAATTAACGGATGACAGTACAACCAGCAATATAATTTAATAGAGCTTGTAAATGTAATTACTGGTACAAGTATCAGCTGGGTCTGCAAGTCTGAAAGCGCAGGACAGTCTCTGATACTGTATAGAATCGTTTGTGGATCAACTAGTCCAATTCTGTATAGTATATTCATTGTAGTTTAAGATTACACTGCTGACTTCCAAGCCACCAGACAGCTTCATGAGGTAGGAAACAACATTTCCATACTATGCACTAGACATCATTTTATATCAGTCCGAAAGCCCAATAATAACCTCCCATCAAGAACTAGAATCAAGTCACAGAGTGTTTGATAAAGATTTCGCGCAATCATGAAAAACATGCCGCCAAAAGTGAGAATATTTAGGATCTTTGGCCGAGTGGTTTAAGGCGCTCGACTCAAGATCGAGTATCGCAAGATGCAGGCGTTCGAATCGCCTAGGATCCATTATATTTTTTTTACTTCTATCAAAGACTTTAGAGTCAGTTGTTAGATGTCTTCAATGATCTTATGGTCCTACTGATGTTTACAGATAGTTGAAATGGCCATCATATTCATCAAAAATTATCTATATTACTTTTTGTTGTTGGTCTCACGTTGTTAACTTCTTCAAAAGTTGTGAGTTCCACAAATGTATCTTAACAAATAGCTCTTCATCATTCAGCAGTTCTACTAAACTCTTTGGATTCTGTTTCTTACCTCTCAAGAACGATTCATTATTCTGTGAATTCTCAAGTTCAAACCGTATACTGGCCTCTTTCAGATAGTCAATAATAACAGTAATATTCTCAATTATGAGGTCCCAGTTTTGTAATATAAGTGATTCATTATCACAATTCACTATGAAACAGAATCTTCTCTCAGCTCCTCGAGCCTCCAAATCTTTTATCTTGAAACTTTGGGATAATGAAAATCCTCGAGCTTCGTCACCAAAGTACATCGGTCTTGAATCATACATAGTAGTCTCTTCAGACAGACACTTCCGCACAATACTATTCAGTATTCTGAACTTTGTACTCGAGTACTGTGAGGACAAGTAGACATCATCTTCATCTTCTGTCTTTGCTGTTGTGACAGTGCCAACGTTTGATTTGGGGAATATCAAGAGACATGATTTGCAGTATGATTCTTTTGAGAAGTCTGGTAATACCATCGAATCTCCATCACTTTTCGGTATTTTTTGGGTGCATAAAATCGATTTTGGACCATGTTTATCACAAAAGTGTGCCAAACTGACGTTGAAACTCATTTGAAACGTAAAAATGTGAGGTTTATTGTGGGTCTATTATAATCAGTGGTTTTATGATGATGTTTTTCGGTTGTTTAAATTAGGAAAATCTAAAAAACATTTAAATCGAAATCAATCGGAATTAGTGATAGATTGAAAGTACAGGACACTTCTCCCTTAAAATTGACAGCATGACAACCCCTGCCAACTCAGTTCTGGATAATTTCTCGGGGCCAGTGCCGCATCTGAAGTTTGTTAAGGTGGAAGACTGTATTTTACACCCTAAAAGAGTATGTTTCCTTACAACTTCATATCTAAAATATAGAATAAGGTACTAACAACCCTTTTGATAGAGACGTCTGAGACACTTGACTGGAGTGAGCTTAAGAAACATCAGCATTGGTGTGGATTCTTCGCTGAGTGATTCACTATCAGATACCAACGATGTTAAAAACAACCAAGAAAATAAGGGATTGGATACTTCCCTTGATAAACAATCACACCTACGAATCATAAATAATGAAAGCTTTGTGAATACATTTGTTTCCTTCCATTTTGCATGTGCTGAAAAATATGAGCACCCATTTCATATAACAGAGATCGTCAATGACTCTCTGAATCCCAACTTTCAAGAGTTCAGCTCAAAATCATTGATCCATTCAAAAGATTCATTTTTCATCTTAAAAATATGGACAAGTAGGCGATCTTCACCCGATGATTGGAACCTCTTCAAGTCATACTATGTCTCCCTATCCAGTCTTTTGTACTTGAACCAGAGTCTTGATGCTGTTAAGATTGAAAACAAAAACACCGTTCTCATATCGTTAGAAGATGGAGTATATGTACTTCCCACCGAAGGCTTCAATATAGATGATTATAAACTGACAATCAGTGACCTATCGCCGTCTTCTTCATTCATATATGGACAGAAATCAAAAGTACCGTCGCTATCATTTGATCTCATCATGAAGCTGAATAATTTGGATACTGCTATCGAGGATTTAAAGAGAACTAAATGCTTTACATCGAAAAGAATCAGCGAGGAATTTGATAACTCATTAACTGTGAATACTTATAAACAAGAAAAACTTCGAACCCTGATCACAAAACAAAAAGAAATAAACTTAATAAAACGACAGAAACTAGAAGATTTGAAAAAGATCAAAGATAGAAGGTCTAAAGGTATACAATTGAAAAAAGTTCAATCTGAAATGGCAACATCTAACAACCTTTCCAAAACAAAAGAATCGTACAGTGAATTGCTAGTCAAAAATGATTCCATTTTCCAAGAGCTTTTATTAGAGAGATCACGAGTTGTGAAACAAGTATTACAAGTGTTTCCCATGCAGGATATTCAACAATGGTTGAAATTACCAGAATTTGATATCTTACCTGTTGCTTTGAACTTAGACAACTTAACAACCCTGGTCAATGCAAGTGACACAAAAATAACTGAACAAATTAATGCTGGACTTGGTTATATCGCGCATATTACTCTTCTGTTATCAAGATACCTTGCAATTCCTCTAAAGTATCAAATTCAATATTATGGAAGCACATCTTATGTCATTGATAATATCAGTCAAATTAATCAAAGAAAGATCTTTCCATTGTTTTATACCAGTCATTATTACAGATTACAGTATGCAGTGACATTATTGAACAAGAACATACATGATATATTGAAAAACTCTTATCAATACTAAACCAAAACCTGATGATCAAATGTCTCATCTGGTGATGTTTCCAGTCTTTTATAACTTTCAATCTTTCCATTCTTTGTGTCCACTTTGAAGATCCTTAATCTTCTAGTTGTTCCTCCATACCCACCATATCCACCTTCACCAGAACCACCTCCATAGCATAGCCAAATCTTGTTATCATCATTATCATCACTCTTAGCATCTAATAGACAATAATCATTACAATGATCATGTCCCACACTAATTACAGAGACTCCTATTTCTTGTAAGACATCTCTTGCTCCTGTATTGTACCTAGGTGACATTACAGCCTCTTTGTAATTCCCAACGAATCCTTGTTGAACGTTTTTGTACTCAGGTAATGGGATATGGAAGAATGCAAAAGATAAATGTTTAGAACCTTCAGTAGGCTTCAATGTTTCATGTTGTGTCTTAACAAACTCTAACTGGTTCTCCTTGAGCCAATCATATCCAGGTTGTATCTTTGGTCTTGTTGAATACTTGTGAGAGTCCAAAACATACATTGAAAGAGCTGCTTTTTCAGTACCCTTTTCTTTCACTTGGAAAACATAGTTCCCAACTCCATCAACATCTTCAGGACCAGAATGGGCAATATTATAAGGTAATGAAGTGGTTAACTTCATTAGCTCTTCCCTTGAGAGTGAGCCTTCATCATCGTGATTTCCAAACATTAATGCATATGGAATCTTTCTTTCAATGAATGGTGATAGTACTTTCAAAGTTGTTGTAACAGAATCGAAAGAGTCGTCGCCAAATATTTGATCACCCGTTAGTACCACAAGATCAGGTTTTTCAATGTCCAATACTTTGTTTACGAAATTTAAGGTTCTCATATCAGCTTTGCAGTTTTCAATTTCTGGATATTGATCACGACATATTCCTTCAAAAGAACTGAAATGCAAATCAGCAACTTGTAAGATCTTGTAATCATCTTTTGATACTCTAAGATCAATCTTTGGGAGTGGAGAGTTGACAGCTTGAGTCTTGAATGTCAAAAAGAATGGAATCTCAGAATTTACTTGCCGTAGAGCACTCTTGTGAAACTGCCACTCTGGTCTTGGATCAACGGCATCCTCACCGAAAAGAACATCAACGTTGTAGTAAAAATCACCAGGACGAGTGGAATCATATGAATCAAAATCATATGACCATTTACCATCATTTGAACCGAAGTTTGTGAGCACCTTTTCACCTTTCTTCAATTCTCGCACAGGTCTCTTCTTTACAAACAGATATTGAGAAGTGAGCTTAGATAAAGGTTTACCTTTAGCATTGTAATTTAGCTTCTTGGGTATTTTGAACCAATCGTCTTTTCCTGAACATCCTCCTTTGAACACAGAGCAAGTTCTGATCTCCAAGTCTGTGATTATATAGTGATCATCATCGAAGCGATTGATTAAAGATGCCTTGTTTTCGATATATGCATAACTGATCAAGAACAGTGTGAAGACCAGTCCAAAAAGCGCAGTGAACAGAAGCCGTATCACACCTTTAGTGAGCTGTATTCTCATTTGTAGAGCAATTCAAACTTTCAAACTAACACAGATCAAAAGATCAGAAAGATATAAATGTGTCAGTATAAACAGCATGTCTTTGGGTATTTACTTTTACTGGGCTGTTTAGTCGCGCTTTTCTTGAAATATGTTACGGCCAGTTACAACACTATTTCAAATATTTGTCAGAAACCACAAACCAAAATTCAAAAAGTAAGCAACTTCCTCCGCTTTCGGCTCTCAAACAACACAAACAAACCGCAGTGTGTGGACCCTCCCGTGAAGATTAGAACCTGATTGTGACGTATCTGCCTCTCCTGGACGTTTACTCACTGAAAAGCTCTTATTAAACGGCAAATTTAGTCCCATATTTCGACCATCTTGAAGAGAGACTATATCAGTCACATATTTATTAACCGTTTATCCCCATCAACCCACACTGATAAGCCAATAATTCATACTATAATCACACCCCAACAATGGAAAGGTATGCATTTCTACTTACTTTAGATTCTTATTGTACAATACTAACAATCTCCAACAGATCCAACCCCAATAATACATTTGTCGTCTTCCAATTTGGGGATGGTAACACCGAAAACATCATGTTGAACCTACCCTCTGTGCTTTTGGCTAATAATCCAACAAACAATCCATCATCCACTAACGAGACCACAAACGGAACCACCAATGGATCCACTACTGCGTCGACATCAACAACAACACCAACTGCACCAACTACATCCACAACTGCACCATCAAACAACAGAGACGGTTCATCGCTGCTGAATAATGAGAATTCAAACCTGCAGAGAGATATGCTAGTCTCCGTCAGCTATACGTACTCACATGATAATTCAGGTGCTAACAACGCTCAGGGTAGAACAGCTCAAGGTCCTCAAACATCAAACGACGCACCTGCGCCAGATTCTAGAGCGGGATCAGTCATGTTGAGTGTTCCAAACATTCCCCCAAATGGAAATGATGCCCAATTTTCTGCTTTGATCGAATTTGCCGCTTCTATTGCCTTAACTGCAATTGCCGTCAGTGGGATGAGAAGAAACAACGGTATTACAAAAGAAATATTTGAAAGTTTCCAAACAAAGTTGAAATCAGAACTTAATGATAAGAACTGTCCAATTTGTTTCGAAGAGTATTTAGAATCAAACAAGAAAACAGATGATGATAATAAAAAGAGAAAGCGTGAAGAGGAGGAAGATGATGAGTCTAGTTCCCACAAGGCAAGAAAATCAGAAGTTGACTCTCGTACTTCTAATACCATACCCTCATCAGAATCCGCAACAACAGCATCCACAACTACATCTAATACAGCATCTACTACAGCACCATCAACAGCATCAGCATCAGAATCGTCATCAGCATCAACATCAGCATCAGGGGAATCGACCGCATCTCCTTCCACAACCAGACCAGCGTCACATGAACATCAGCACTCGGCGTCAGAGGGCCACAATTATACCCATATTCCTGTTGAACTACCCTGTAAGCACACTTTTGGACAAGACTGTCTTTATGAATGGCTGAAATCAAACTCAACATGCCCTCTTTGTCGTCAAGTTGTTCATGAAGAGGCTACACAAGGACAGGCAGAAACAATCAACCTACCTAACATTACTTCTTTACTAAACAGAGGTACTAGAGAAAGACCTACGATTATTTTCTTTGACAGAACAACCAATACTTTGACTACAAGACCTACTGGTGAGACCGGCCAACCTGACAGACCAGCTTCCTCTGTTTCGACTAGCTCTGAATCTAATACTGCTCCACGAACTACTCAACCAAATTTCGAAGATGAACCATTAAGGATCTTGGGTGGTAGATCAAGCTTTGCATCTGGATTACTATCAAGATTGAATAGAGTCACTGGAACAGATTCTATCTTCAGTAGTGGTGTTGCAAGTCGTAGAACAAACAATGGTGTTGAGACCGTTAATATGGACAACAACAGTCAAAATGAATTTGAAAACTTCTATGAGGAATCTAGACGATTAGTACAAGAAAGACTGAGTCAAGTTTCTGGAAGAAGTTCTGGTTTGCAAAGAAATACCCAATCGAACAATAACGATGATGATAACAACGAAGAAGGGGAAGAGGGGACATCCAGTCGTCCAACAAACGATGAGTGATCAGATCACTCAGCTATCTATTTAGACGTTAATGGACAAACAAATACCCATTTTTTCATAAACAACTTTGTAGAAGTGTGTGTGTGTGTGTGTGTGTGTGCCTTTTATCCAGTTTGTTGGATATCTGAGACAACCTTCTAGTATTTCGAGATCGGGGCCATCAGATGCGATATTGAACATATTTGTTAAGTTTACAATATACTCATTACTCGGTATGGATAGAAGTACTGGGGAATAGATCAGTATTCAGTCATATCCACTAACAATAGTCAGATGGTGTACCTGATTTTCAGTACTGGTAGTTTGGGTCCATGAATCAGGAAATTTTACGCGCCTGGCGATTTTGGATCAACTACCCAACGATATTTCTGCTAGTTAGCGTGTTTGCCTAGTACAAAGTACAAGTCAAAGTCACCGGAATTCTGTATTCTGTAGCGTAAACTCTGGAGTCTGGAGTCACACAGGTTATGCTGTATATTTGTGGAGTTGACTAGTGGTGAAATTGCTGATCTAACGGCTTATTATGCTCCATCACACTCCAGAAACACCACATTCAAACACATTTCCGTGCAGATTCCTGGAAAACAAGAAAGGTGATTGGCGATTGAAATACAGTATTTTCAGAATGTCCCGCTGACGTCGCCGTTTGAAATTTTACGTCTTTACTGGTTACAAGTCTATTAGTAGAGTTACTACTTTAGTAACAACTGTTACTTTTTTTTCGCCAATTCAATCGCTTCCGATGTTCATTTGATTCCAGTTGCGCATGTACTTTCTTGATTATTACCCACTTGAGAGGTTAGGGTAACTAATTGATGAGAGGTCCCCATCCGCTTAGTGCTCACAAGACAGTTGTTGGGTAACTGGGTCTTGAGCAAAGCTAATTGTCAGTACTCAGCACAGTTGTAGTAACAGCTACTAATGTAGTATCTAAAGCCATGGTAAACGGCTGAATACAAATCTTATCAACAGACATATTAGATATGAAATAGCTCCGTAGTCACTACGACTACCCATAACAACTAGCTGAATAGGTTATTGGATAATGAAGTTGGACTTCAATGGCTCTCTATTGAGCTCTTGTCACAAGCCACAAAGCAACACCAGCCTCAGTTGGTGACTGCTGCCTAGATGGTTGGCGCTAATACGTAAGACCTTAACAGAAATAATAATGGTTAGTGGGATGTGGGAACTAGGATGTGTGCAACCGGTGAGTTGTTGCCATATGATGATTAATGACGACTGGGCGGCAACCGGTTCCAAAGATGTTCAACTGTGTGTGGTCTGAACGGGTGTAATCGTAAAAAAATTGACAAACTTATGATTGGCCCAATCTGTAAAGATAATGTGGTTGAAGGGCCGTCCAAGAGTCCTGTAGTTGCAGAAGACATTTATCCGTTTACGGCTCACGGAAGTACTCCAGAGTTCAGAGAGTCAACCTGATGAAGCATCTAAATGATGGTGATACAATAGTGCATTAGACCTAATTAGACAACTACAAAACTTCGTCTGGGGAGTGGGACCCAGTGGCCCTTTCAACTTACCATTTACATATTTTTCAGGTAACAGTAGTATGGTTTACTCTTATAAAGAGATGATTAGTGTGCATAACAATGACACTTCTTAGAGGAATCAAGAGTCAAAACACTAATTTAACGCACAATTCAAGTCTCTAGAGATAGTGGCACAAGATGGCACTAGATAGATAATCAAGTAATAGATAGATAATCGCCATTTTGCAAAAGAAAAAAGACAGAGTAGGCAAGAACAGAGCCATAGTGCCTGCAGTAGTATGTGGCATGTGCCAAGTAAGAAGTCTGAAATCTGTTGGACTTTCAAAGCTGAGGGGAACTGAACTACTGGCAACGTGCTCTGGTGCCTTTCACATCTCGCAAAATTGCAGAAATGCAACTGGCACAGGGTTTTCGCCTTCTCCGTTGATATAGTTTTTGTAAACTTCTGGAACTCAAAACTCAGATCTGGCGGTCTTCCCTTCTAAGTTAATTAATTGCAAAAAAGAAATGCACCAGCATCCAGAACTCCAAATATCAAACTCTAATTCTAGTTCCCTGATAAGCACAATCCCAGTACAACAGGCAGGCGTCAGGGCCTCACTTGGATTTCAACCTTTACCTACCACCGGAGGAGTCATACTGGCAAACTCACCTTCTAGTCTAATCAGTACTATCAAATATTCATCACTATATGTATGATTTACTTTGTACCTGTACCTAGGAAGTGCAGGCGCTTCTCTTTTCCGCTAGCGGTCGACAATAGGTGAATTACTCCAAGCACTCATGAGTCAACCACTCAACCTTAAACTTATGTAGTCATTATAAGCTAATTTCACTTCTCATTCCTGGCTGGTTGTAGTGTACTATACTTGGTAATTTCGGTTTTTTCGTTTTCGGTTAATTTCAGAATTGGCACAAAGTTTGGCGCAAAACTACCAATAAAGACTTTTTATTTAACAACTTTACTATAGTAAATAGTCTATATATGTATAAAATAAATATATGATTGAAATCAGCTAATCAAGAAGAGTATATTGGTACCAAAATCTATCATTTTTTTGTATAAATTTCAAAACTGAGAAAGTTATAGGATCTCGATTTGTTCATTTGAAATTGAAAAAAATATTGAAAATGGTTCTTGAATTTTTTTTTTAAAAGTAGCTTAAATCGCCTGATTGCAGAGACATTTTGCTATATTCGATAATCTAACATATTATACTACTACCATAGACTCCATCCATCAGATTTCAGGCAATTTTATAGAGTAATTTAGCCCAATTAACGCATTTTTTTGTAATTGATGGCTCTTGATAATCGATGAGTTTCATCTTTTAAATCCGAGAGACATAATTTATATAACCGAGATAAAGATCCTAATTCCAGACAGGCTGTCATGCATAGCTCTTCAAAGAAATTGCACGATAATAGCCAGCTGGTTGTCTTTGCTGGACATTCCAGTTGTTAATCAATAGCCGCTATGCAATTAGTTCCCATCAAGCTATAATAGATGGATGGTTTACACCAAGAAGCAGATGAAGTATGTTGATCAATAACCTTGAACTTGCCCTTTCAAGCTGCATTTGGATTATAGACGTAGAAGCTGCAGTTACAGGCTACAGACCTTACAAAGGTTTGGAGAGCCTACATTCGGTGTGCAAGTAGGGTTGATTCCATTAGGCTATTGTCCACTATCCAGAAAGATGGAAGCAGTTGAAGCATCGAAGCTGGTAATGTACTGCCAGTGAAGAAACCAAAGATCAGCTACAGAACAAGTACCATCTAAAATACAGGGGAATGGTTTTCGGTCGTATTATTATCTGGCTGCTTGTACCAGCCCCAAGGATCCAAAAGAAGACTTTTACGCTCAGGCTTCTTGTTTATCGCTTATTTTTTTGCTAGCTTTACCTTATCTAGGCACAGATAAACAATTTGGGAGCCTGACAACATATTGTAATACAAAAGCACGGCCACTTAATTGAGATGAAATAGTCGTACAGAGATATAGCTGGATAACTTTCTCACAATGGTTTATAGCTGATCATAACATCTGAGTTAACATCTGTTATTAACTATAATGAGGCTTCCATGTCCATCTCTTGGACTGTAACTTCTCAAAAGAAGTATATTCAGCCGAAGCTGTTGACACCAAAAGTTTATTCTCCGATGATACATGGCTGCACAAGTAACATAAGCTAATGAATAATTGAATCAATCAACATGAAACACGAGACGTTCTTAATTAGTCACATAGCATGGTTCATAAGGTGGTTTAGTAGATGGCAGGTTGACTGGGGACCACATATTGCAATTAAACCTGAATAGGTAATTCAGTAGGTTACTGTAGCGCCCGAGCGGGCCGATGCGCGACATCTTCACTATTGTTACGTCATTGTTATTTAGCAGTTTTTACTTTGTCCATTTAAATTGTAGCCTTGTGTACCTTGTAAATCACTAACGAATCAAAACTTGTATGCAACTGTAAGCCTGTAGCCCGAGTAGAACCGGTAAAACCACTGGACCGTCAAAGATGCCTAATGCCTAGTAATTACACCATTACTCACCACAGATTACAAACTTCAAGAAGATGGCTGCAGACATGCACTACGGGAATTAGCATCTGTCATTTCTCAAGAGTATAATTTATCAAGTAGGAACCAATATCCACTTTGCGACCACGGCTGTAGGTGACTAACTGTTATTAGCTCGGTTAGCATTTAAGCCCATCAACGCCGCTTATCTACCGACCATTCATCTTCAAAAACAAAACACTCTGGCATTATCGGAGTGGACGGGACAGACAGCCCGAAAAAAAACTCACGGTAGGCTCGTAGGCTGGTGAGAGGAACTAGTGGGTGTATTTACTGAGAAGATTACTGAGTACTAGTAGTGAGTAGTGGCTGCCTAAGTAAAAGCCAAGTATTTCAAACTCCAGTACACCCGATACCAGCCTGTCCCAGTATTTAACTATCTACCGCCTAAACTATTGGCTGATTGACAATCGCTATTGTAATCCTTCTTCAATGAGGAATATCGAACCCTACCAGCCTTTGATTTCACCTCAAAGTCTATACTAGCAAATCAAATTCTCTTCTGTCATATCAATTACTAGGCACTTCGGTCCTATAGGATATCTATAATGCGTCTTCCATGACTTATCAGTGATTGGAGTCAGTCATCACTCTGCACTGTTTGTTTTGGATGGATATTCGAGAAAACGGATGAAAAGAGTAAAAAGTAAATACTCGAAAAGTAAACAGTAACGCACAAAATAGAAGGGTACATATATATGGCTCTACAGGTGAAGCTGATAAATCAAATGTCAGGATATAGTTGCTGTCGGTCTGCTGAAGGGCTAACAATGCAGTACGTCTCTACTCTGATCTTACGTTGTAGCTGGCAATTATTATTTGTATTGAAGCTAGTAGTACAGTGAGACATAAATTTAGCGAGCGTGGAGAATACTGATGAGTACTTTCCGAAGTACTGTTTCGTACTTAAGTAGATTGATCAACGGTGGCACCAATAGCGAAGGTCAAAATCTCGGCTTGAATGTAGATGAGTTTCCAACCTTTTGGGGAATAGAAACCGCTGGCGGAAAACTTCCTTCAGTTCCCTATTAACAGTGAGAATTGAGAGAAAAAAAACTCACTGAACGGCTCAGTGTCCGTTACCGTTCCTGCGAAAAAAGAAACACAATCACTGGCCGAAAAAAAAAATCCAGCGCAAAAGTGCTTTTCATTAAACGTCGCTGTCGTCATTTCGTGTGCCTAATTGCGAAAAGTTATTGGAACCAATCTGGCCGAGGAAATAAATACTGTCCAACAAAAGGAGCCGAGGAAAGAAAGCACGCTTTGTGAAGAACGACTGTCTCGTTAAACTAGAGATACTATACACAACATGTTATTCTGGATGTATCTAGTAATTTGTAGTGCTGAGTTTCAGGCTTATAGTGTGATGTTCATCGTTCCTCGTTCAAGAGTTTCATAGGGAGAATATTCCTAATGAGGTCAAGACTGTTCCATTTTGAGTTATTTTCATTTTCGCCAAACCTTTATGCATTTCCTAATTCGGCTACTGCATCTCACGCAACGTAGTTTTGTTTATCTGGAGAATTGATAAAGTTTTTTTCTTTTTGCCAATGACAACCAGCGCTTTTTTTTTTCTGCTTCGACGTCGACATTAATCCTGACGATCGTACAGATTTTTCAGAAAGTCAGCGTCCATCCCAAAAAAAAATATAAAAACAACAAAAGTTCCAATTTTTTGATTACAGGACTTTTCAACTCTTGAAATCTTTACATTTCTATTTACCTGGAATTTTGTATAAAAAGTGATTCAATTGTTACCTTAGAATTGACTTCTATTGTTAATCAATATCAGTATACCCATTTTTACAAGTTTTAGGAAATAATCTAGTGAAGTGAGTATCTTTTTACCCCTAGATGATCTACTGTTCAAAAAGTTTCCACTCAAAGAGAAAAGATCCTGTATCTATGTGAGAATCTCATCTCATCAATGATTGGAGCTATTCTATTACTTTGGGTTCCACCAATTTCTATCAAATGTCTTTGGAGTTGAGAGTCTTCAATGAGAGTGATTCTGCTATGAGTGCACACTCATCTCACAGTTTTGTTTTTGTTTCGGCAATTTCGTTTCCATTTCGGGAGTTTTTCCCGGAATAGTAATATAATTTACTAAAACGGAAATCCTGTTGCGCATACCAGACGAAAAAAGGATAATACGGGAAATTTCTGCTGGCCTCAGCCAAAAACGGAAATTGACAGTTTTCATTGGCTGCCTAAAATTTCTCATCCCTCAATCCAGATGAAATACCAATTTTTGATAAATTGATAAAATCATCCCTCCAACAATCCTTTCCTTTCTTTTCCACTACTCTCTGCTCCATTCAAGACATTGAAAGACTCTGAGGTATGCACTCTTACAGCTTCCCAATCCCACTGTGATGAAATTGGCTCTTGTGGTTCGGCAATTTTTGAACATTTTAGATTTTCAAAACCCATCACCTCGTGGTGATTATATCTAAACGAACATAATACTAACAAATAATTTTTAATAGAATGTCTGAAGAACATCAACCAACCGTTGAAAAGGCGGTTAAAAATGAACCAGTTGAAGATGAAGATGAAGATGAAGATATCGATCAATTAATTGAAGATCTTCAATCCGATGCCGGTGAACAATTCGAAGAAGAAGAAGCTGGTGAAGCCGGTGCTTCTGCTAAACCAGTTCCTGAAGAACTATTACAAACCGATCCTTCTTACGGTTTATCTTCTGATGAAGTTTCCAAAAGAAGAAAGAAATACGGTTTAAACCAAATGGCTGAAGAAAAAGAAAACATGATTCTTAAATTCTTGGGTTTCTTCATTGGTCCAATTCAATTCGTTATGGAAGCCGCTGCTATCTTAGCTGCCGGTTTAGAAGATTGGGTTGATTTCGGTGTCATTTTAGGTTTATTATTCTTAAACGCTGCTGTTGGTTTCGTTCAAGAATACCAAGCTGGTTCCATTGTCGAGGAATTGAAAAAAACCTTGGCTCACTCTGCTACTGTTATCCGTGATGGTCAATTGGTTGAAATTCCAGCCAACGAAGTTGTTCCAGGTGAAATCTTACACTTGGAAGATGGTACTGTTATCCCAGCTGATGGTCGTCTAGTTACTGAAGACACCTTCTTACAAGTTGATCAATCTGCTTTAACCGGTGAATCCTTAGCTGTTGACAAACACTTTGGTGACAATGTTTTCTCTTCCTCTACTATCAAACGTGGTGAATCTTTCATGATTGTTACCGCTACTGGTGACAACACCTTCGTCGGTAGAGCTGCTGCTTTAGTTAACAAAGCTTCTGGTGGTCAAGGTCATTTCACTGAAGTTTTGAACGGTATTGGTACTATTTTATTAGTTTTGGTTATTGTTACTTTATTAGTTGTCTGGACTGCTGGTTTCTACAGAACCAACAAAATTGTTAGAATCTTGCGTTACACTTTGGCTATTACCATTGTCGGTGTCCCAGTCGGTTTACCAGCCGTCGTTACCACCACCATGGCTGTCGGTGCTGCTTACTTGGCTAAAAAACAAGCCATTGTCCAAAAATTATCTGCTATTGAATCCTTAGCTGGTGTTGAAATCTTGTGTTCCGATAAAACTGGTACTTTAACCAAAAACAAATTGTCCTTACACGAACCATACACTGTTGCTGGTGTTGATGCCGATGACTTAATGTTAACTGCCACTTTAGCCGCTTCCAGAAAGAAGAAAGGTTTAGATGCTATTGACAAAGCTTTCTTGAAATCTCTTGCTAACTACCCACGTGCTAAATCTGCTTTAACCAAATACAAAGTCATTGAGTTCCACCCATTCGATCCTGTCTCCAAAAAAGTTGTTGCCCTTGTTGAATCCCCAGCTGGTGAACGTATCATCTGTGTTAAAGGTGCTCCATTATTCGTTTTGAAAACTGTTGAAGAAGACCACCCAATTCCAGAAGATGTCCATGAAGCTTACGAAAACAAAGTTGCTGAATTCGCTTCCAGAGGTTTCCGTTCTCTAGGTGTTGCCAGAAAGAGAGGTGAAGGTCACTGGGAAATCTTGGGTATTATGCCATGTATGGATCCACCACGTCACGATACTGCTAAAACTGTTAACGAAGCTAGACACTTAGGTTTGAGAATTAAAATGTTAACTGGTGATGCCGTTGGTATCGCTAAGGAAACTTGTCGTCAATTAGGTTTAGGTACCAACATCTACAATGCTGAACGTTTAGGTTTAGGTGGTGCTGGTGACATGCCAGGTTCTGAAATTGCTGATTTCGTTGAAAATGCTGATGGTTTCGCTGAAGTTTTCCCACAACATAAATACAATGTTGTTGAAATCTTACAACAAAGAGGTTACTTAGTTGCCATGACTGGTGACGGTGTTAACGATGCTCCATCCTTAAAGAAAGCTGATACTGGTATTGCCGTTGAAGGTTCTTCTGACTCTGCCCGTTCCGCTGCTGATATTGTTTTCTTGGCCCCAGGTTTATCTGCTATCATTGATGCTTTGAAAACCTCCCGTCAAATTTTCCACAGAATGTACTCTTATGTTGTCTACCGTATCGCTTTATCCTTACACTTGGAATTATTCTTAGGTTTATGGATTGCTATCTTGAACGAATCTTTGAACATTGATTTAGTTGTTTTCATTGCCATTTTCGCTGATGTTGCCACTTTGACCATTGCTTACGATAATGCTCCATACGCTCCAAAACCAGTTAAATGGAACTTACCAAGATTATGGGGTATGTCTGTTATCTTAGGTGCTATCTTAGCTATCGGTACTTGGATCACTTTAACCACCATGTTTGTTCCAAAAGGTGGTATCATCCAAAACTTCGGTTCCATCGATGGTGTTTTGTTCTTGCAAATTTCCTTGACTGAAAATTGGTTAATCTTCATCACTAGAGCTGCTGGTCCATTCTGGTCATCATACCCATCATGGCAATTAGCTGGTGCCGTCTTAATTGTCGACATCATTGCTACTATGTTCACTTTGTTCGGTTGGTGGTCTCAAAACTGGAACGATATCGTTACTGTCGTTCGTGTCTGGATTTTCTCTTTCGGTGTCTTCTGTGTCATGGGTGGTGCTTACTACTTAATGTCTGAATCTCAAGCTTTCGACAGATTCATGAACGGTAAACCAATCAAAGAAAAACAAGAACAAAGATCATTAGAAGATTTCGTTGTTGCTATGCAAAGAGTCTCCACTCAACATGAAAAATCATCTTAAACTAATTGTTAATTGATATTAATTACATTTTATTTTCTTTTCTGTTGGTTTTCAATTCATTGAGTGGATTTTAATATAGTCCGTGATTCCATTATAAAACTTACATCTCGTCTTAATTTTAATATAAAAGAGGTACTTATTTAAACTTGTTGTTGTAGCTATTTCCTTCTCTTCTCTATAGATATCTTTTCTCTATATAAACAACTTCTTGTATTGATAATTTGGTCAAAAAAGGCGTATTTCTTTGATTTGATCCACTTTTGTAATTTTCGCGGGTGGTAAAATTATTTCAACTTGGAAAAACATCAACAAATAACAAAATTCTCCAAATCAACTAGTTCTCGACGGCTACTTTGAGTTCTGCAAACATTTGCGCTACATCTGCATCCTGTTTGTGAACGTCTGGTAGTGAAATTGGTTTCTGTACATTAGTGTGAATTACATCGATTGCTGGTTTTTTTGTTTTCAACTTTCAGCATACCCGTGTAATAAGTTATACCCTCTTCAGTTGTTGTCAATTTTTTTTCCTTACTTTATCGATTTTAGACTCCAGAGTTCTTTTTTTTCTAGCTTGATCTTAGAGTACCTGTCTTTCATCTTTGTTTTGCTTTATTTCCTGTTCTCTTTTCTATATTTCAAGACTAACTCTGAGATAATCATAACATGTCTAAAGAATCATCACCAAACAATTCTTTTCAAGATGAGTCAAGGGTCAAAGAACCTTTGACTCCTAACGTGAAGTTGACATCTCCTAGATTGAATACTATTCCAAATACCAATATTTTATTGAACGAGCAGTCAAATGGATCATCAAAGTTCATATTTGACGATAATAGCACTCCATTACAAAGATCAACAAACTCCATAAATCAAACTGTTTCAACTGCTCCACCATTCTTGAGAAATAGCAACGACGCTCAACTAACAAACATTCCTGCTGATTTGGTTGATATCAACTTGGCAATTGGTGCTTTGGATTTAGACTTTGGTGCAGCCGCCCGTTCAAAGGATAAAGAGCCAAAGGAGAAAACCGATGAGAATGTTCCATCTGAAACTGTCGAAGAAAGCGCTCAACCAATCGATTCAGGTGCTGTTAATCCAGGTCCACAACTTGGTAATGGATTCCATCATCAACAACCTTTCCATCCTTTCTTCCCAGTTAATGGATTTGGTCATCCACTTCCAGCTAATTTCACTCCTGGTGAACCATTGGATGCATCTCAATTACCACCTCATCAAGCCTGGGCAGCCAAACCAGGACAAAACCCATTTGGTAATGTGAATGGTGACCCTTCAAACCCTGAGAACATCACCCATGCTGCTCCAATCCCTCATCCAGGTATGGTTCCATTCAGACCTTTTGATTTTAGACCTGATGGATTAGCTACTCCTCCTCCACCTCACTTAACTAGTCATTCACCTGGATTGATCCCAGATGTTAACTTCAATAACTTCAATGAAGGTGCTGTCTTAGAAAATGGTAGAATTGAATACCATCCAGGTAACTCTCAAGTTTTCCAAAATGGTATGGATCCTATGAATTTTGGTAATAGACAAGGTCTTCAAAACCCACAATTATGGCCACCTTTAAATGGAAGACCACAAGATTTTAATGATGCTTTTGGAGGTATCCCACCACCAAACGGATTAAGACAAAACAACAATAATGATAGAGGCTTCCAATATTTCCCAAATAATGGTAACAACCTCCATCACCATCATCACCATAATAATCACAACCATCATGGTAATAACTATGGAAACAGAAGATATCGTTCTTACCGTAAACATGGTGAAGATGCTGCAAGATTTGCTAATGCGAAGTTGGATGATTTTATTGGTCAAATTTATTCTTTATGTAAAGATCAACATGGTTGTCGTTTCCTTCAAAAACAACTAGACCTTGATGAAAAGTCAGCTACTGCTATCTTCGATGAAATCCATCCTCATGTTATCGAACTAATGATGGATTCTTTCGGAAACTACCTGATTCAAAAATTATTGGAAAAAGTTAATGATGAACAAAGATCTGTCTTAGTCAAAAACGCATCTCCTGAATTAGTTGCAATTTCTTTAGATCCTCACGGTACAAGAGCTTTACAAAAACTTGTTGAATCAATCAGTTCCCCAGAACAAGCTCAAATTGTTATTGCTGCTCTATCAGGTCATGTTGTTACACTTTCCAGAGATTTGAATGGTAACCATGTTATTCAAAAATGTTTGGAAGTCTTCACTCATGATGATTGTCAATTTATCTTTGATGCTGCCATCGGTGATACCCTGAAAATTGCTACTCATAGACATGGTTGTTGTGTCTTACAAAGATGTCTAGATCACGGTTCTCCAGAACAACGTCAATCATTATCAGCCGTTGTCTCCAAAATTGCTGATACTTTATCTTATGACGCTTTTGGTAACTATGTGGTACAATATGTCTTAGCAAATGATGATAAAGAATCTGTTATTGAAATTGTGGATGCTGTTAGAGAAGATGTTATCAATTTATCTTTACATAAATTTGGGTCAAATGTTATTGAGAAATGTTTGAGAACTACTAAACATGCTAGCAAACTTATCGATGCTTTGCTTGACAAAGAAGATCATTTGGCAAGATTATTGAATGACTCTTTTGGGAATTATGTTCTTCAAACTTGTACAGAAGTTGCTGATGAACAACAATTAGCCAAGTTGTCTGCCTTATTAAAACCTTTATTACCACAAATCAAAAACACTCCACATGGAAGAAGAATCTCAGCAAGATTGAATACTGAATGAGCTCCATGTAATGTTTGTACATTAGTTATCCAGTGATTGCATTTTAGTTTTGTAAATTAGTGTTAAAGAAAAGTTGATATTTTATTATAATTAGTTACGTTTGTTTTACTGAAATCTTTATGCTGTAGATATTTATAGTATGGTGTATTCATAAATCGAGAGTGTTGCGTTCCTACAAGTTAAATTGATTATGGGTCACATATATTTTATAGACTTTTTAGTGGACAAATTAGTGAGTATAGCTATTGGTGTGGTGATTCTAATCACCATATAGTATAATATATTAAAAGCTTTTGAGATTAAAAAGATAAAGTGACACATAATCGAACAAACCATGTATAATGAGTGACCGTAATTCCCATAAATAAATTACCAAAACAGGTATGAAGAGCAATATTGAAATAAACCAGATGTATAAAAAAGAACTTTAGATAACAAAACAAAATTAATGAATGACAGTAATATGGAACAATAACAAGAGAAAAAAAGAGTAAGATTATTAATAATTAAAAGAGTGGACATGAATAGTTCGTTAACGAACACCAAAAGTAGTATATGTATGCAAATGAAGATGGAAAAAATATGCGATGAAACATGAAGTTTGAGACATGTTTAACAGCAATTGTTATGAAATCTAAGAAATTGTACAGCATGAAGTGTTTCGTTCATCAAGAACCAAGAGACTTGTTCTAGTTGCAGCCTCAAAAACATCATCAACACCTTCACCAGTCAAGGCAGAACATTCCAAGAATTTTTTAGCTCCAATTAATCTAGCAACTTCTTCACCTTGAGAAGTTTGAACAAATTTCTTTGAATTGGTCTTCTCACTGCTTTGATTTCTCAGATCTTTTTTCAAACCAACAAGTATAATTGGAGCACCTGGACAATTTCTTGTGACTTCATCACTCCATTTCCTTCTAGCATTTTGTAAAGAATCTGGTTGATCTATAGCGAAACCAATCAATATCACATTTGCCTTGGAGTAACTTAAAGGTCTTAGTCTTTCATATTCTTCTTGACCTGCAGTATCCCACAAAGCCAATTGAACAGCTTTCCCATCAACACGACAGTCTGTAACGTAATTCTCGAAAACAGTAGGATGGTATTCGGTAGGAAACTCTCCCAGGGTAAAGACATACAGAAGTGATGTTTTCCCACAAGCTCCATCTCCGACAATGACCAGTTTTCTTTTGATCGAGGACATGGTGCTAGATGCTATGGATTATATTAAGGCACTGAGATGTATGGATGACAGGACGGGGGGTTTGAATTTTTGGTAGCACTCTGTAACGAAACGAGTGTGTTCTTTAGCCAAATTAGTACAGTAGAGTGTTCAAGTCAGCGAATTCGAGGCAACAAGTTAATATGCCAAGAATATTCTCAAGCTGTGTGCGGTACGATTAGTCGAAGGCTTTCTGATATTTATTTCTCTTGTCCAAAAAGTGAAATGTTTTATGATATTTTTGTTTTGTTTTTGTTTTGTACCTTTTTTTCATGCAAATGACAAAAATAATATTATAAATAGGACATTTCCCGAAAGGGGACGGTCACGTGAAACTCACGTGGTGCATACCACTTCGGCTCAATATCTACCCACGTCCAACCTGCATTCTATAAATAACGATCAATAACGGTGAACAATCTGTTGGGAGAGGGTTCATACAGGTGCCGAGGTTACATTATTTGATCAGCTACACTATGAATTTGCAATTAAAAAGCTTAGATTTGTTAGATATATGTAAAAGGCAAGAGTGAATTAACTATAATCATAAAGTAGATCCCCAAGTCAGACTACCATTGTGGTTGAAGGTTTGGTCAAACCCACTGTTTAGTCCACCGAACCCTGCTGGTTCAGGGATACCCGAACCCAGTTGGTTCAATTGGAAAACAGATCCACTTCTGGAGGTGCTTAAACCATTCAAACCACGGTTCAAAGGTAGTAAAGGAACAAGTTTAACAAAACTGATGTTACCATTGTCATCTTTAATCACTTCCGCAGTATATTTCACTGATGTTGATTCCAAAATCGAAACAAACAAAGTGAAATCAATTGGATGAGGCTGTAGGGCATTGAATGAACTGTATAGATCTTGGATACCCATATATCCTCCATTCAGTATTTGACCTGGTTTAGCAAAAGTGTAAGCTTCCAAGATTTGAGCTTGGTAGTTTTGAAGCAATTGATCAATACTAGCTGCAGATCCAGTTGTTGTAACAGGGGTTGGTTGTGATTGAGGAGTAACATTGAAGCTATCAGGCACTTGAGATTGTTGAGGTTGAGACAGGGGAGCTTGATTAGGAGCAGGAGACCCACCCCAGATATTAGAGTTCAGTTGAGTATTGGACCAATCTGAATGAGAAGCATTAGGATTAGACCAAACTCTTGAACCTGTTAATATACTGGATCCACCAAAGTCATCAAATCTGGTATTAGACAGTTTCGAAGATAAGAAATCAATCTCTGATGAACCATTTGTACCAAAACCATTTTGTGAAGATAATGGAGCATTCAATGGAGTGGAAGCACCTGAACCATTACGTGCATCAACTAAGTTGGAAGATAAGGATTGACGAGTCTGTGGTGGGAAAGTGTCCACGCCTGAATCTAAGCCAATTGGGTTATAAACATTTGAAGCCAAAGATGGTTGACTAGCCCATGGTGATGGAGCACCAGTATTGTTGAAACCAGCATCAGATAGTCTTGTTGGGAAAAATGAATTTGAACCTTGAACTGAACCAGTTCCCTGAATACCACCTGCATTAGCACTGGAAGATGGTGTAGGAGTGAATTGATTCAACGAGTTGTCGATAGCAAAACCAGGAGGATGAGATGGAATTGTTTGAGCATTCAAGTTTTGAGATGAACCAAAGGAATGCTTATTCAATGGAGATGACAGGAATGAAGAGTTCTGAAATACGCTATCCAGTAAAGGATTGGCAGAAGGTTGAGAAGTTTCAAATTGATTGAAAAGGTTTTGAGATCTGGAATCTTGATACTGCAGAGGTGCCTGTTGAGATTGTAGAGAACCTTGTTGAGACTGTAATTGTTGCTGTTGGAGAGGTTGTTGAGATGGTTGGTTTTGTTGTTGCAGAGCTCTCAAAGATTCTTGTTGGATCAAGATATCTTGTTCCTCTTGAACGATCTTTTGTTGTAACGCCTTGGATTCTGCTTGCTGTTGTAAAAGATTTTGTTCCTCCTGTACAGCATTATACTGTTTGGTTTTCGAGGCTTCTTCTTCAAGTTTCTTTTGACGTTCAGCCTCCTCCTTCTTTCTCTTCTCCTCTTCTTTCAATCTTTTCTTCTCCTCCTTTTCCTTACGAGCACGTTCAAGTTCTTCTTCTTTGCGACGTTTTTCTTCAAGTTTCTTTCTATCTTGTTCTTGTTTACGTTTTCTTCCCTCTTCGACCTTTCTTTTCTGTTCTTCCTCCTTTTCTTTTCTAATCCTTTCTTGTTCAGCTTCTTTTCTCAATCTTTCTTCTTCTTTCTGTTGTTGAATCAATCTCTTCTTTTCACGTTTTCTTTCCTTTTCTCTCTGTTTCTTTTCTTCCTTTTGTTTTTGACGAGTAGCTTCTTCATCAAGTTCATGAAGTAAGGCATTAACGGTCTCCTCTCTTCTCTTGTTCTTTAGAGATTCAATTAAACTTTGTTTCAACATCTTGGTAGTACAAATTTGTAACATAGCACGTCCTTCTTCTAATTGCTGCTCTTCATCAATTGCCTCATCACTATATTCTTCGAATTCCTCATCACTTTGTATGATATCTTCGTTTAGTAATGCATTGATCTCTTTCATATCTTTATCATTAGAGCCTTGAGGACCATGACTGTGCGAATGAGAGTGATCGTGATGACCATGACCGCAAGTATGGGTATGGCTATGATGATGATCATGTTCTTCGTTTCCATCATCTTCGTCTTCATACTCTTCTTCATATTCATCTTCATAGTCTTCCTCTCCTTCTTGATAGTCTTCCTCTTCATATTCTTCATGATCATCTAAGAATTCTTCTTGCAATTGTTCAAGTTCTTGCTTTTCACGTTGTAATTGAAGATGAAGTTGTTTTTGCTTTTGCAGTTGAAGGTTGAGGATCTGTTCAGGATCGCCTGTTAGATTGGCCAGATCTTCATCTAGAATAGATTTAGCTTCTTGCATTAGTTGGAGATAGTCATCTTTTGATATTGGATCTTCCTCAGACCAAAACTCTTCAGATTCTAGATCGTCAATATCAGTATCATCTTCTTGGAACGTAGAATCACTATCTTCGAAATAACCAGCGCTAAAATCTATATCTAGGATGGATAATAATTGTCTTTGGGGTTGGGGTTGATGATCTTCAAGATCCTTTAGATCCTCATCAAGTACTTCATCTTCTTCCTCATCAAGAATGTCATTAGAGTTATATTCACTGTTCTCTTCCTCTTCAATTCTATTAGAGTTTACCATCAGATTGGGTCTTTTCAAATGTTGAGTTTGTCTTTGAATTCGACTTTCAGCAAGTTTTTCCATCATCTCAAGAAATTTTCGACCATCATTCTGTAATAGATCTTCAGCAACAGACATAATACCATTTTTTCTTGTTGTCTCAGTTTGACCATTTATTCCCGCCTGAAATGAAGCATATAGTTCATGAGGGGGAGGAAAATTAGGCACACCTTCGGTATTTCCTAGATTATGTTGCGTTTGATGCTGTTGTTGTGGGGTCTGTGTTCTTAATGGAGATGGAGGCAGAGAGGGCTGCTGCTGTTGCGCCTGTGCCTGAAATTGTTGTTGTTGCTGTTGCTGCAGTAGCCTTTGTTTCTGTTTTTGTCTTTGTTGCTGTTCATGTACAGCTGGATCTATGCTTTTCAGACGTCTTTCTGATGGTCCATCGAATAGTTCTGAGTTGAGAAGGGCATGGGTATCGATATCTTCAAAATATGTATCGTAGAGTTTCTTTAGTTCTCCTTCAATTATCTGTCTTTTACGTCCACAAACTGAACAGTTACACGTTATTTTTTGTTGATCTTTCATAACCTTGAACACAGATTCTCTTTCCACATTGAGTAGATCTTTCTTTTCTTCGATGGACAAGCTTTGCCAGTATTCTTTCAATTGTTTATTAAGTTCCACAGGATCCTTAGGAAGTAGGTCATCATTGGCAGATGTAGATGTTGTTGCACGCTTTGACGTACTCTGTGCATTGGATGAGGCAGATTTTACTTTCTTTGAAGGTTCTAGACTTTGAACAATAACATCTCCATTAGAGTTTTGTTTTAAGATTCTCGAGTCTGGATACTCAAAATCAGGATCATCAAAGTCTAATTCTTCACCAATGACATTGACTGAAGGAGTGGTCTTCTTCTTAGACTTCTTCTTCTTCTTTTTCTTTTTCGAAGAGCTAGTTTGATCAGTCACGGCAGCGGCATGTGCTTCATCCGATTCATGTGTTGCGTACTCGAATTGTATACTGTCTCCATTTACCAGATGGCCATTAGTAGTAGAGGTCATAGTAGACAAATGCTTGTAAGTTCAACAGCCGAAGTACAAATGTAGTGATTAGCACAATAGATTTATTTCAGATTCTTGGAACGATCTTGTAAGTTGTGCGCAAGATCAGATGTTTTCGTAGTTCAAAATATGTGCCTCAGGATTGTTGTGATAATTCGGAAGCTGGACAACGGATAAACAGATCTTCAAATGATGCTAGTGGCTGGTGAACGGTGTTTTACTGGACCGTGAGAAGGTTTTAACCACTAGATTTGTTAACAATTTGTCGATGAAAATGGAAGTGCAAAAAAACAGGCCGCGAATAAAACAAATTCGCGAAAGTTCTCCAAACAAAACCAAAAACACCAAAAAGAACAGGGCACAGAACCATCAAACCCAAGCCAGAGATTCAGAAAATCGTTGTTAGGGGAAAAAAGAAAAGTTGCAACACAACAAATTGAAAAGGGCCCACTTTAAGTACGCCAAAACACTCCCGCAAACCTGATATCTTTCTTTATCAGAAACCACAGGCTGTCACTGCTGTTAAACTGACAAAGAATCTGTAACATATACACAAAAACAGCATCAACAAAACTCTTCTCTTCTCAAATATTCACATACTCATCAGAGATCGTTATCTGCATTATCTTGGAAAGTCATGTACACTCCACCAACAAATGATCATCAGTCATCACCACTGAGACCACCTCTCAGTCAGTCAAACTCAGATAATGCTACTACAGTACAGACTTCAGGTACTCCTACTAATAGAAGACGTACATCTTCTTTTGGTTTCAACTCCAGTTTTTTCTCAAATCTTACAAATTCTCTAAGAAATAGTTCATCATCATCAAATCTTCCTGCTCAACTTCAACCTCCTAACAACAGTCAAGGAGGATTACCTGGTGGAAACAGATCAAGAGCAGGCTCTTCATCAAGACTAAATATAGTCCAGAACTATCAAGCTTCTAATAACTCTACAAATAGCCTTTCAAGATCTTCAAGAAACAACAGCACCCCACACATCCAAATCAACACTAATAACACACAACCAACCACAAACAATATAACATCATCTGAGATAAACCCTGATCAACTACCAGGTACACCAGTTGATGATTTCTTACAGGGTCAAACGAGATCAAACTCCTTACAAGCCCCAGCACCACAAGCTGTTCCACAGAAACTTGATTCCGATGGGACATATTCTATAAGACTAACTCCATTTATTGATCATTCCTCAACATCTTCAGGTCTTTACTTTGGACCTGTTCTAAGAAAGACAAAACCAAACACTAGATTATCTATTGGTCGTTATACAGATAAGGCCAGAGAAGCTGCACAAGCCCCACCTGGGTCCGATGCACCAGTTGTATTCAAGTCCAAAGTTGTTTCAAGAACTCATGCAGAATTCTATGTTGATGAATTAGGTAACTGGTTCGTTAAAGATTTGAAGTCATCCTCGGGTACTTTTCTGAACCACATAAGGCTATCACCAGCAGGTGTTGAAAGTGCAGATACCGCTATACAAAATGGTGATGTCTTACAATTGGGTATGGATTTTAGAGGTGGTGTTGAAGATATCTTTAGATGTGTAAAGATGAGAGTTGAGATGAATAAATCTTGGCAAAGAAAGGCTAGCCAGTTTAACAAAGAGGCTCATGAGAAACTAAGATCATTAGCTTTATTGGATGATTCTGAATTGACCGAATGTGCAATTTGTCTACTTAAAATCAAGCCATGCCAATCGGTTTTCATAAGTCCTTGTTCACATTGTTGGCACTATAAATGTATACGACCAATCGTTGTCAAGAGTTATCCACAATTCTTATGTCCTAATTGTCGAGAAACATGTGATTTAGAAGCTGATGAAGAAGAATCAGAATTAGGAAGCAGTGATGACGAAAATGATGATCTACTGGATGGTGAAAGTGAATCTTCACAGTTGAAGAGAAACGACATTGATCGAGCATTGATCATTGAAGAAGTCGCCGAAGAATCTCACGTATGATATTGATACTATTGATATTTTTTATAGTCGTTCTTTACTATATGTACGTCATGTTTTTTCAAGCTATTTGGTTTTTCATGATCACAAAGATGTAGCATTGTAGAGGCAGTTTAATAGTCGTAGGAACTATGCTCCATAATTGATTGGCATTTGTAAGAGAAGGCATGCATACACATACTCTATCGAGATAAATGAGGCTAGACAGGCAGCAAACAGTTGTGAAGTGTGAAGATCGCCGTGCTATGTGACTACATCAGTACATAAATGGCAACAGGCGTCTCTTTGTGTGTCCTCTCTCTTTTTTTTTTTTTTTTTTTTTTTTTTTTTCTTTTAATTTCTTGCATTGTTGCCCAGAGTCCAATAACTGTTGTGGCCTTTTGCGGGCTTCACCAATTGTGGTGGGAGCTAGGCAGTGACTCAGTGAGTACCGTACTACTGGGCACTATGCACTAGCCACCACCTCACATAACATACGGATAGCGGGTGCACCTTGCCAATGGCTCTATGTTTTTTTTTCTCTTTTGGGAGGATTTCTGGATGGGATCCGAGATTCGTAAATATCCTAGAAATATAGCATAATAGTGGCTTGCATGGCTGTCTTGGGGTCCATTGACATATAATCTAATACTCAGACTACCGGATAAATCAATGTGTATATATGCTACCATGTTTCCCACTACTGTAATATTTTTTACAACCATCTCATCGAGTCATTGTTTAAGTCTAGAGACGTATATTTTATAAATACAATCTATACAATATGTCATCTCTAATTGAAAGAGGTCGTCAATACCTTAGAAAATCTTTGGTTCAAGGTTTTGTATATGGGTTCTTCAGTTTCTTGATGCCTGGTCTATGGACCACTTTGTATGTGTCTTACTCATATCCCATATTCCAAGGTGTTTACTAACTATGTCTACAGGGCTATCTTGGGTGCTGGTGGTTTAATGACTACTAAAACTGCCAATGTTGCTAATTCTGCTCTATTCGCTATCATGTTCGTTCTAGCACCATTCTGTGCTGTTCTAGTTAACATTATTGGTTTCAGAAAGTCTATCTTCCTAGGTATTCTTGGTTTCCCAATATACAGTGCTGGTTTATACCAAAACTCTAAAGATGGTACACAATGGTTAATTATGTTTGGTGCTGTTGCTTGTGGTATCAGTGCTGCTCAATTCTGGGCCACTGAAGCTGCTTCTACTATGGTTATCCCAAGTCACGAAGAAAGAGGTAAATACTTGGCCATCTGGCAAGGTGTTAACAAACTTGGTTTGATCATTGGAGGAAGTATCACACTTGCATTGAACATCAATGATAGTGAACAAGGTAGTGTTTCTTTGAACACCTACGTTGTCTTCATCTCCTTACAGTGTGTTGCTGTTTTGCTTGTTTGGTTAATCGTTGAACCAAAAGACGTTGTCCGTGGTGATGGTAAGAGTCCAAGAAGTAATGTTGCTAATGAAACCGTCAAACAAAGATTCATCAAATTGAAAAACATTATCTTGAGAAAAGAAGTTTACATGTTAGCTCCATTAGCCATCGTTATCATGTGGTTTCAAACATGGCAAGGTAATTATATGACTGTTTATTTCTCAGTCAGAGCTAGATCCTTAAACACATTGGTTACTGCTTTTGTTCAACTATCTGCTGATTTAATCCTTGGTTATTTGTTAGATATTAAGAGATGGAGTAAAAAGACAAAACTTGTTTGGTCATGGCATATACTTAATGTCTTGATGACATTATTCTTCATTTATGGTTTCATTATGGAAGGTATCTATCACAAAAACCCAGTTCGTGGTTTAGATTGGACTGATCCTGGTTTCTCAAGAGGATTTGTTCCATTCTTACTATTCAAAGCATTTGGTGAAGCTCTAAACATTTGGATTTATTACTTGGTTGGTGTTATGGATTTCCACTCTACTGAAGCCACTTATGTTATTGCTGTTGTTAGAGGTCTTGAAGCCTTTGGTGAAATGTGGGCTTATGTTGTCGGTTCCGTTAACTCTAATCAAATGTTAAACTTGGCTGTTTCAGCTGGTATCTACTGGTTAGTTGTTCCATCCGTTACATACGTTGTTCATTACGTTGCCATCCCAGCTGGTGAAGCTAACTTTGAACGTAATAAAGAACTTGATGCTCAATTATACCCAGAACTTGTTCAAACTGAAAGTGAACTTGATGACGCTAGTAAAGGTGATTCATCAAGTCAAGTCCAGGTCATTTCTGTTGACGGAGATGCTGAAAAGAAAGTTTGATTAATTCAAGTCAAGCTATCTGTTTGATTCAGGCTAAATAACAGCCCCAATAAAATAGCACCATCCGGTGTTTCGCGTTGATTTTTCTATTATTAATTAAACAATATAATACAGACTATACTTTCTCATGATTGTTACTTATTATTGATTAAAAAATTGAACTTGTACTACACAACTATAGTACCTATCGTATCACTTGAACATATATAAAAACCACACAGCACATAGTACTTGCTTGATCATGTCTCCAAGATTCTTAGTAATACATCTTGTAACTGATCCTTTCCTTTTGGTGTCTTCCACACTTCATGACCAGAATCAGCAATTTTCCATTCTTTAGTTTTACTAGATAGTTTGGTCAACTCTCTTTGCCAATTTCCCCAGTTTAATGATTGTTTGATGAGGAAATCTGAACTAACAACACTGATTGGTATATCAACCAAGGCAGTCTTCGAGTTGATAGCTTCATTGTATGATAGGATACTAGCACTGATTTGTTCTTGTAATCTTGCTCTCAAATAGGTACCTTGATGTTTGAGATCACGTCCAATTATACGATCTTTTGAACCGTGATGTTTGAAAAGCCATGATCCTTGTAAAGCTAAGCCCAAAGGAGAGAATAAGCCTTTTATCCACAGTTTGAAACCTTGACGACTATTCATAGATGTGATCTCTTTTGGTAGTGGGATGTCTTTTTTAGTGTTTGCATTAGGATTTCTCAATAAAAGATCCTCATGCCATGCATCCACAAATAAAATACTCTTCACTTGAGCTGTATTTCTTGAAGCAAAGACTCTGGAATATAAACCACCAATACCATGGCCTACCAAAATGAATGGTCCTTGAATATTCTTCTTACGTAGTGCTTCCGATAGTAAGTCACTAACTATAGATAATGAGACTGGTGATGGGGATGAATCTGAAAATCCATAGCCTGGACGATCATAAATACAGTATCTTTCAACTTCGTTCAAATGATGTAATTCTTCAACCCATTCACTGAACTCTTCATTTGAACCATGTCCTGATTCAAGCAATATAATTGGTTGCGAAGAATCAGTATCATTGTAAACGTCCCCGTAACATGCAAGATGCAAGGAGAAAGCACCTTCTTCAACAGGAACCAGCTCACCCCATGGTTTGACTCTTAACAAATCAAAGGAATGAAGCAAAACATTCAAAGCGATCAATGACACATAGACAATCAAAATGGTCTTGAAAGTATTTCTGACAGTGACGACAATCCACTCTTTCAATGTTCTTCTTGTTTCAATACGACCTGTCAATCTGACTTCTTCATGTTGTTTTCCTTTTTCAACAAGGTATTCTGCAAAAGAAGTGAATAAGTTGGTGATGAGGGCCCATATGGCAGTAAGGGAACCGATCACACCTAATGATCTTCTTTGAAAGGCAAACAGAACAATGAATACGAAACCTAAGATACCAGATGTGATATATCCTAAAGTTCTTTCAAATGAAGATGGGACTTGAAAGAATAATAAACTTGATAGTGCAGAGAACAAACTGATAAGAACGAGGTTAATCTCCAAAAATGATCTTCCTCTGTTATTGAAGCCTGGAATGGAGACAAAATCACTTAATAACAGTACAAAGAGCCATATAGTTGAAAGGAAAGCACTGATATTCAAGATTAGTTTGGCAATTCTGACATTGTAAACATTTAAAGGTGTTACACTAGGATCATCTGGTGAAAGCAATGGCCTTCTCTCTGGGTCTCCAATATATCTGCTGGTATTGGTGTTGGAGCTAGTATGAGCATTGGAGTTGGCAGTGGCATTGGCATTGATGTTGGTATTAGGGTTGGGATTAGGATTAGGGTTGAATTTGGTATTATTGTTGGTATTGGCTTTGAGAGTATCCTGCTTATTCTTGCTTTGGCTCTCAGGAGAATGACTACTAGCAACAGGAGGCTCTTCTGTGTACGAGCTGTTGTTAGTGAGGGGATCACTATAGGAAGACATCTTTAGATGCAATTGAGTTGAACAGTGACTTGTGACACCTGACTTAAGCCCTTATCTTCTAGAGTCTTTAATCAGTACGGATTCTAAATTTTTGGTTCAAGTGGCTCATTCCATTGTAACGATATCATCACTAAGGTTGCTATTATTGTTGCATATTGAGTGCTTAGTTCTTACTGAACCGGGAAATGAGTGCAGGCGGAAATTTTCCAGTGTCCTGCCCGAACTCCAGGCAGGGGCTAAAGCTGAAACCATAGCAACCCTTACAGGCCCTCTGTCTAAACCCGCAAAACACAAACCCCTACAGTCTACAGTCTACAGTCTACACAGAACATAACACAGAAGCATGGTGACGACATACCAAGATTGGTGTTAATGAGCTCTCTCTAGCTTAATCGTGCTTAGTGCCTACTGCCTACTCAGTGGATGGCTGGGGATAGTGCATGTAGAGGAGACCCTGCTATTATTCTACCTACATAGAGCTCATCAGCTAGGCGGATTACTTTATCGTACTGCTGCTATTTTTATACTGACATTTGGTTTCACCTTTTCACACTTTTCTGCCAGTTTCAAGTCACAACTTGAACAAGAAAAAAAAAATAGGTAAACAAACAACAAATAAAGAGTAGTCAACAAATCAAAGCACCGACACACACCAATTATCGAAGTGTACATTGAAGAGCTCGTTCACTGGTACTCAGAAAATGGACTCTTCAATACCGCCAGGACTGCCTGCCGAGATAGTCCAAGAACTTCAAGCGCTGAATCAGGAATTCAGTGAAGGGTACCTCACTGAGAAAGGTTATATTAAGAAGAGGGTCCTCATACTATCCAAAGCTCAGAGTCAATTCAGTCCAATACAGCTTCAACCGAAAGACAATAGAACGCCTACAATCAATAGTTGGAGCGCTGATGATAGTTCTAGCTCACATCATAGAGCCTATAGTATGACCTCAGGCATAACGAGAAGGTCGTCCATAGAATCAAAGAGACCTCGAGACTCTCTACCACCTGCTGTTAATGTTCCTCTCCAGAAACCACTTGATCCAAGAATAATAGATGATATTTCATCAGATGCCGACTTTGAAACTTTAGCTGCCATCTTGAGACATCGTGGATCAACTTATCAAAGAGAAAATGCTATAATCATTGTTGATTCAAAAGGGAAGGAGTCAGTTACTATAACATGGGAGAAACTTTATCTAAAGGCTGAAAAGGTGGCCCAACAGATCAGAGATAAGTCTGGTCTTTATAAAAATGACAGAGTCTGTTTGATCTACCAGAACGTTGAAGTTGTTGAATCTACAATTGCATTATTTGGTTGTTTCTTAGCTGGTGTTGTTGCTGTTCCAATCACACTGGACATGAAAATCACTGAAATGATCAAGATTATGACGGTAACACAATCTCATCTGTGCTTAACATCGGAAACAGTTATGAAATATCTGGATAGAAAAGTCAATCCAGCACACTCTAAGCTTAAATGGCCAAAAGGTCTAGAGTTTTGGAAAACAACTGATTTTGGTACTTACCATCCACAGAAGAAACATGACCCTCCAATTTTGCAAGTGCCTGACTTAGCTTACATAGAATTTGTCAAATCCCCAGATGGAGAATTGAATGGTGTTGCAATTTCTCATAAAACTATAATGCACCAAATGAATCTACTAACATCAATACTGTCCTCTAACCCTGCATATGAAGGGAAGCCTTACAAAAGAAAGGATCTATCTTTCACTAGACATAGAAACGTAATGCTAAATATCCTGGATGCTAGAAAGTCAGTTGGGCTAATTGTTGGTACATTGTTGAATGTCTTTTCAGGAAATCTGATGATCTGGACTCCTTCAAGTTTATTGGATGTTGCTGGGTTATATGCCAATATGATCACTAAATTCGGCGTAACTGTTTTGCTAAATGATTATTTGAGTTTGAAGCAAGTGGTTTATAACTATCAATCTTTCCCTCAGTATACAAGGAAGTTTTCCAAGAAAGAAGTTGATTTCTCCAAGATCAAATGGGTCTTGATTTACACTTCAATTGTTGATGGTGAGTTCCATGAAATCTTAACCAATAGATGGCTAAAACCACTGGGCTGTAAAAATGCTGAGAATGTTGTTGCTCCTCTTTTGACACTTAGTGAATTCGGTGGTATGGTTATATCAATGAGAGACTGGATAGGCGAAGAAGATAAACTGAACGCTGTGATATCACCACAAATCATCGATGATGAAGATCAATCTACAAAGAGCTTGTCCTCACTCTCGGAAGCTCTGATTGACAAACAGTCATTGACCACTAACACTGTCAAAGTGATATCTGATAGACCCCCACCAATTACAGAGAACTATAAAAGTTCGAGTTTTCTAAGAATTGGATCGTTTGGTTATCCTATACCTGACGCTACATTGGCTATTGTGAATCCCGAAACATGTTACTTATCAGGTGAAATGGAAGTTGGTGAGATCTGGATCGATAGTGTCTCTCTTCCAGGTGGATTTTGGGGTACGCCAGAAGGCACACAAGATATATTCCACGCTAGATGTCGTGATCATGAAGGTGTTCTAGACTTGGAGTTTCTGAGAACTGGTCTATTAGGGTTTACATACAGAGGTAAAGTGTATGTTCTGGGGTTATATGAGGATCGTCTGCGTCAAAGAATTACTCACATTGATCAAAAAAACCAATCTGCTTTAGCACACCCTGATGAAATCGAATATAGATACCATTACTCAGACCATATTTCTTATACTTTGGCAAGAGCAATCCCACAGAAAAGAGTATCTGACTCATCTGCTTTTGATGTGCTGTTCAATGGTGAATATTTACCTGTTGTTGTTATTGAGAGTCCCTCAGCTGTGCCGAATGAACAAGGATCTGTTGATATACCGGAGCTTGATTTGATTGCATCCAAGAGTTTCACAGTTTTGGAAAGATATCATAATGTGCGTCCTTACTGTATCTTGATCTTACCTCCTGATACGCTTCCAAGAACAATCAAAAGTGGAATTCCAGGAATTGCAAACATGTTGTGTAAACGTTACTTCTTAGAAGGTAACCTAAGGTCGGTTTACGTGAAATATAACATCAAGAGATCAATAACGGAAGTGCCTAGATCTAAGTACTATCTTGATAGTATATGGAGTGCATCTGTTTCGAAGTATAGATATGAATCTTTGAAACATGCTGAGGATCAATATTCAGGTTTGGATTTCCGTGACACAGCTATTGATGATAGAACCAAGAAACCACTCACAGATTTTGACAACATTCTAGAGATTTTGAAATGGAGACTAAAATATCAGCCTGATGAGCTAGCGTTTGCAACTGTTACAAAAACCAACACAAAACAACTTTCTTGGAAGAAGTTTGACCTCAAAGTTGCTGGTGTCATTTCAATGATTGTGGATAAAATGAGAAAAGGCAAACTAAAACCAAGAGATCGTATTGGACTGATGTATACGTTGTCTGATGATTTCAATGCTGCTCTATATGCATGTTGGTTCACAAGCTTGATACCAATTCCGCTGAATCCAGTCGATCCAAACAGGGCCAAAGAGGATATTTTCAGTCTCAAGAAAGTCGTCACTGACTATAAAGTAGCAAATATATTCGTGAACACTGATGGTGAAAGTTTATTGAAGAATAAACCAATATCTTCATTAATTAAAGAAGTCGATGTCCTAGCTAATATGAAGATTAGAAACACCTCAAAAGCAACCACGAAGAGTTCTCTCTCATCTACTTTGAGTATTGTTGACAAGCTAATAGGAAATAAAAAGATAGATAATGATACAACATGTCTGATCTTGTTGAACTGGACCGAAGATAATGTCCGTACAGGTGTTGGTTTAACGATGAACAGGATATCTGCTATCTGTAAAATTGCAAAAGAAACATGCCAATTGGAAAGCAAAAATCCTTTAATATCCTGTGTTCGTCATACTTCAGGACTTGGTTTCCTTCAAAGTGCTTTGCTTGGTATCTACATTGGATCCTCAACTTATATCTTACCACCTCTTGATTTTGCAACTAATCCATCATTGTTCTTCTTGACTTTAGCTAGACTAAAAGTTAAAGATGTTTTTGTTACTCCTCAGATGCTTGAGTATGCCATGAGAAAGATTAAAAACTTGGATTTCTCATTAGAAAGAGTTAAAAACTTGATTGTGGGATATGAAGATAGACCTAATGTCAATTTGATCAAGAATGTCGCCGCAAGATTCTCTGCCACAAAATTGAGCTCCTCATCAATAAATCATGTTTACTCTCATGCATTCAATCCGATGATTGCCTTAAGATCATACCTTTCATTTGATCCTATTGATCTATATATCGATGCAGATGCCTTACGTCTTGGTTTGATCTCCATTGTTGGTCCATCCTCCCCAAACTCTATCCACCTACAAGATTCTGGTATCGTCCCAGTTTGTACACAAATTGCCATTGTTAATCCAGAAACTAGAAGACTATGTAAAGTCGGTGAATATGGTGAAATCTGGGTTTGTTCTGAAGGTACAGTTGAAAAATCTATACACAAATATGGCGAATCCAATGACTCTTATGATCAAAGTCAGTTTGGTGCCAAGATTGAAGGAGGTGATAACTCTTTGACATACATAAGAACAGCAGATTTTGGGTTCTTGCATAACGTCTCAAGAGTTGAAAAGAATTCCACTTTGGAGTATCAACCGTTATTTGTTCTAGGTCCTATTGGTAACACATTTGAATCTATGGGACTCATGCATTTCGCAACTGACGTTGAAAACTCAATTGAAAGTTCTCATGTTGATATCAAGTTCGGGGGAACTTGTGTTTTCAAAATTGGTGGATTTATTGTCGTGGTGGTTGATACTACTAGAGCCAAATATCTGTCCTCACTTGTTCCTGTTATCTTCAATAAAGTCTTATCTCGTCACAACTTAATTTTGGATATCGTTGCTTTCACTAAGGCAGGAGCTTTCCCTTACTCAAGATTAGGTATCAAACAAAGAGCAAAGATCGTTGCTCAATTCTCATCCAAGAGATTGAACATTCAAGCTCAATATGGTTTGAATTACGGTGAAGAAAGTTTGATTAGAACCGTCCAAGAGTTTGAACGTTTATCTGAGGCGAACTCTACAAATCCAAATTCAAGTCTTGAAGGTGTCAGACTTACAGACTAACTTAATGACCTTTAATACTATTAGAAATCGATGAACTTGATCTTATCACTAAACAATCTACATGTAAGTATTGCGAATTCTCTATTATTGGTATATTTCTTTCATACATGTACACATTTCCATAGAAGAAAAAAAAAAAAACACACATTCAATGACGACGTTGTCTCATCTGTGCTATCTTTCTACCTGGTACTCTGGTGGACTGTATTGGAGTTCCCACTGGAGATGGAACGTTTCCAGCAGCATTACCGAACATAGATGGACCATTACCACCAAATGGAGCAGGAGTAGATTGTCCACCGAATGCTGGCTGAGGTTGGGCATTATTGAAGCCAAATCCTGATACAGGTTGAGGCTGCTGTAGTTGTGTTTGAGATCCAAAAGCAGAATTTGTTTGACCAAATATCTGAGATGGATCAGCATTGGTTGTGGCACCACCGAAGTTGAATGAAGTTGGGGCTGGGTTTACAGCTGCACCGAATCCATTTTGAGCAGCTGGTTGAGGAGCAGCAGGTGTGGATGTAGTTGCACCAAAATTGAAACCACTGGAAACAGCACCAAAAGCTGATGTTGCAGGGGCGATAGAAGGCTTAGTAGTGGCACCAAAGTTGAATGACGTGCTGTTTGTATTGTTGTTGGCACCATTTTGTCCAAAAGCCGATACTGGAGCTGGTGTAGATGTGGTATTAAATTTGAATGCAGGAGTAGAACTAGAAGGTTGGGTAGTTTTGGCACCACCAAAAACAGAGGCTGGGTCAAGTGGTTTTGAGCTTTCTGAAAAATTAAAACCTATTGGCTTAGAACTTGATCCAAAGTTCATTGTGCTATTAGCAACTGGAGCATTGCTTTCGCCAAAAGAAAATGGTGTTTTGGTAGATGTTGGTGTTGATGCAGAAGCGCCAAATGATGGCTTTGTGGTAGCTCCAAAATTGAACGATGGTTTCGCAGCAGGTTCAGAAGGTAAAGTAGCAGCACCAAAGTTGAAAGAAGGTTTAGATGGTTCAGTGGATGTGGTTTGTGCTGGTGGTAATGTTGCAGCTCCGAAATTGAATGAAGGTTTAGATTCAGCAGGCTTATCAGTAGTGGTAGCAGCAGTAGCAGAACCGAATAATGATTTGGTTTCTGCAGGTTTCGATGAAGATGCTCCGAATGAAAATCCTGATGATGGTGCTTTACCAAACAATCCAGTGCTGCTAGTTGAATCATTTGGTTTGATTTCTTCGATTTTGTTTGAGCTGAAAGAAAATGGTTTAGGTGCTGAATCCTTATCATCATTTGATTTTGATTCTGTTGTTGTCTTTTCTTCTGGTTTTGAGGCAGTATTTAGGTTGAAACTGAAAGCAGATGCCTTTTTAGGCTCATCCATTTCACTGGATGCCAGACTGAAAGGTCTCTTTTCAGTTTTTTCAGTTTTTTCAGTTTTTTCAGTTTTTTCAGTTGTGGATGAAGCACCAAAGTTGAAACCTAGTGTAGGAGCTGCATCCTTATCACTCTTAGCACCAAATGAAAATGCTGGTTTAGACTGTGTGGTATCTTCTTTCTTGTCTTCTGTTTTGGAAACGCCGAAACTGAATGGAGCCTTTGAAGTTTCCTTCTCCGAACTGCTTGTTGTACCGAATAATGGTTTAGCTGAGCTTTTAGCAGACTCTGATTCTGTATCTTTCTTTTCTTCTTTTTTGCCAAAAGAAAATGTTGATGCTGGTTTATCCTTTGTGGTATCACTAGATCCAAACAATGAAGTGGACTTTTCTTTCACGTCAGCAGCAGCAGATGAGCCAAATGAGAATGCAGGTTTCTCTTTCTCAGTTGAGCCAGAGGAGGAGAATGAAAATGCTGGCTTCTTGGTTTCCTTAAAAGCTTCTGAGCTTGTGAAAGAGGAAGGCGCTTTTGTGCTTTCTGATGATTTTTCTGTTCCAAGAGAACCAAATGAAAATGGTTTCTTGGTCTCTTGCTCTGAGCTTGATGGAGCAACAAGATCATCGACTTTTTTGTTACTGAGGAAATTGAATCCAGAACTTGGACCTAATGAAGGTTCTGGTGGATTTGATGTGAGTTTAGGCTCAGTAACAGGTTCAGGAACAATAACTGGAGCTGGTTGAACTTTAGATGAAGTTTCGTTTTGAACGAATTTTTTGTTTTCGCCTAGCAAATCATTCAAAGCATTCGAAGGTTTATTCAAAGTTGATTCTGGTCTCTTCTTTGTAGAGAACTTGACTGGACTTTTATCTTGATTGTTCACTTCGTTTATTTCTTCAGAATCATATAGTAGAGCCCCAGAAAAGACACCAGACGCCAGTTTCTTCTCAGCTTGTTGAGTGGCAGTTTCTTTAGTAAGTTGACTCTTTGATGTCAGATCAGGGAAGGTCTCAGTTTGAGTAGACGCTTCAACGTAATGGTTGTTACCTGAAGATTTCAGTATCAAGGCTTTTGATGCTGGAGGTGGTTCTAGCGACCTAGCACGGGTATTCTTCAAGTTGTATAAATGAGACTGTCTCCATTTTTGTCTTCTTTTTAGTAAATCTAACCTTTGAGCAGGGTTTATATATATCACAGGTGGCCTTTCATAATGGGCTTCTTGTGTATGTTGTATCTTGTTATTGTTTGAATTGTCTGGGCTTTGAGATCTTGCTCTTTTCAATTGGGGTTCATTTACTGTTCTTGCCTTCTTTTGGGGGAGCTGTTGAAGGGAATCTGGTTGGTTACGTTCAGATATCTCAGAGAGCACATTGGCACCTCGCTTGGATGACTTCTCAACCGACATGTCTGCTCTGCTCTGCTGTGCTTCGGAAGTTCGAGAGATCAGTGCTTCTTTGAGCCAAAGTGTTTGTTTACTTTTTCGATTTTTTTTGCAGATGGAAAAAGTGAAACCGCGAAATATTCCGGGTAATACGTGATGATGGCCTATATAAACGTATAAACATTAATGCAGTTGTAATATCTATTAAAGCAGGTCTATATAATGAACTATTCTCTTTTGTTTTCATTATTATACAGCTCTTAGTCTATCAAAGACTCAAGGAAGCTGTGCTCAAGTAGTTTGACTGCTGTAGGTCTCTTATTATAGTCCAGGATAAATGTTTTGTTCAAAAAGTCCTTAGCTTCTTCTGTACACCAAGCTGGAATCTCTGGTGTGTTATGAGTACCAATCTTGAAAATAGCCTGCATTTGACTGAAGTTAGGGAATGGATGCTTACCGGTAAACATCTCAACAACAAGACAACCCACAGACCAAATGTCAGCTTTGGTGGTTGTAGCTATTTGTTTGACGACTTCAGGAGCCATCCAATATACTGATCCTTGTAGTGATGCTCTCTTGGAGGAGTTACTGTTAGGTGCCAGTTTCTTTGAAATACCAAAATCTGAGATCTTAACCTCACCTTTGATATCAATCAGGATATTTGCACCTTTGATATCTCTATGGATAATGTTCTTAGAGTGCAAGTAGTTTATACCAATCAAGATTTGTCTTGTGAAATTTCTAATTAAAGGTTCTTCAAAAGGTCCATAGTTCGTTAGCATTGTGTTCAATGAACCACCTGGAACATATTCTAAAAAGATATTCAAATGTGTATCATCTGAACTTGAACCAAGATATGTGACGATATTATCATGATGAAGTTCTGCCAGCAACGTCATTTCATGTTGTAATGACTCAACAATCTTCTTATGAACTGCACTATTCTTTGCATCATTGTTGTCTGGTTTACCTTTAGATTCATCAAACAGTGGGTTCAGTTCAACTTGTTTCACCGCCATTAATTCACCAGTCATGGCATTCATACCAAGGTATACTGTACCAAAACTACCTGAACCAATTCTAGCACCTTTAAGCCAGTTTGTAGGTCCATTTGTAAGTTTGACTGAGTTTAGTGGGGTATTTAGTTGGTATTCATCAGAATCATCACTATCAGAATCAACATCGAATAATTCAATCTTTGATGTTCTGTCTGACTCAATAGAGCTTGCAATGGAGAATCTTTGTTTTGATTCATCCATACTTGATTTCAAGTTCAATGAATCCATCGTATCGATATATGATAATCTTGCCTGATCGATTCTATTATTGTTTTCAACCAGGAAGTCTCCGACTGTCGATTTTCTCTTAGAAGCACCATAAGTAGACATCCGTATTGAATATCTCACAGAGTTTCGTATAGTCTTTTGTAGTTTTTGTTGGTTTGTTTCTGGGAAATATTGTGACAAATTAGTAGAGATCAACTGAGAAGTTGGTCTTTGACCGAAAACCTTTCTGAATTTAGAGTCTTGTGTTTCACTTGGTCTAGTATCACCGTAACCTTCTGTATCATGGTCTTCTTCTTTCTTAGGCTCTAGTGATATGTATTTCTTGGAAACTTCAATAGCCATTTCTGAAGGTTGTTCTGTCTTTGGACATAGCAATATTCTATTCTTTTCAATTCTATCATTGGAATGACAGATGGTAACAAGCTCAACATCAAAAAGCAGATGAAGATTCCCTAGTTTGTCTGTCACGTATGCGTCATAATAGCTAGTACTCTTCACTGGAAGGTCCAAGAATTTAATTAGTTTCTTCTTAATAGAAGCTGCATTGAAACAACCACTGACGTTTAACTTCACAGTACTTCCATTTTGTAAAATGAAGGAAACAAGACTCTTTGAATGCTTTGATTGAGGTGGTGGTTCCAGTTTAAACACGGAGTTCCTACTATCTCCTAGTGTGTGATCTGATGTATGGAAAACTGGTTTGAATTGCTTGGAATTTGCTTTAATATCCTGGAATAGTTCATCAACTTTCAACAGTTTTTGTATGCTAACATCCTTCAGCTTAGATATTTCTTGTTCCAACTTGATTCTATCACCGATCTTGAGTATTCCTATGTCTTTCAAGATGGTTGAGTCTAGATATTTTAGCTGGTCATAATCAATATGGTATTGTTCGAAATTGTCGTAATATTCCGATAGTTTGATTAATTGAAGCCAGTCAGCTAGTCTACTTCATTAAAGAGTTAGTATACATATATCGCTGTGTATCTATAATGATATAATGGACTTACGCAGAGTCAGTCATTGTCTTGCTTTCTCTTCCCAGTTGTTTGTGTTTAGTTGGTTTCAGACAGTTTCTTGTTTGTGATTGTTACATACTAAAAATAGAGTAGACGCAAAAAAATTCCGAACTAAAACAATGAAAACCGAACCGCAGTAAACTTCAAACTTCAAACGCATCAACCAGCAAATCACTACAAATCTCACACATAAAAGTAACAAAAATGTCAGATAAAGCAACAAATACAGATAACAGTGATAACCACAAAACGGACTCTACAAATTCCAGTTCAAATGACACAAAACCACAAACATACGAAGATTTAAACGTTCAAATTGGTGAGAAGACATTGCCACTAGCAAGTCTGCGAAAACCACACTCATTGCAACCTCATAGTGGACTAGGTCCAAAACCTGACGTCTCTAGTATCATCTTCAACGGTGGACATCGACCAACTACTGATAAGAAATAAGAAATGATGATGATACATCAGTCATAAGACAATACAAGTATGAGATAATGCATGAATGAATGAATAAACGAGTGATAGTATATTTTGGGTTTTATTTATTTCTAATGTAGACTGATTAATGGTATAGCAAGGGAAAGACACAGAGCTATGAGGTGCGAGGTATGAAGTTGTCTGTGTAATGTGTTTGCACCAGATGTCAACTTATAGTAACCATCTCTAGTATCCATCACAAAATCAGAACTTGGATCATATAGTTCTTGAGTAACTGATGGATCGACTGTACCGTCATCTATTGAGTTCAAGTCATTCTCCAACGTGATTTTGCGAAGTGCCCTCTTGTTGGTATATTTTGCTGGTGCCATTGACACTTCTAACCTGTCAAGATCAAAGACAGTGTATATGGATTTGAATAATGCTTGACCGATTATGGTGACGTTATTGTATTGAGGTTTGATACCCAATATGCAACGTCCTGGAAGTTGATCACTGTGTAATAACTTTGAAGAATCAACCGGATCTCTCTTGAGGAAACTCTGAAGTGGGATCTTCACAGAAGCTTGATTCAATTTGAAGCTTAAAGTATGTTTTGTTGGATCCATTTTGTCAAAATCATCAAAACATGGAACACTAGGATATCCCTGTACATCACCAAGTCTATATTGTGATTTTAAGCTTTTGACCAAAGAGTTATATATTTCAACTGGAAGATGCGTATGTACAGACCCAGTATCAATCAAAGCACCAATATATCTTTCATTGTAACCTGGTGACATGCTAAAAAGATCGTAATGTGAAGAGGAAATATCTTCACCATGAGAAGTATTACGATATTGAAATGCACCATCCTCAGCTTCTAATTCTATTCCAGTCACACCAATCTGGAATTTACGAATAGGTTCACCAGGATTCTCATAATTGATCAGCTTGGTTGATATCAATGGACCTGTGTATTTTGCTTCATCAATAGAACCAATAGTCAACTCCCCATGATTTGACCTATCATCTAACCAAATGCTGAAGATACTTCTATCAATCAACCCTGCTTTTTTGAACTCAGTGACAATGTTCTGATTATCATAAACAACCTTTTTGTAATCATTGATCTCCTTGGTATGTCTGATCTTTTGAGAACCTTTCTTCTTGATATGTGGGATACTCAAGCCTAAGATACCAACACTGGAATTAGTCTTTTCACCAACACCAAATTCGAAATTATCAAGAGTGAAAGTATCTTCTCCTCTTATAGTAGGTAAATGGAATTTATCCGTTGCCATAATACCTGTTACTGTAGTATTATCATAGTATGAGATTTTAAAAGGTGATTTTGATGTGTTGAAAGTATCTGAATGTGTATAATTATATGTTCCATATCGTTTGCAGTTCAAAGATGGTATTTGCTTCTTAGTATCATTCATACAGAAAGGATTATCTTCAGAAACAACCCAGGAGGTAGAAGAGCCTGTATCCAGTAGAAGTTCAACTTGTTGTGGAGGATTTCCTATTCTTGTTTTCAGTCCTAGAAAACCAACTCTATTATATAGTGGGATGACCAAACCATCATTATACCTTATAAAGTCAGAACCATCTATTACAGGAAATATTGAAAGAAGAAGGAGGACAATAATAGGAGTTAAGATATTTTGGCTGAAGCGTTTCATGGTTTATGATCTGAATAACTTATAGAAGCACCATTCATTGAAATAGACATGTTGATACTCTTCGGACGAGTGATGCTTTATATTCAACATACTCCAGGCTCTCTCGTGAGATGTTACTTTCGATCCATTCTCATTTTGAGTGAGAAGCCCATGATTATAGTTTGAGACATTCATAGAATCTGTGAAGAAAGAGCACATGGATGTGCAGATGGAAGGGGAAAGTGAATCATTGAGAGAGTGTGCCTAACATGAGCAGTATCTATCAGCAGCAGTACTAGTAGTAACAACAGTAGTAATCTCTCAGTGGTTCTTATAGAGAGCACTTAAACTAAGCAGCGGTAGGCGCAACATTGTAAACACAAAGAGCAGTGCTCATAATTTCAGTATATGCCCCAGACAAAAGCCTTTTTATATAGAGCAATCAAGTAAGAAGAACATTGAAGCATTAAAAGATCTTGAAACAAAGTCTGTATTGTCTAGGTAAATCCATAACTAGATAAAGGAAGACTTGATATACTCGTACACAAAAACAGAAATCTGAAAATCATGGCATTGTTCGGAAGCAAAGGAACCTCATCAGGAAATGGTGGCACAGATACCGAGAACCCAGTCACAAAGGCAGACTTCTTAGCTCAGGTAGACCGCTTTGTTTCCAAGGATCCCGAGGCAACATATCTAATTGATGGGTAAGTATAAATTACCGTTATTGCTAGTACTTATCTAGTTATCTTCGAAAAGCCCAATAACCAACCAATAATTTTGCGATAGTCAAAAGAATACAAATAGAAGTGTTATCTGCAGAAAGAACCAGAATGGAGGAAAGACGTGAGTACCATTGCTATAGTCAAATCGCTGATAGTGGATCGTCTTGTTCTAACACATATGTTATAGATGTCTCAATTTAGATATTGATGGTGTTTCTTTGTTCACCAAAATGCAAGGAATTGTGAGTTATTTTTACATTTATCAAAAAATCATACTTTACAAACATACTAACTGGGCCAATGATATAGAAGTATTTCTGCTCACTCCCTGTTGAGGTTGACGCTACTCACTTTGAGTGCCGTAAAATAAACAATTGAACAATATTCTTTTTGTGGAAGAGGCTAGTGCTAAACGAATCTGCGTCTCTTCAATCCAGAAATCCATGTCCAAGAATAGTCAAAACAACACTACATGTAAATAGAGCAATGCACTTACAGCATACTTACAGACCTCCTGATCACAGTTAACCAGATGTAGTTATAATCGTTGTTGTTCTTTTCATCGCAGAGAATCGCCTTTCTGTTTCTTTCCTATTCATCTGCAGGCCAAACTAAAAGAGTAAAAAAAAATAAGCGATTAGAAAAACATCAACAAATCTAACAATTCATCGAGATATAGGTAATAAAAACAACAAACAACAATGTCATCGGAGCTAGAAGATCAGCTCCTTTCAAGCATCGAAGCACTACAGAGCTTGATAGAAGGTACCATTGAAGCAGACCCATCCATTGATCCATTGAACACCACCGTCACTGATTTTGGAAAATACAAACAACTAGACCCACTTATAGAGACTTTGGCATCACAACTGAAAACTTCTGAATTGACTGCAGAGCTTACATTCTCAAGATACATCAGTGAAATAATCAACTTAAGTAGCTCAGATAATAATTATAACCTGAAAGAAATCGGAATTTTACTAGATTACGCATTTTATTTCAAAGATAAAGGTATTGTTGGTTCTGAACTACCTATCGTTTTGATCTCATGGTGTATCAGAGACTCAAATACAGAGTGGCTTGTTAAGTTCTGGCCTTATTTTGAAATAAGGTATGAAGAAATTAATGGAAACCCAGCTTTAAACCCACCAAATCTCAACAAAGGTATTGCTATATTACTTTTGATTGCATTGAACTTCAAGTTACAATTACTCTCCAACAGTTTTGAGAAGTCAAGAGAGATATTAAGAGCTAAGATCTTAAACTTTGCTAACACAATTTATCCTCTATTCTCAAGATATCTATCAAACAAAAAGTTTGAATCAAACACTGAAAGAATTGATGATATCAAATATGAATCACTGAAATCCAACGAAAAATTAACAAGAACTTTCTGGAGAGCACAGCTGTTTTTCCAAGATCCTTTTGCGGTATTTTTGGGTAACCCATCCCCTTCAGATATCAGTAAAGTTAAATTTGATCTTGATGATTTACTGAAAGAAATCTTCCGCACACATGAAGTTGATGCTAGCTCAAGACGCAGATCAAACCTAAGCAACGACAATTCAAAGGAAAAATATGAACAATCATCACTAAGTGAAACCAAAAGAGATGAATCCAAACATTTTTATGATTCCAAAGAATTAAATCCTAGCTTTTACATTGATGATTCTAAATTCTTGGATCAATTAAAAAACGACACATATTTGAGAAGAGTCTTATTATTACAAATTCTGATAACTGTCTCTTCATTTGATGCTTTATCTCATATAATCTTACCTACTATCTCAGAGAGAAGTCAAGATGATCCACACAAAAAGATACGATTAGCTAAGATTTACTTCACCAGAAACAAAAGAGATTTGATCAACTTCCTCAATATCAAAAAGGATATTCTAAGATATATTCAAAATAACACTAATGATCGTTGGTTTTATTCAATAGTCAACATTTGTGAGATATCAGAAGTCTCTAACTTCGATAACAAAGTGAAGCAATTCAAAGACACAGACCCAGTTGTTGAACTGTTCAAATATGATGAAAAGTTGGAAAGTTTATTATCAAAGAATGCCGAGTTTAAACCTAGATTCTGGGCCAAATTTGGAACTCGTGAAATCACCAATCATTGGAAGGTTGATACTGGGTTAGAAAAACTACAAAAACCTGATATCGAGGGAAATATTGAACAAATTGATATAAAAATCGAGGAATTAAAGACTCAAATTGAAGGACATGATGATCAATCTGCTAAAGAGCTTTTGAACTGGAAAGGTCTCAGATTGGCAAGAAGAAACCATCTTTTCGAGTTTGAGCATGTTGTTGAAGAAGCAGGTGTTGCTGGTATATTTGACCATGATCTGAAAAACCAGATTGAACAGAGAAAAACAGAAGAACGTATAAAACAAGAAGAAGAAAATGCAAAGAAAGAACAGGAAGAAAAAAATGAAGTTGAGAAGCTACTGAAAGAAGAAGAAGAAAGAAAAGCTGGACTAGATGAAGAAAACGAGAGAAAAAGAAAAGCCGAACTGGAGAGATTTGATGAAGACTCCAAGAGGGCTAAACTAGAATCAGCGCACAGTAACGGTGACTCTGGAGCTGATCTGGACTACTAATGGTATATAGAACTTATAGTTAGTTACATATTTCCATAAACGATTACATAATCATAATAGTCGGATTTGTAAATTTGGCAGGTTGTCGGATTTATTATCTTTGAATGCCTAATTGGGCCATAAGGCGACAAGTTTGGAATAGATAAGAAATAAAGCCGAATGCTTTGATAGTGTTATTAATCGGCAATAGGCAATACTGTATGGTCTAGATGGTTGATAAAGGGACTTTTGATATTTAAAATGATAAATATCACCGATTGTCAAAGTCTCTAAGAGACACCATTGTTTACCTTTTGATCCATCTTGTTAATTACGCTCAGGATCTATACCAATCATTGTTTGAATGTCTCCATGGCGGATCAACAGAACAAAACTGCCGTAGTTAAGAAAAGGAAACAGAGAAGGTCCTACAATTGTGGTCCTTGCAAGCGCCAAAAGATCAAGTGTGATACTGCTATTCCCTGTGGAGCATGTGTACGACACAATAGAGTAGACCAATGCCTGGCCGCTCCTCCTAATCCTCCAGTTGAGAACGACAAGAAGAAAACACGCACTGATGTTGGTGACAATGGAGTTAACTTAGGTGAAAAGCAGAGTGAGATAAGGCTTCCTTCCATCAAAGCATATACCTCCACTTTCAAGATCACAGGTCAGATACAGCCTCAGCAGGTACTGATTCCTTCGAATGGGGCGATTAATCCAGTGGGCATACCTTGGGAGAATAGAGCACAAACAGATCTAGGAAAATATACCTATAATAACAATAACACCAATGAAATTAACAACAATAACACTACTGAAGTACTGGAGCTGAGAAAAGAGGTCAAAAGCCTACATGAACGGTTGGCACTCTTGGAGTCGAAGTTAAGCGCCAGGAATGCCTCATCTAACGAGCAGCTGCCCAGTAATGGTGATTCCTCCAAGTCATTCAATCATCATCACATCCAACACAGTTCTCCAGGTCAACAGTTTATCGAGTTCATCAAGAAACTCCCTTCAATTCGATCACTCGAAAAGCTTTTGTCTTTCTATAAAAGCTCATTGAATAGCATACTTGAAATATTTGATGATAAGCTTATCGATTCTTCACTTGAAGCCTTAACATCATTCACAGATTCACTCAACCAACACCATGTCTCTTCACACCCATCAGTCACAAGTCATCAATGGAATTCTCTATCTGTCATTTCCATGATAACCTCTTTATCTATAGTTCAATATCCACCAAATTACCTTGAACAGCATACGAATATAAAACTTGAGTCAGTTCTCTCATACTCAAACACATTGTTTCAGATCTCAAAATCTTCATTAAATGCAGTGAAGTACAGAGAGTCTCCTAAGATCATTCACTTGAAGATTCTATTACTGTTTGACAAATATCTTCATCTTTTCACCAAAAAAAGTTTGATGTTAGCACTTGATTCTGAACTAGTCTCAATGTCATACGTGATGGGTCTTCAGACTTTAGCAATCCCGCAAAACTCTCTAGAAATCGAACAGTCACAAAAAGTATGGTGGATAATATGTCATTATGATGCTTTGAAAGCCTTGAGATTCCAGATGCCTCCTTTGATCAGACTGGATACATTATCAACGAATGGCCTTGGTGAGAACGGTGGGAAAAACACAGGCACTTCTCATATATTGAAAGCATTTATATCCGCAGAGAATACCAGTTATCAATCGATCATTACCCATATTGCAAAGATTACCAAGATCTGTAATGAGATACCAACGTCAATAAGACACTCTATGGTTGAATATTTGGAGAGTATGATCATACTTGATCGAAAATTAACAACATATCAAGTTCCGGTGGCCTTTCTGATCAACCCTGCGAATGATGCATCAGTTAATTTCCAAAGTTGTTATCTTCACTTTTTCATCACGATCAACAGATTCATGATTTATAAGAAGATATACTTCACCAATGAACAGTTATCTGATCAGAACTTGGATGGATTTATCAACCAATCGATATGGTTCATCATGTTATCAATTGTTGAAAGTTTCCTGAAGAAGTATTCAGAATTGAGAGAATTATACCCACTGAAGGATCTGAAGAATACTTCACAATACGTCCAGCTCGCTGAATTTCTTGTAACTGGTGCTATAGTTCACTTAATCATGGAAATATCACCAAACTCAAGACTTCATCCACAGGGTTATAAAAACATAATGAAAGAATACTCCAGTATGTTGCTAGAAGACCTTCAGTTCCTAAGAGAAAATGCAGTTTTCAATGAATCTTTACCATTCTATAATCAGACTTTCACAACTCTTGATAAATTATTAGAATTTCAGACCAAACAAGAAAATGAACTAAACTCTTCGGCTTACTATGAATCCTTTGAAGTCAAACAAAAGAGATTACAACTTTCGAATGAACTACAAAGCTCAAAAGTTCTTGAATCTGATGAATCAAATACTGGATTGATACCAAGTAATGAGTTTTTCAATCAATATTTGGGATCCATCGTTCATCTATCTAGGAATAACTATAACTTTCAACCACCTCAATATAACAATCAACAGCAACAACAAATTACACAAAATCAAGCATTTGGAGCAATAACCCTTCACACAAATAACTCATCTCACACCGCCAATAATAAAGACAGAGGTGTGGGGTCAACTCCAGGTGAAGCAGGTGTTGATAACTGGGGTCTTTCTGAAGTTCTAGGTCAAGATCAATTGAAGTTTTTGAATTATTTGGGTTTATAGAGTTTATATCTTCTATGTTTATCAATAAATTAGCTAATGAATTACGATACTAGATAAGATTGTGTAAGTAGTCTACAAGTCACACGGGACAATTTAAGTAAAGTATAATAAACCCTTGAGATATAACAAATGATGAAGCACCATTGATACCATCCCATTTAATCGGTTCTCTGATATCAATCACCAGAGATAACCAAATTGTATTATTAAAAGCTTAAAAGTAACTATACACAATAAAAAATCCCTTATCTATTTATAAGCTTGTTTATTTCAAAACTTTCTTGACAATAGTTTCAACTTCATCCCAGTCATCAGTTGGAACTCTAGTCATTTCTATATCACCAAAGTATGATCTGATAGCCATTAATTGTTCATATGATCTCTTGTCATGAACAAAAGAAACAGCAACACCGACTCTACCAAATCTACCAGTTCTACCAATTCTATGCAAGTAGGTCGATGGATCTGGACGACCAGCTTTATCAGTTGGTAAATCGTAGTTAACAACCATTGAAACAGTTGGGATATCAATACCTCTGGCTAAAACGTTTGTTGTAATTAAGACTTTTGAACGACCTTCTCTGAAATCATCAATTAATCTATCACGTTCTGAAGTTTCTAGATCACTATGAAGAATAGAAACTTGATGACCTTCATCTTTAAGTTTCTTATATATAACATTTGCTGTATCTTTTCTACCAACGAAAATAATTGAAGAACCAATGGTTAACAAACCGTATAGTTCGTTCAAAACTTCGAATTTATGAGCTTCACTGTCACAGTCCATGTATAATTGCTTGATAGCATCAACATTCAACTCTTCTTGTTTCAATGACAATTCATTGGCATTTGGAACGAATTTGGAAGCGTATTTACGCACTTCATCTGGGAAAGTAGCACTAAAGATAACTAATTGAGTATCTCTTGGTAAGAATTTTTTAACTCTGAAACATTGATCACCTAAACCTTGTTGATCCAACATGTTATCAGCTTCATCCAAGACAAAGACTTTGACTTTTGAGATATCAATTTGTTTACGACGGATCAAATCAAGAACAGTACCTGGAGTACCAACCAAGACATGTGAGTTTATTCTTGCACCTCTTTCAAAAGAGTTTGGAACAACAATTTGTGATGTGATTTTAGTGTATTTGCTCATTTGTTGGACAACATCAAGAGTTTGTCTTGCTAATTCTCTAGCTGGTGATAAACAGATGGCTTGAACATCGTTAACAGCAGGATCGACTCTGGATAACATTGTCAATGAAAAGGCAGCTGTTTTACCTGTACCTGATTGAGATTGACCAATCATATTTCTTGGTGGGTCTGATATTAGTAGAGGTAGTGCTTTTTCTTGAATCTTGGAAGGTTTTTGATACTTCATGGCATATAGACCTTTCAATAATTCTGGTGAAAGACCTAATTCTTCGAAGGACTTGATGGAGTATAATGGAGAGTTTGGATCGGCTTGAAGATCAGCTAGTTTCACTTTAACTTCATAAGTAGATTTTATCAAGTTTGATTCATCGGTTGATTCTTCTTTGCAGGATTCTTTAGATTTCTCTAGATCTTTAGCTTGTTCTTGTTTTGGTTGTTCTTCTTCTTTCTTTGGTTGATCATCTTCTTTTTTTGGAGCTTCTTCAGTGGATTTTTGTTCAGATTTCACAGATTTAGCCTTTTCATCTGCCTTAATAGACAATGAGTTTAGTAGATCGGCGGCATCGGATGACTCTCTTGGGGCAGACATGGTTAGTTGACTTTCTTTTCGCCTTCAATTGAAGTAACTGTTTGTTTGTTTGACTGTTTTCATTTTGTGCGAAAATTCATCAACACTTTAAATCTTCGACCGGGTAATGCAGTTATATGCTTACCTAATCAATATAGCTATTATACTACCATTATACTACTACTACTAGTCTTACAAAAGAGTTTATGAGATCATAATCATAAGTGTCATTTGATTAATTCGCTTTATATAGCATCTGGAGTCCAGTCCAATCCTAATCTCTGATAAACCTTACTTTGAACTTCAGTCCAGAGTTTGGCTTTTTCTTCTTTAGTTAGCTTATAATCTTTTTGACCATTGTTGACACTTTGAGAATGTGTAACATCATTCAAGATAGCCTTCCGTAGTAAGGAGTTTTTACCACTGGATGGATTGAAATTGGTGGTAGGTACTGGACTTCTTTTGCTTTTCTTCAAGTCGTGACATGCTCTCTTGAAGTCATGACGACACTGAGCTTCAACTGCTAAATTTAAAAGGAAATTTTCAATGATGTTTCTCCATTCAGATTTAGAGAATCTGTTGTTATAAATAACAGGAAGACCAGAGTTTTTCAGGATTTGTGCGTGTCTTGATCTTGCAGTGTATAAAATGTACTTTGCTGATTGTTCTTTGAAAGCACTATCAAATTTGGCTTCCTTATAAATTTCACTATTCACCAATGTGTTGATGATAGTTTGATCGTCTGCATCCAAAGGTAGATAGTCCATCTTGAAGCCTTGTGGAGAATAAATAAGTGGTAGTTGATTGTTCCATTCTGGTCTGAGCTTTTCAACAATTAGCAAGGACCTTATATCATTAAGTTCCCAATCCAGTAAAGCTCTTTTAGTAAACATTGGACGGCCATCAATCAATAGAGCTGGATCCGCCAATAACTCAGGAGCATACATATCACTAAAGTCTTTAGGTAGAGCTTCCTGTAGTGTGATAACAGCTTGTTTAGTTGATTGTTGTAGACGTGATTGTTGCTGTTGCATCTGTTGAATGTTGGGTATAGAATAGTTAGAGATATTTGTGAACTGAGTTGCCAGTGTATTTTGACTGAACAAGGAACTGCTAGTAGTTTGTGATGATTGAATGGATGAAGCCTTTGAAGCATATGACATGTTGGAATATTGGGAGTTGGTTGATGCTATTGAAGGAACTGGATGTAATGGTGGAAGATTATTGACCTCAGAATTTATTGAGCTATTATCATTATCATCAGTCATTTCAACATCTTCACTGAGCGATCCCAGTGAACTTTGACTGTTATTCAGACTTGATGTTCTCTGTTTTAATCTTGACAGTCCTGCAAAGAACTTATTAGGCTTCTTTGTTGTTTCAATACTATTATTGTCCACTGATACTTGTGAATCTATGGAATCATGTGAATTTGTTTTTGTCAACGTTAGATCATTTTTTAGAGGAGATGAGCCGTGTTTTAGGTTTGATGCTGGGTTTGAAAGGTTCAGCTTTCTATTTATTTCATCTCTTGCTCTATTTGTATACTCCTTTGGAGTTTTGTGATTGGAATTTACCAAAGGAGAGACATACATTTTGTCTCACGCTTTAAAAATTGGGTAAAAATTGGTTTATGGCGATCTCTCTGTTTTGAATATGGAATATATTGAGTAATAAAGTAAGTTGGTACCAACTTTGAGTTAGTTTTTGAGTTTAGTTTGGCTGTTAAACTCTCTTAAAATTCCAGATTATTAACTGAATAGAAAACGGGGGAAAGATCGGATTAAAAAAAGTTGAACTTTGGGTAAGGTCTTCTGATAGAAAAGTCCAGCTTTGTCTTCAGCAAGCGTATATGTGTTTATGGCTTTGACTGCCTGTTATTTCTTAAGGGGTTGAGGGTTTGTTGGTGTTCTCTAGTACAATTTTATTAAATTTTTTGTTCGTTTTTCTCTTTCGGTTTCCAATGGATAAACTAGAAAATTTTGAAAATGTGTAATTGCCCCACGACTGTATGCACCTGCAAAGTAGGGAATTAGGGGAAGGCTGTAAAAAAACACCGGCTACACAAAAAGGAAAAAGACGAAAAGAGCAGTAAACTTAGTTCACAGAGAAGCTCTTCTCTCTATTCGTCACGGACAACTGGCAGGCTCTCCTATCAGCACAAGGTGTTATCTCTACTACTAGCCAAGCAGTGATTACTCTACAATATACAGCCATAATATCCTACCAAGACCAAGGGTTTCTCGGTGCAGGGTAGATTCTGGGGGGAGTACAAAATTGATCCGTCACGCAGGCAGAAGAATTTCGGACAAATTGTTGTAGCGATCGTCGGAGAAACTCTTAACATTTATTCCATTCCCCGAGAAAGTTTCGGAAACTACAACAAAAAAGTGGGCACATTTCTCGCGTGAATTTCCGGGATTAATTTGCTGACCACAGCAACCCTGAATATTATTAACCTCATTACATAATAAATAGTGTAACTAGTCTGGAGTTAATGTGAAGTTGAACTGCCTAAATTCAGAACGTGATTGCAAGGTATATAAGCTCCGTAAGCATCCGGTGCTATTGGTCTGGATATATAGGGATGACTTAAGAAATCATGAGCTTACTTACTGGATGCGTGTTACATAATCAGATTACAGTAGCGCCGCGTGTTTCAAGTCACCCATAGGCTATCGTCGACTTGCAGTACCGACATTTCAGTATGACATGCATGTACTTTATGAAGTATTAGACTGGGGTGGTTTATGATTGACAATCATCTGACTATTACTAATGGGTAAATAGCCTCCACATCAGAGAGCTTAGGAACACAGAGCTGAAGTCAAGAGACTTGACCTTCAATGTTGTTTCTGAGCTAACTCACTAGCTTACGTGTTCTACTTACATAGACTCTTGGAGGATGTAACTCACACTTCGTAAGTTCCAACAAGAACTGTATTGTGATTATAACGAGCCAATTTATAAGCTGACTTGCGATTCAATAGTACGGCAGTGTTGTTCTAGCTCGATTAAACATATAAAACCGTGGGTTGCGGAGTTTTACTACATTCATATTAGTCTTTGACCCAGATCATTGCTCCGGTAATTATGCTATAACAACGCAATGACGTGTCTTACTACTTCGAGGAATCCACAGTAGCGACACAACTCAATCGTCATCCACAATCGACAGTTTGATATGATGGAAACCAAGTAATAGTGAGATACGTAGCTCTTCGTAAAGAATTTTAACTTGTGCTCTTGTCAGCCCAGTATTCAAGAATTTATCTGTACGTTCACTATGGAGAGGATGAAATATATCAGCAAACATGCACATATAGGACTTAAACTCTAGGAAAGATATAATTGAACCAATACTATATGATCGTTTTTCAAAGAAGATTGATCTTAAAGTAGCCATTGATTCTTTCAATGTTACATCAGCCAATCTGAGTTTATCCTCTTTATATTTATCGAGTCTTTGGATATACTGGATACTTCCTTTAAGAACTTTGAAATTATCTCGCACAGCGGTAGTGAGTATGGATGATTTTAAGGGTATTGTCCTTGATGTGTGAGATGCATGGGATATGTGTGATGTTTTGGTTCTGATAGATATTGCAATAGGAGGACTATCAGCATCCATGAAACAATCTGGTAAGCACGAGAATTCCTTGATAAAGCTGGTGAACTCCTGAAGATTCACTTTATCTCTTGCCATATCAACAAAGTACATCATACGTATGCGTTCTTTAATAAATGATATTGTCGGTATCTCACCATCATTTGCACTAGTCAAAAAGGTCATATAATCGACAGGGGACATCCTTGAACCTCCCTTAAAGCATAAAAAAGCACCCACTAGCCCATACAGTATCTCAAGTCCCAGACTATCACCAAATATAGCTAGCACCATATAATAGATACCATTCAAATAAGATATGTTGATTTGATGAGAATGCTCTATTAAAGATCGTTCAGATACATCAGTATAGACTAGCAGCACAATCAGTTCCACCAGTTCTTCGGTAGTGACCAGTAGGTATTTGGACTGATTTGGATTCTCCTGCTGATAAGATGTCTTCAATCTTGAAAGAAGAACAGTGAAGTTTTTATAATCTGGCTCTTCGCTTTCTATCTTATCTAAACAGTTGCCAATATACTCATCGTATTCAGCATCACTGTGCTTCATCATCTTCAAACAGCTTCACAGCATCAAGCTGTTAGGAGACAGTCGAGTGAGCTATCTGCATGGAAAGAACCAGTTATTTAAACATTTCAATGAATTATAGATCATTGTTTCAGATTTGTTTCAGCTAATGCTCACTTAGTTTGATGTCACTAGACTAAAATGTTAAATGTCTGAAAGCGGAAATACTATTCGCGGGTTCGCGAATTTGAAAGGTAAATGTTTGTATGAATAAATGTAAACAAACAAATTGAAAGAAGACATTAGTATAATCAGACTACGGTGATAATGGCTGCAATTACAAGAAGCCAGGCCAAGAAAGAGGTCAAACTAAGGACAGATAAACATATCAAGAATGATGGATCAGATATACTGATAGCCCTGGACTACTCACTGTTTCTGAAAGACCTACTGAAAGAAGCTGAAAAACTCTCTGACATCGATGGATCAAGCCAAGTACTACCCAGTCATATCGAAAGAGCCAGAATACAAGTGTTAAAACAATACAGGGGTTGATAATAGGTGGTAAAGTTTACCATTCATTAATTCGTCATGATCTAAGGAATATATACAAATGATCTTAGAAAGCATGGTTTGGTGTCTTCAAAGTGTCCACCATTGATAAAGCACCATCAGGGTCATTCTTATTATAGACAAATAGACCTTGTAATTGTGCAGTACTGATAGGAGTGTTGAGTTCCAATGCTTTGGCCACAAATTCTTGAGCTTTTGTTTCTTCTCCTTCATAGAATCTCAAAAACATTTGTTCAATTTGATACTCTGAAGCATTATCCACAAGGACTCTAAAATCAACACGACCCGGTCTCAAGATCGCTGGATCTAGTTTTTCTGGATGATTAGTTGTCATGAAAGTAATGGTTTCTTCGGAAGATGCAACACCATCTAGTGCATTCAACAATCCACTGAATGTAACACCAGATTTGTACCCAGTTGAGTCGGTTTGATCACGCTGGTTGAAAGCAGCATCTATATCTTCCAGTAATAAGATACTTCTTTCAGGAATATGATTCATCAAATGATTCAATCTATCATCTGTTAGGTTTGCCTCACTTAAATTCAAGATACAAATATTGTAGTCCAATTCACCAGCTAGAGCTTGAATGAAACTAGTTTTACCACTACCTGGTGGACCATATAACAAATAACCTCTTCTATAAGGAATACCTCTATCAAAATACCACTTCCCACTTTTCAAGAAGTCACGAATATCATCAACAATAGATTCTTTTATACCTTTGTCCAAAATAACAGAATTAATGGTTCTCTTTCTCTTTGGTTGACCAAATGGTCTCCATTCTGGACCCCATGAAGTGTATAAAACAGTCTTTCCTTCTTGTGCTCTTAGTGCTAATGTTTTTGCCTCACTTAACAATTCATCAAATAATAAACGATCTCTATATAATGTAGTCAATGTAACAGTCTCAAATGGAGTACCACTAGTCATATCCAGAAGTTTACCGGATCTTTCTCTTTTAATCATCATAAAAGCACCTTTGTATCTTATCAAATGATTACCAGGACCTGGGACCAATGAGAATTTGGTAGTGACAGAGCCGTTGTCGTGTTGAATGAAGTTGGTCTCAACACTCAAATGTCTTGAGCTTCTATGTTTATACTGAGACATCCACTCCAAAAACCACATGTATGATTTATCCTTTGATGGAATTTCAAGGTCGACTAACATTTGACGGTATAAAAAGCCTGAAGCTTTCATCACTGTTTGTCTTGCCAATGCTAAACCTGTACCTAATAACATTAAACCACCACCTGCAGCAAAATAAGGATTTCCTAAGACTACTTGATCAAACAAAGAGGTTGCCATACCGCTGATTGATCCATCTGATTCCTTAGTTATCTTCATGATGTCAATCTGTGGAGGTCCTGGAGGTCCTACCGGTGCTGATGGTGCTGCTGGTGATTTTGGGTATGAAGTCGATGAGCTCTCAAAATTTGTAGCTGGAGGAGGCTCTGAGATATTGAGCTCCTGTGAAGTCAGCACATCATTGTTCTGAGATGAGCTCCCAGAGAAGAATGAAAACACCATATGTGATCACTTTACTTTACACGGTTGATGAGCTTTTCGTTTGATTTCTAGAAAGATGAAAAGATGTGATGAAGTGCACCTTTTAAAATAGGAAAGAGAATCTCCAAAATAATTCGCGAAATGTTACAACTTTGTTTGGAAGATTGAAGGAAATCTGGCTATGTGATAATAGAATCAAAACAAAACGGCACTGCAACACAACGGTACAACTCTTACATTAGTCATATAGCTGATAGATAGAATCAATTAGTCACTGATTTCTTACAAGAGAAGCATTTTCAACCCTTTGATTCATCAATTTCGCATTAAATAGTTTACATTCTGTCCTCTTTTGTACCATAAAGGCCAAGTTTGTGATTTAAAACTATTAAGAATTACTAAAGAAGAATCCACATCACATACTCCTTGCATTTATACAGAACATTCACAAGATCCACCAATGCTTCTAGACACAAAGGATCTGGAGAACAGCGTTTCCTCCTCCTCAGAATACAATGAACATGCCGCCCACTCAGAAGGTTCACATTTACCAAATCAAATAAAGCTTGATGAAGATATTGCAGAACCACAAAATGTCAATGTTACTCCACTAGAGAATAAGGAGACCCCACTAAAGGTATCCAGACTCTATACGGGGATAGATAAAGGTGTGTTCAAGACAGCTGATCGATTAATGGATGATGTCAAGGCAGACCTCCTTTTCTTGCTCGGTGGCACACATGTTGATGAAGAGCTATCGCATGGTATATTGAAACTCCCGGGTATAAAGTACTCCTCACACATTGAATCTGTCAGATACAACCCTTATGATCTTTACTTTCTTGATCGTGATGGTCCAGAGTTTGGACTTGTCGAGAGACGCTCTTCATTTTCCAACCCGAACGATAAGATCACAATCATTAGAGCTATCCTCTACAATAATTCACAATCTGTATTATCTCAAGTCAAAGTTTATCATGTCAAAATACTGATAAAAACAAAGGACGCAGCCAAATATCAGAGCTCTACAAAGAACGAGTTTCACTTGATAGATGAATTGAATGATGCGGATAAAATAGATCTAATGGCAGATAAGCTACATTTAGAGACAGATTCAGATGTTTCCCAATCTGCTCTTCCAAAAGTCATAGATGAAAGCACGTATGTGTGCTCTGTTACAAATAAAATCATAAGAATTGTCATTTCTGAACCTGAGTTCAATCAAGAGGATCTAAATGACTTCGAGATCGGCCCAATCAATGTCAGATATAATAAGGCTTTAACGGAATATCCTGGTTTAAAAAAAGATATACCATCTCCTGCAGAATGCTTGTATACACTCTATAAAGCTATCAAGGGGCCACTTCTTCTCAGCCCTGGTGAAGAACAAAGAACGATTCCGGCAGCCAATAAAAGTTTGAACTCAAATATAAACCCTAACATCTTACTAAAAAGGTTACAGTTTGAGTTGAGTGATGATGAATTTATACCACCTCTTATCAGTGATATCACCATTCGAGACCAAGACTTGATTAGAGAATCTTACATCAGAAAAAGATTGGAGATCATATTGTTGGGTACTAAAGCACATTCCGGCGCTCATCAAAATCCATTCAACAGTTTCCATTTCACAACCTCTTTGGAAATTGTGTTCACCGAGTTGGGAGATCTTGGATCTGTTCAAGCCCATAAATACACCAGGGAACCTTGGTATATTAACTTATCAGTATATCCATTCTACTCCGCCGAGATGATAATTCTTTGCTACCAAAAAACTGTTAACGCTGACAGAGAAAATCAACCAACTTACTTTGATAACTTGAGAAAGATCTATGCTTTGAGACCAACCAGACAGTTAGATCTATATATCAAGAACCTTCTTCAAGCTAACGTGTTTGGACAGAAAGATATTGATGATGCATACACTACACTAGGTATTGATGCTAAGCAGAGCAAACTCATGGATGATGACCTTTTGTTGACTATGTATAAAACTGAAATAGCTGCAAATCCAATGAATGGATCTCTCAGAACAGCAATCAAAACATTAGGGTCATACAGAAATAGTTCAAAAATTGCAAAATATCTCAAGTATGAGCCTCTTCCGCTAGATCAAGCATATTCTCAATTGGATATTGATGCCACTGTGGATGATGATGTGGTCAATACTGCTGTTATGATTAAGAGAACTGATTCACCAAACGACCAGGCTTTGATAAATCGTGCTTTGATCACTATTGCTACAGAGAGAAGAAGTCCTGAATTGTTATACTCTATTGAGCAAGAATTTCCTGATTTGTACGATCCAATATCTTTCAAAGATGCCTGTGAGTATTTAGGCGTTGATGAAAGTGCATCTGAATCTCAAATTATTACCATTTATCAAGCTGGAAATAGAGAGATAAAATCTGCTAGAAATGCCCTTAAAGTGATCGGACAAGTGAAAAACAGTAAGGTTATCGATGCTTTTTTGAAAACCGGTATTATTGATCACAACCTCTTACCTGCTGAGAACTGGCCGGTCGGATTGAACAATATCGGAAACACATGTTATCTGAACTCCTTGTTACAATACTACTTCTCGATCAAACCTTTGAGAGATGCCATTTTGAACTTCCATGATATATATTCTGGTCAAGAAATTTATCAGAATAGAAGAATTGGTGGTAGACTAGTTCAAGATGGTGAAATTGAGAGATCGTTTCAATTCGTATATCAATTAAGAGATTTATTCCATGAGCAGATCCATTCCAACAGAAGATGCGTTACACCAAGTAAAGAGCTAGCATACTTAGCGTTCTTGCCTAGTGTTGCAGAGGTCGAATTCCAGAAAACACCAACGCAGACTATTGTTGATTCAGATGTTGAAGTGATTGAAGCTGAAGTAAGCAGTGAACATGTCAACAATAATGTTGAAGATGATCGCTTAATCGAAATATCTGATGATGACGATGATGCAAACAATTCGAAGGACATTGTAATGGTTGACTCTGAACATAGCTTAAATCTTGACACAAGTCCTTTAAAACGCCCTATAGATCATGACGTTTTGACTGATTTCGATGTTTCTGATAGACCTTCCAAGCTTGGTGTTACAAATAGTTCTTCTAGCTCTATTGTTGAAGTTCAAAATGATGGTGAATTAACAGCTGCTCCAGAGCCAGAAGTCACTTCTAAACCACTAAAAATTCAAGAAACTGAAATGGAGACTGCTTATGAAATTGGAAGACAACAGGATGTTACTGAATGTATCGGAAACGTTTTATCTCAAATTGAAGCTGCTTTTAAACCTGATGGATTTGATGAAAATGATAAGGAACAGAATGACTTGGTGAAACGTCTATTCTTTGGTAAGACTGTACAACATTTGATTGATGTCAATGATCCTAGTATAAGAAGAGACAAGACTGACAGATTTTCAAATCTTTTTGTCAATATTGCAGATAAGCCAAGAAACCTATATGAAGCTTTTGATTTTGTGTTCAAGAATGAAGAAGTCACGATTGATAGTGGTGTTTTCAACAGATCTGAAAGAATTACAGAATTGCCAATTGTTCTTCAGATTCAGATATCAAGAGTTTATTTCGATAGAGTGAAGTTACGTCCTTATAAGAATATTGATCCTCTACCTTTCCCTGAAACCATTTATATGGATAGATATCTAGATACCGATGATCCTGAAATTATTGCTAAACGTGCAGAAGTTGATTCATGGAAAGCCGAGATCATTCAGCTGAAGGAGAGAAGAGAGAGATTGCTAACAAAAGATGATCACGAAATCACTTTTAGAGACTCTTTGAAAGCTACAAAAGAATGGTTAGAAAGTGAGTCAATAGCTAGTCCTGAGACGATTACCGTGTTGGAGAAGCAAATCAAAAAGATTGATGATGAATTGATGTCAATCTACCACAGGGTCAATGAGTTAGAAGTCAATATTGATAACCAGTTTACGAAATTCCAGAAACATGGCTACTCGATCTTTGCTATCTTCATCCATAGAGGTGAAGCCAACTATGGTCACTACTGGATCTACATCAAGGATAAGAAGAGTCAAATGTACAGAAAGTACAACGATGAGATTGTTTCTGAGGTGACTCTTCAGGAAGTATTCAACTTTGAAGTTACCAATACAGCTACACCATACTTCTTGGGATACATCAAACAAGGTCATGAAGATGAAGTTGAGCCATTGCTTAGAGTGATCAACCAATAAATGAATAAGAATAAGAATAAGAATGAACGACACTGATAATCTGTTTATGAATCTGAAGTAGTCTTTTGTAGATTTTGTAGATTTTGTACTTGTTTATTCTTTGTTTACTTTTATAATAATGGCTTTTCGCGAATATCCGTATTTTGTAGGACAAAAAATATACACGAAAATTTGAAAAATGGACAGCGAAGACAAGTCAAATAGTTAGTGGATTTCAATAGTCAATTACGATCGGTCTTCTTTGGTAAATATCGGCTTATAACTACTGCTCCATTCTCTGGTACATTACAAAAATTTGGAATCAGAACAGAAGTTAAGTTTTTTTCTTTGTTTTGCTTTTTCATAATATCATTTGAACAATTTCAACAACTTTTGTGCCCCCCTTTCACCGATAAAGCACCAGGAAGTTACAATATCACATACTTTCTCACATTCACCCAATTGATCAGTTAGTACTATATAACACTCACACAAATAATGTCTGGTCTACAACGTCGAAGAGTAGGAAGACAAGTTTCCGAAAATCACGATACATCATCAACTCAAGATATTGAAAACACAAGTCATAAAGTTGGTTATGATCCAAAGGAAAATGAAATCAAAACTCAAGAGAGTAAAGAGCCAACCTTGACTTTGATGGAAGAAGTCATATTGATTGGTATCAAAGATAAAGAAGGATACCTTTCTTTCTGGAATGACAATATTTCTTATGCATTACGTGGATGCATCTTATTAGAATTAGCTTTAAGAGGAAAGATTGCCGTTGTTAATGATCCAGCTAGAAGAAGATTTGAACTTTCTGAAAGATTGATTGAAGTTATTGATGATAAGAAAACAGGTGAAGTTTTACTTGATGAAACATTGAATTTGATGAAAAATGATGAAAGTAATCTAAGTATTGGTAGTTGGATTGATTTATTAAGTGGTGAAACATGGAATTTGTTGAAAATTAACTATCAATTGAAACAAGTGAGAGAAAGATTGGCCAAAGGATTAGTAGATAAAGGTGTTTTGAGAACAGAACGTAAAAACTTTTTGATTTTTGATATGCCAACTCATCCATTATCTGATGTTAATGCTAAACATGATGTTGTTAAGAGAATCTTAAATCTAGTTGCTTCAAGAAACATAGCCATTGAACCAACTGAGAAATTCCCAGAAGAAACAAAATTCAAACTGTTACGTTCAATTGCTCTTGTTTCTGGTGCTTATGCTGCTAATGTCCTAGAAAATGTCTTGGTTAGTCTGGGCTATGATCAACGTGACAAAGCATTTGCCAGAGCTGACGAGTTACTTGCCCAATTTTCTGAATATCCATTCCAACCACAAGCTTCTTCTCTAGGATTGGGTATTAATCTAATCAATGAGTTGAATGATGAATTGGAAAGAAACCCAGGCTTTGATTTACAACTTGAGGTTGTTGCTGGTGTACTTTCCGTCTTCGCCAAAATGGATTCCATCTTATAGATACAATAAAAAAGAAACGAGGGATGTTATACAAAAATCAGGTATTAGGTTTGTTCGTGGATTAGTAAATTCAATATTACATGTTACAGAGTATAAAAGACAAATAGTTTGCTTATTTTTGTAGAGACTTCAATTGCTAAGATATAATTGCATCAGATTAAGCCTTGGTTTCTCAAGTAATGACTATCTTCATATCCTGTGATGTGGTTTTCGGATCTATCCAAGTTGTCATCACCAATTGCTGATACAAATGTGCGCAGTAATGATTTGGATTTATCTTTATAGTTATCACCCGAAGATTCCCACCACATACCACCACCTAGATTCTTTCTAACAACATATTGGGCTTTCTCTTTAATGGATTGCACATTATCATAAGTGATTAAATGATGTTTCTCTGCATTGAAGGCAAATGCGGCAACAGCTTTGGAATCATAACCTTCCTGATAACCCTCTGGTGGTAATTCAAAATAACTCCAAATACCTTGAGATTCGCCTTGGGAATTTGGACCAGTTCCACGGAATGATTTTCGAATTCCAGAAGTGTTCGCAAAAGAACGTCCATAATTGGCCATTCCTAAGATCAACTTCTGTGGATTAACACCTTTCTTGAGAAAATATTCAACAGCATCAGCAGCACATAATTCATCGCTAGAGGTCTTGAAAAGGTTAGCGTGGTAACCTGTTTTTTCAGACCACTCACCTGCAAAGTCATATGTCATTAGATTCCAAAATGACAAGTACTTGTCCATCTCTTGAATGTCGAAGAGATCTAGTTTCTCACTAAAAGCTGGTGAGGCAATAGTCAACAAGAATGAATCATGTGGTAAGCCTTTAGCTTGCTCAAGGTTTCTTAACCCAGTCCGTAGCTTTTCAATGATAGTTAAGTACTGTTTGGCTTCTTTTTTGTTTTCTGGATATTCCCAATCAAGATCAATACCATCAAATCCATACTCAACCAAGTTCTCAATGCTGGTTTTCACAAAGTTCTCCAATTTGGAGTTGGTGTTAACACCTTCTTTGAAAGTTTCTCTGTTAGACCATCCACCTATAGACATTGACACCTTCAATCCTCTATGTGATCTCTTCAATTCGAAAAACTTAGCAAATAGACCATTCACTTTTCTGTTATCAGATTTGTACTCTTGTTCGATATCAGCCCAAGAGTCACTGGCAGTAACCTTCCCTGTATCTTTGTCGATATTGAAGAACGAATAGAAGATGTTAGTCACATCGTTCAAAGGAATCTTATCTGGGTTGTGCTTTCTTGAATATATGGTCCAATTTGCATAATAAACACAAGTCTTCTTTTGATTTGATGGAGATGTCTGTACGGCGTCCAGGTTCAGACTATCAGGGCGTGAATTGTCCAACAGCTTGCGAATTAGTGTGAAAGTCATGAGCGAGATAATAGAGCAGATAATGATAGAGCTAAAACAAAACAATTTCTGCTTGGCCACTGATCCAGGATAAAACTTCATGAATTATGTTCAATCAATGATCATGAAATCGAGGCGATGTTTTTGTGTAACGTCTATATTGTCCAATTATTTATATTTAGATGATCCGTGGTGTCCTTAACAAGTCACAAATAAAAGTAGTTAGCGTTGATCCTGTCTCAACTAGCAACTAATAAGCTTCATGAGCTACTCTTCCATCATTTACACAAAGAGCAGATTGAAATATTCTCATAGTTGATGAGCATTGTAGCAAGTATACATAGTTGTTGCTATGGTTATCATGTTTTGTGATGTTACTTCGCGAATAGAACATTTTCGCGGGTGATTTTTGTTTTCCAGTTTCCATCAAAGAAAACACTTTCAAAAAGCAGAAGGAAAACACACTGATTAGAGTCAGCAGAGATCACTTTAAGCTGGCTAATAGTTATAGATAATCATGTCTGACGTTGAAAGTGACTCAGTAACGGAACAGAGAAGAAAGAAAGTCGTCATTAGCGATGATGAAGAAGAGATTGGAGATAATGAAGTTAATCTAGATGGACAACAACAAGATCAAGAACAAGAACTTGAGAAAGAAGAGCCAAAAGAAGACGAAGAAAATCCTACCAAAACAGACAATGGTGACGAGAATGAGGAGATAGATGATCTATTTGGTGATGATGATGAAGAAGAAGAAAAACAGGAAATTGATTCTAGACCTGCTGATGATGATGGAATTGTCGCAGATAGTGATGAAGACGATTTTGTTAGAAATGACGAGGACCAATTTGTTGTTCAACAAGAGGTGAAACAAAGAGAACTTAGAGTTGGAAATCTTGATATAATTCGTCATCCTCCTAAATTTGAAAAAGATCCAACATCAGAAAGAGCATCGTTGATTTATAGTGCTAAACTCCCAAAGTTCTTGAATGTCGAACCAGCCAGATTTGACGGAAGAAGTTACATCAAAAAATTGGAAGAGTCTATCAAAAACTACAGTCCAGATGAACTTGAATTAAAGAAATTAATCGATGAGAATACCATCAGATGGAGATTTACCAAACAATCACAAGAAGCCTCAGCTTTAAAAGCTGAATCAAACTCCCAGATAATCGAATGGGATGATGGTTCTTTGTCATTGAAACTAGGTGATGAAATATTCGATATCCTACAAAGTGATCTGATTGATACTGCTCTTGTCTCATCTGAAGACGTACCAAGTAAAGAACCAGAAACTCCAACTGTTTACTTAGCTGATGGACTAATCACCAAAAGTTTGAAGCTTGTTCCAACATCAACTGCATCTGCTGTTCATAAGAAACTGACATCAGTTATTCAATCAAGACAAAAATTAGCTAAACCAGGTGCCAAATCCGTCATTGTTGAAGTTGATCCAGAACAAGAATCCAAGAGATTAGAAAAATTAATGGAAGAGAAGAAGAGAGAAAGAAGAAGATTACAACAAAAAGAAGAAAAAGAAAGATTGAGTAATAGCACTGGTGCAAGTCTCAGTCAATCTAGAAGCTTATCATCTAGATATTCACAACAACAACGTTATAGTGCAAGAGAAGAATATGATGATGACGATGGTTTCTTAGTGAATGACGAAGAAGAAGAAGACTACGAAGTCGACGATGATGGTGCTGATAATGGGGAAGATGAAGAGGACGATGATCAAGATGAGGATGACGATCTTGCTACTGAAAGATTAAAGAGAATCAAAGATGATGGTGCATCCAAATACAAACGTTCTCAAGAAATTGAAGATGACGAGGAAGAAGAAGAAACCCCAGGTAGAGTATCCAGACAAGAAAGCGAGGAGATTGTTAGAAAGAAACGTCGTGTTATCGATGATGATGACGATGAGGAGTAAAAATAGTTGAAATAAATTATTGTATTAATAGAAAAATCATGTAACGATTGACTTCAAGTTGTAGCCATGGTAACAATGTTTTTGTGTTATTTACAAAAAAGACAAACAAAAATGTGGTTACCCTACATTTAAGTCCGCGAAAAGTCCGCGAACTTGTTCTGTAAAATGAACTTCCACATAACCAAAAAAATAACAATTGGAAAACCATCGCCGTCCTCTTTAAACTCGTTTAATAGGTATTGACATCCTTTGAAGTCGATTTTATTACTCAATTCCCATCAAAGATACAATGTCTTGGCAAGGTATGTTCAATCTATCATGAATGAAGATGTTCTGAGGCTTGTTCCCAGAGATCTGGTGTCACAGATCATATAATGATGTGTGCATTCCCTTAATACTTTCACTATTCGTAATTTTGATTTGTTGGCAAAGAATTTATAAATACTAACAATAATGTTTTATAGCATACACAGATAACCTTATCGCCACTGGTAAGATTGACAGATCAGCTATTTACTCCAGAGCTGGTGATTCTGTCTGGGCTCAATCCCAAAACTTGGTTCTATCAGGTCCTGAAATCACAGAATTAGCTAGAGGCTACGATAACCCAAGTGGTTTACAAGCCAATGGTTTACACTTACAAGGTCAAAAATACTTCTTGCTAAGAGCTGATGAAAGAAGTATCTACGGTAAAGCTGGTGAAGAAGGTGTAATTGCTGTTAGAACTAAACAAGCCATCTTAATCGGTCATTATCCAGCTGGTGTTCAAGCTGGTGAAGCCACTATCATTGTTGAGAAATTGGCAGACTATTTGATCAGTGTTGGTTACTAGATACATTTGAGATACCCGATTAGTGTATACCCTTTCTCCATAATGAAACGATAAACTTATATTGATTGATGTATTCATAGTAGTATTAGTAGTAGTAGCATTAACTGAGCTCACACACTTTCTCCGGTATTTCGAAATTCTGTAATTTCAAGGAAATGAACTAATTCCTTATGTAAACTCATCGAAATAATAACAAGAACAAGGCAAGACAAAAACACCAGAAGAGAAGCATGCCATACAGTCTACAATACAACAAGTTCCTTATCTTTGGAGACTCAATCACAGAGTTCTGCTACAATGCTCAACCAAATCCTTCTCTTCCTCTACAGTTCTCTTTCGGGGCTGCACTCACTAATGGTATGTGTTTTGAGACTTAATGTTTAAGATTTGTTGGATCGATACTTGTGCGGCTTGAAAGTACTAACAATATACGACAGCTTATACAAGAAGACTAGATATAGTCCAAAGAGGCTATGGTGGGTACAACACTGATCAAGCTAAGATAATCTTACCAAGGATTCTTGAAAGAGAACATCGTGAAGACTCCAAAATCCTGATTAGTACATTGTTCTTTGGAACCAATGATGCGGCTCATGCTGGTCCACAACATGTTGATCTTGATAGATTCGTACAAAATACATCAGAGCTTTTGAAATTATTCAAAGAGAAGGGCATCAAGGTTATTTTGATTGGTCCTGCTAAACACAATGAAGCTGTTTGGGAACCACCAAGACCTGAATATGTTGAACAAGGGGTCATTAGAAGAAATGAAACCAATGAGAAATACTCCAATGCATTATTGAAGTTGAGTAAAGAAGCCAATGTTCCATTTGTGAACTTATACAAGGAGTTCGATGCCAGAGAAGACTGGAGAGATTTATTGATTGATGGTGTTCATTTCACAGGTGAAGGTTATAGAATCCTATACGATCAAGTTATTAAAGCTATCAATGAATGGTATCCAGAACTAGCTCCAGAAAACTTAGAATATTTACTACCTCCTTGGAGAGATCTCCCAACTATAGATGATTTGTAAGATTTAGAGCACTATATACGATATTTATAGTAGATAATTTATCTAAGTTGATTTTAGACTACAAGAGGTGGCTTCAATTACGAAGATCACAATGTGTATGTAGATACCAGTATTATATTACCCACTTAACTTGAAACTACAATGAGAGATATCAATATCTTGGGGAACTATGCCCAGTAGATGTTTATAATTTATATGTATACCGATCAAACAAATTAAAGATCTTTAGCTTTACGGTAAGCAACACCAGTTGGATAGATCAAAACATTGTTTAAATCCCAGATACCAGATCTAGCATAGATATCTTTAGACAAGATTTCTAAGACTTCTTCTTTGGAATCAGCAATGATATTAAGAGCAGAACCGGCAAAGTTCAAAGGTTTATCAGCACTTGGAACTTCATTGAAGATAGCACCTGCACTAACAACTTTACCAGTGGCGATACTGGCTGGAATATCAGCCAAATGTTGGGCTCTTGTAGCACTTCTATCCTGTGTGAATTATTCAATGTTAGAAGGTGTTTTCATAGAAATGTGTGGGGTGTCTCGGGTGTGCTCAGAGTGTTAAAGAGGTGATACTTACAGCACCAGGCTTATCATAAACAATAGCTAACCATTCAACCATTTTTGACTTGTTTGTATTTGCAGACTTTAAAGAATTGAATAACAATTGAGCTGGTCTCATTCAATTGAGTTGTGGAAAGGAATGGAAACAAGACAATTAATTAATGTGGGAGTTTGTGACTAATTGAAGTTTGGCTTACCACAATGGCGCTACAGGCATACAGTCAGATTATGTAATTATTATGTAATACACTTATATAAAGATACACACAAATCAGCTGGACATCTTTCTCAACAGCTCACTTCTGATAGCAGAGTGTAGTCTTTCAGTGAGTTCCTCACTTTTAGAGCTATTGGTGTTACACCATGCCATTTGTTTCCAGAGATTTTGTTCGTTAACTTTGCGTTGATCAAGTGTAAAAAGGCAGCTTCTTAAAATAAACCCATGTGTGTATCTACTTTGTAGAACAGCACATATAAGCATCACAAAGCTCAGATGCGGGATAGTTGTAATATCAGTTTTGAAACGGGGCTTTGATTTCAGAGTTTTTAGGACTTTGTAAGCGTAGAGAACACTATTAGAAGAATGATCAATGATCAAAGGTGCTTGTTTCAATTTTATCTCCATATCAAGCGGTGTTAGATTGAGGAACTTGATGAACAAATGGCCAAGATCGATGAATGGGCAGTTCAAAAAGAAGTTGACAAATGAACAATAGACTTCAGTATCATGAGGTTTATCAATATTCTGCAAGTTTGTAATATGGTGGAACGTGCTGATGTAGGCATCCTTGACAATGTCCAAGAAACGTCTCAGTGATCTGGTAAAACTAGTCTCATAATGATAGACTCGTTGTAATGTGCTCTTATTACGTGCTCTATATTCGTTCAACAATAATGTGAGGCGTCCACCAACTCTTTTTGTAGGATTTTTAGGTTTCCACTCAAACACATCTTTCACTTTTGTATTTGGGTTACTGCAATATGTAACTTCGATTTCATCATTGAAGTTCGCCCAATCATCATTAGGAACAATCTGCAGCAATGGTGCAAAGTAACTTATAATAGTTTCAGTATTCTCACATTTATGAGTAACATTGATAACTGGAAATAAAAACACTGGCTGGAATTGCTCTGGCTTAAACTTTGAAGATACACCATATGCGTTCAGATATTTATGAATAAGTATGATACCAGTACGACCATTGAGCCTGTTCTGGTTATGAGTAGCATCAGATATTCTTCCATCCCCTGTAATAATTTCACGAAGTGATTGAGATAATGTAGGCTCATTTCTTACTAAATGAGTTAGTGTTATTGAGAGAGATAACGTACCCAATGCAGATCCAGCCCTAAAGTCACCTGGTTGTTGACTATCAAAATATAACAACTGATGTTGAAGAATATCCGTCAAAGTGGAAAGTGTCTGCTTGTACTGTCTTTTATGAAAATTTTGAGCTGTTTTCTTATTCTTCCGATACTTTGACTGTTTCCTTTTCTTTTCAATACCTCTCTCTTCTAAGTATTTACTTCTGTTTTCAGGTGTGATTAGCTCCAAATCTCCATCGAATGGTTCTTTCTCTATGATTCTAGAGCTCTTTTGGTCTTTGAACAAACTTGTGATGCAAACAGAAGAATGTTTGATGATTGAGTAGAGTCTAGGTCTGTGGTATGACTGCCCAGTTTTCCCATCGGTTGTCTTATCAGGAGAAGACGATAAGGATGGTAGCGTAAAGAATGAATTTTTTTGTTCACTTGTATATTGCAGCGTTCGACATAGTGTTTTGGAACAATTCAAGTCTCGAGTTCCTCTTGGACCTCTGTTGTAGGTCATAGAATCTAGTGTCTTGATTATTTCATCAAACGTATCATTAGCTTTTAGTACATCGTTAGATGAGCTCTGAGTGTCATCTCTATCACAACCATCTCTCAAGGGCTTGGTGACATTGTCTTTATTGTTGGTTGTAGAGCTTGTATTATGTTCCTCCGCAGTTGTATCAGTGTTACCGGTGTCATCTTCTGGTGGATCAATTTTAATGAGTGGAATACTCTGCGGTTTTTGATCTTTAGTAGACTTCCAATTAAAAATTGCCAAAAGTTGATTTAATCTGGATCCAGCTTTGGTTCTTTCTCCTTCTTCAAGGTTCTTTAGAGGTTGAGTGGAGATGGAGTCTCTTTGAAGTGATTCAGTTACCTTTCCATTTTGTGCAACAATACAAGTGTCTTCATGAACTAAATCGTTTGATTCTTTGATAGATTTCTCAATTGTATAGTTTTTGCAGGTCACTGATATAACAGACTCCACACTAGAACATCTGTAGTTCACATGGTTAGTATGGTGATCAGGCTGAAAAAAGTTCAGTATACGTACTCATCCACTATTAAAGTAGATAGATGGGTTGAGCCTGGATCGACAATTTGTGGACTTTGTATTGAGGTATTTGTAAGTATAGTGGATGTCCTCGATACGCCTTTCACTTGGAGCTTCGTATGTGCCTCGACCTTCAGAATCAATTCTGTTCGTGTTAGCTCATCATCAAACTGGATGTTGGGATGCTTCAAGCTAAAAGGCACATTGTTACTTTTGTGGTTGACTTCACTGGCTGACATTGATTTGATATTGTATGTTATGTTACTCAAGTGCAAACAAAAGAAGATAAAGTGATTTCAGCAAACAAATGAGCATCTTTATACCCTCCTAGTCTAGTGACTGTGAGTTGATTCTCTATTGAGCACAATATGAGAGTGCTCATGAGCACATATTCCATAGCTCAGTGTGCACTTTAAGCACGAATACGATTCTTTCGGCAACCCAGCCTAACCCTCACTCATAGTGTATTAGCCAGCACTTCTCAGCAGCAACAAGATGTGTCACATGTCATCATTTTTTAATGATCTTCAGCTTTAAGGGACCGTTTTACCTAAGCGATATCAGTTTGATCTTAAAAGATAAACAAATAAATAAAAATAGCCTCGCGAATTTGAACAATGTAACAAATAAACCAAATAGCCAAATAACAAAATAGCCAAATTGCATATTATTTCTTTTTCAAGCACTTCTTTCTCACGGCTACTGCTAAAATGACTTCGAAGCAGAGCTACAAACACATCCCTCAGGATGTTGAAGGGTCTGCTCACAGAGACGATGAATCTTTCGAACTCGACGAATTTAGTGATCTCAACTCTTTGGATTATGACCTAGATCAAGACAGACTCCAGGAACTTGAACTAAATGAGACACATTTCCAACTAAATGAAGTATTAAGTGATAAGTCTAACATGAAAATGGCTTTCATGAATATGGCAAACTCGATCTTGGGTGCTGGTGCTATTGGAACACCGTTCGCTATGAGTAATTGTGGGATTGTTGGTGGGGCAATTACTTTGGTGTTATTGACAATACTGGTCGACTTCACGTTACGTTTGATTGTTATCAACTTGAAACTATCTGGGAAAAGTTCATATCAAGATACCGTTGAGCACTGTTTTGGTCGGAAGGGTAAGATCCTCATCATCATGACTCAGGCGTTGTTCGCTTTTGGTGGTAGTATCGGGTTTTGTATCATCATTGGTGATTCTATACCACATATCCTAAGGTCATTTTTCCCTGGGTATATAGACCATCCATTCTGGGTCTTCATCTTTTCAAGAAACTTTATCATCTTTTTGGTAACACTAACGATATCTTACCCGTTATCTTTGAGTCGGGATATTTCTAATTTGGCAAAAGCCAGTGCCCTTGCATTATTAAGTATGGTTGTTATTATAATCATTGTGCTCATACGAGGTCCTCAATTACCTTCAACTTCTCGTGGTGACTTCAATTTTTCCACTCTTTTCATTTCCCCAAGCATTTTCCAAGGAATCAGTGTGATTTCCTTTGCATTAGTATGTCATCATAACACCAGTTTTATTTTCCATTCCATGAAAGATCCATCATTAAACAGATTTGCTAAAGTCACACACGCCAGTTGTTTTGTTTCAATGGTCGCTATCGCTCTAATGGGGTTCGGAGGGTTTGTAATATTCAAAGATAAGACAAAAGGTAACATCCTAAACAACTTTCCAGGTGATGATAACGTTGTTAATATTGCAAGATTTTGCTTTGGTTTCAACATGATGACAACTTACCCACTAGAGATTTTTGTTCTCAGAGATGTATTGAAAGATCTTTATTATTTGATCAAAAATTCACCTGAAAGTCCTGTTCTTTCGCAGAGGAACCATGTTATTTTAACGTCTGTACTAGTTGCTGTGACAATGGGTATTTCTTTAACCACATGTAATCTTGGTGCTTTATTTGAGTTGATTGGTGCTACTACTGCCTCCATAATGGCTTATATTGTGCCACCATTGTGTTATTTGCAAATGACAAAGGCAACAAAGAAGACACTAAGAAAGAAATTGTTATATTATGGCTGTGTTGTCTTTGGGTTTGCAGTCATGTTCATTTCGTCAACACAGACGATCATTGATGCCATCAAGAATCCTGGTGATTCACACTGTGCAGTTTAACATTCATACTACATTATTTGAAACGATATATAATTCTTGTAATATATATTCACCTTATTCATCATTATCATCATCGTCATCGTCAAAAATGACTCTAGCTCTACGTCTAACAACAGTTGTATCAGCATCTTCATCGTCGTCTTCTTTTCCAGCTGCTTCATCGCCTTGTGACTTTACAACATCTCCTGAGGTCTGTTGTTTTGGGGATTCCGAATGGAAAGAAGTTGCAGTAGTACTTCTTTGACTTGCAATCTTTAGTTCAGAATCACTGGCATCATCACTATCGTTGTCACTATCTTTATCACTTTCCTGATCACTATCTTTCTCATTTTCCAATTCTTCGTCACTCTCATCTCTAGCAATAGGCAAGTTTTCTGCTTCATCGTCACTTATTTCAGGAGCAACACTTGGTCTTTTAGCACTAGGTGATACTGGGTCATCGATACTTCTTTTTCTTGTGTTTCCTAAGTCTTCATCATCACTATCAGAGTCGAAATCTAGTATTTCTGGTCTGATTGAAGTACCAGCTTGAGAAGTTTCAGAAACGTCAGGAAGATTGGCTTCACTAATAGTACCATTCATGAATTGTTGAATTTGGGCTTCGGTCAAAGTACCATTGTTTACATTCAACAATTGACGCAATAACTTCTCTCTTGCAAAGAATGCTTCATCTGTTTCTTCATCACTTTCATCATCATCAATATATTTAGAGGAAATTGGTCCCCTAGAGTGTGCTTGATGATTCTCTTCAGTATCTGAAATATCATGCATTGCAAGATCACGACTATTATTGTGTCTTGGTTTTCTCTTCTTGTTAGGGTCACGAGATGATGTACCTTTATCAGATTTCGATCCTTTCTTTCTTGCAACACCTTTTGGTAATCTTTGACTAGATTCATCAAGTGCAGCTTCCAATCTATCAAGTTCATCAAGGTCATTACCAGTTTCGGATTGTGAATTACTTGGTTTGATACTGCTAAATCCAGTGTCAAAATCAAACTCGTGTTCCTCATCTGAATTATAACCACCACCAAACACATCATAATCTCCATCGAGATCTTCGTTATATTTAGCATAATCATCACCAATTCTTCTTTCCATGATGAAATCTGATGCTTGTTTACCATCTCCAAGGTATGGAGGAGATAAAAGAGTCTGTTTAATGGCTGACAATACCTCACTTAAAGTTGCAATACTAGCATCAACGCCAAACACACATTTATCTGCAGTAGTTGTTGGTAAAGTAAATCCAGCAAGTTTTAAGATGAATCTGATTCTAGGTTCTGTGACCAAACTTCTTTTGAATCTACCAACATCTGAATGGACGACAATAGGAGCCACCACAGGTTGCACACTTGGTGTTTCTGTCTCTTCATTATGTTCACCTAGTTGCAATAGTCTCAACTTCAAGATTCTATCAAGTTCTTCACTTAACCACTCAACGATATCTTCTGTAGACGCCTCAACAGCTGCAAGAACCATAATTGTAACTTTCATATCTAGTTCCATATTTTCACCATTTCTAATCTCAACAATTCTATCAACAACTTTTGTATTAGTAACAGCCGCAGCCATAATATCACCAGTATTTAAGTAATATTTCAACTCCTTAGCAGAAATGTTACCAAATAACATCTCGACATATAATGAGGGTGTTGTATCAAGGGATTTTCTTAATTGTTTCATGAAATGGGTCAAGAATTGAGAAATATGGTTTCTAACTCTAAGTCTTTTAGATAGACCTTCTTCAGATAGCATTGAATGGAGAGTTAATAGGAAATCTAGACGATATAAATAGGTATATTCTTTTCTTTCAAAGAACACTTTGTGAAAGTATTTGATAGCTCTTTTTATACTTTTCTCTGGTAAATCTCTATATCTCTTCAAATATAGCATATGTGTTTCCACTGTAGGTATATTGATGAACTCGCCCTGGATGGCTGAAAATCTTTTCTTTCTCTGTTGTGATAACTCATTGGCCTGTTCTTTCAGTCTATCGTCACTTTCTCCATGTAGTTGATCAATGATTACTTGTTCCTTGGTTAGATTCTTTTTTGTCTTTCTAGATAACTTATCATCAAGAACAAGGTTCATATCTTCTTTTGAGTACTCCTCCAAAGTTTTCAATATTATATCAACTAACTCAACACATGTATCCACAAATTCTGGAGATCTTTTAGATGCAACTTTTGGAAACTCTGCAATATCACCAAGATAAGACTGTGTATGGAACAGTTTCTCCTTGATATCAGCAGCAGCATCCCTGAAGACAACATTATCTGATAGAGACATTGTATTTGTGATGTATAGTATCTCTTTGATTGCAATCAAACTGGCATGAGCAACACCCCATTGTCTGTTACCAGTTTGGTTACTTTCACGCATGAAACGGAAGATCAATCTGAAGGCTTCTTCACTTAGAACATTTGCAACTAATGCATAATTGATCGTGGAGACGTCATTACCATGTTTGAGTCTTTGTGCTTCAAGAAACCATGATATGAAGAATAAATAACGAACTTTATCACCAGAAGATTTATTTGTATCATCAGATGTAAATTGCTTGGTACAAACATGAAAGAATGGATTCAAGACACCTTCAATAAAATCACTAACAAAAGCGTAGAAGTATTTCTTTTCAGTAGCACCGAGAGTGACTTCAGAAAATATCACTTCTTCACCAGGTAGATATTTAAACCTTTCAGGTTTATGCCATACTTTATGAGAATCAAATGCTGCAATAGAGTTTTTCGATGTTAACATGCTACCTCCTCCGAATACAGGTAATCTACCCATAGATGGCGTTTGGAGTGAGATTGATGTACCAAATCTTCCATGTCTAGTAGAACTGTTCTTTTTGAATTTTGATTTCATCTCTTTTTCTATCGATAAAAGACCATTCAAATCAAGACTCGTACCAGATTTTTCACTTTGATCAATCTTGTTTGTATCTTGAGACATGATATAATGAGGTCTTAGTCTTCTAGTTAAGTAATATATAGCTTCAAGCAAAACCAAACAGATAACACCTTGACCTCTTTGTTGTGATAATGAGGAACAAACAGTAAGCAGGAATGTAAAGACCATATTCTCTTCAAAAGCGTTGATACAAGCACCAATACTAATATCCTCTAAAGAGACATCTTTTGGTAAGTTGATAGCTAATTCACCTTGATGGTTTGCTTTTTGGGCAATTTTGCTGATACCAGTAGGTTCAATTGCTAGAATATTTCTGAAAATTGTTATGGATAATCTAAGGATACCATTCTGTGAAGCTGTTCTATCATTCTCTGGAAGAGCGATGATCGGTAGTGCTATACCAATGATAGCCTTCAATGCAATACCTTTCTTGTATGTGAGAATATGTTTTCTATATGATAATTGTTGTTTCTTTAGGTAAACAAAGTTGTCTAGTTGTTCTTGGTACATTCCATCAGCTAGTTCGATAGGCCATGTTAGGATAATGAGCAGTTCTAAACATAGTCTTGCAATTTTTACATCGTACTCTTTCGAGTATCCGGATATGGAAGTCTTCTTATCACGACTCTCTTCCCAGAGTGCAAGGATCACGACTAAATCTTTCACAAGACCACTTTCAGCACATGCAACTGCGACTACCCAAGAACTTCTTTCATCATCGTATGTCTTTAACCATTTCTTGATATCTTGCAAACATAATAAAGCTTCATCACCAAGTTTGTAAGGTGGAGGTTGTATATCAGAGCCATGATCAATACCACCCAATGCAGATGTCAAAATGGCAATATAGGACTTTATCTGAGTTGAAGAGAAGGTTTGTCGCTGTGTAGGTGCTTCTCTTTCAACCTCTTTGGAGAGATCATCTTGATGAAGTTCTTCTAAATCTTCAATATCATCTGCAAGTTCTTCTTCCAAAGACTGAGATACAGACTCATTTGACAACAGATCTTTCTTAGATTTGCTTTTGGTAGACATCAGTGTAGTTTAACCCTCTTTATGAGCTGGTGATCTGTTAAATAGTCCAAAAAAATGCTCTTTCCAAATAGCAGTTTACTGTTTCGTGATATTGAACTTTTCGCGTATTGGCACTTTTGTTTTTACGCGTCTTCCAAAAAAAGATACATATTTTGGTGGTGCTGGCCCTACCGAGTCTACAATAATAGCGATGTTTGTTTAATAGTCGTTGTATAACTGATTTAGAATGTATAGAGGGTCGTTAGCAGTTTGTTGTTGTTGTTGGTTCATGATTCAGGCAGTATTATACTCGTTAATGTCTTTGAAGTTGAATGGCTGATAGGCATAACCTTCACCTTCAAAGAACTTGGACATGGCTTCAACCCAGTGTAAACGTAAAGAGTGAAGCATTGCAGATGTACCTTCCATCAAAACCAAAATACAAACAGTCAGCACAAACCACATACCGAATAATATGACCACTTTTGCGACTTGGAAAGGTGAACCAGGGTCCTCTGAAGAGAAAGCATTGGAAATAGTCATTGACCACAAAACTGTTGATAATTGAGCATGTGCTAAGGAAAGGGCCCATAATCTTAAATATGAAGCTGTATGGGAAACACAATTTAAACAGAACTCGATGGTATGGATAACTTGATGAATCATGATATCACCAAAGTTGAATTCTTCAGGAGGTTCCATATAACTAACATTCATTTCTCCATTGTCCTCTTCATCATCATCGGCATCATGTTCGGCATCTTGAACAAGGTTATCGTGTTCTTCTTCATGTATACCCAGGTATCCTTTCTTAATGGATTGGTTGTTTAGGTAACGCAATCTCATTGGTTTCAGTAACAATAAGACAGGAACAGAGCATCCGGCAATAAATAACAAAAACAATTGAACAGCAGCCTGCCCTGTATATAATGGGGTTTCGATACTTCCTGGAGACAAGACCATACTAATCAACATATTCAATAGACCAGGAGCTGCTCTTTCTTCTGCAATCCAATCAACAGACCACTTGTAAACGATGGTCAATGACAGATAACCGAAGATAGAAAGCATAAAAGCTAGACCTGGAACAAAGTTAGCCCAGATATCAAGAGAAGAACGTCTATACCTATAGTTCACCAATGAGAAGAACAAAGAGTAAAGCATATGGCAGAAACCCATCAAGATTGAAAGTTTCATTTTGTAGGAGTTAGTGAAAATCAAGTTGTTTTCAGTTCCATGCCAAGCCCAATCTAAACCAATTGGATAAATACCAACTTTTACAGCTTCGATTGTTTCACCAGCTTGAAATTCTTTTGGATATTCCCAACCTGATTTGAATAATGACATTGATCTTGAAAAGATATCATTGTATAACAAACCAGTGTACATTGAGAAAACACCCATCAATAATAAAATATAACGACCGGAAAATGCCATATCGAAAATTTCATCCTTTTTCTGTAACTGTAACTTCTTTTCATTCAACACTAAGACCAATGCAACCAAAAACACGATGAATCCATGACCTAAATCACCAAACATGATGGAAAACATGAAAGGAAAAGTAACAATTGTAGCTAGACCAGGGTTGACCTCTTGATATGAGGCAACACCATATGCATCAACAATATTTTGGAACGCTTCTGTGAATTTGTTGGTACGATGGAATGTTGGTGGTGAAATATTTGTCTTGATGATTGACAGAACTGGTGGAGTAGACCCTTCAATATCTCTTAATGCATTTTTGGTAATTTCAATTTCAGAAGTTGGACACCAACCATCTGCGATGAAACCTTGATATCTATGTGAGAAGAGATTCAGTGTTGAATAAACTTTTTTCTCTCTTTTTATGGTAGCTTGCCATGACTCTATTTGATCAGCAATCACAAATAACTCTGTGTGTAATTGTTGATGTGTACTCACAATGACTTGATCCAGATCAGTGATTTGAGCATTGATTTCATCTAATGTTTGTTTATAAATATTATTATCAGCACTGATATCAAAGACTTTACCATCTAAAGAATCTATAATCTTTCTAACTTTTTGCAATAATAATTGACCATGAGTAAAAACAATGAAGACATCTTTTTCAACGCCATTTCCAAGAATATCCAAAATTGGCTCATCAATTGGTTGATGATTAAAATACAAGTTACCCCTTAACGTTCTCCACAAAATCTTATTCAAGATCTCAATTTTGTTTCTAGGAATGGAACCAACAACAAAATTAAGAGCTAAATCATTCAAATTGGATAATTGAAGACCAGCTTCAAGACTTTCTTGCTGTAGTAGTAAAGGAGCATCATCAATTTGATCAATACTGATACGAGCTTGCTCTTGGACCTCACTCTCGAAGAAAATTCTTGAACCGTTAAGAACGTATCTGTGTTCAAGAAGATTGAACTGTCTTTTCTTCAAATCTTCATAGGAGGTTTCTAACTGTAAGACTCGTTTTTCTAACAACTCTGATTGGTTTACTAAATTCTCAATATCAGCGATGGACTCGTTCTTCAAATTCAGGAAAGGTTCGTGTGCAATCTCTAAATTATGCTGAGTACCAATCAAAGTTTCCATATATCTCAATTGACGTTCAACGTTATCTAATTTTCTGAGTTCCTTAACGAATTGTCTTTGGAAAGCACTAACGTCTTTATTTCTATCTATAAAATGAATATTCCCCAACGCTCCTAGGGCCAAAACAGCATCTCTTGCAATCTCGGATCCCATGTGTATTTGTACTAGAGACATCTCCGCAGAGCCTGGACATAATGGTTAGTGATAAAAGGACAACGTTGGTTTGTTATACGCTTTTTAGTGTTGGTTATGAATTGATCTCGTATCAAGTGAGGACACATAACATGCCGATCTGGTAGTATATACGTAGTAAACCAAGCCACACGCAACAGCATATAGAAGAAGGAAAAGGGGGAATTACTCACGGAATATGTTCTCCTCTGACGACATTATCTTGTAAAGAGTGTGGTAGGGACGGTTCACCCACGGTCTAAGTGCTGAGTATGGGAATATAAAACAGGAAACTGTTCTCAAGACGTTTACGTTTACTTGTCCCAATTGCCAAAAAAAGCGCTCGAACAAAAACACCGCGAATTTTTTCGCGGTTTTCGGGACCTTAACATTGGCATTTTCTGGAGAGGCTCTATAAATTGAGGCCCAGAGACTTCAGCAGAGGTTAAGTGATCTAGGGGCTGCAGGAAGTACCTTATTATATACTCTCATGACTGATACCCCAATGACCACCGTGTATAGCTTTGTAATACCGAGCAGTTTGTGATAAATATATAACTAGCGACCTATTATTAATAGACATTCGCGAAAATTACTATTTTTACCTGCCCTTACTTAATCTCTAGAGAAATTTCGGGATCTTGTTGCAGCTTCTAATGCTTACAAACGTACAACCCACAACACTTCACAACTGATAACTGAACCTACTGGTGGCTGAGATGGCACCTTCTATCACACAGCTGGAAACCTCTGATCGGCAGAACAAGCTTTCTAGCAAAGCATCCTCTGCCTCGTCAACCAGCAAAGAGGATACCTCCAAATTTGATCCCTCACTTTCTCTCTCACCTACGCAATCACCTTCAAATTTTGACGATAACTCCACAATAACTTACCTATTCCCTGACTTTAACGCTTTGAAGTTGATCTGTTCCAAATCACAAACATATGAAGAAGTAACCATATCGGGATTCGAGATCTACATAGTAGAACAGTGGGCTTGTGAAAGAAAGTACTCAACAGTCATTACATCTTATACTGGTGACTCTGATCATGTCATTAAAGTTGGAAAACTAGTATTACCAACGAATTCATCAAAGTGGTCTGAGAAAATACAACATTACTTCAAAGAGATTGAACTCTCTGGTGCAAAACCTAAGACTACAGATCATGGTTATCTATTCATTACAAACTTGTCACAATTCCCATCAAATCTGAATTTACTACCTGTACCGACTGGGTCTGTCCTTGATGTATGGGATTGTTTTGTTGTCAATTTGAATCTAAGAAAGATGCAATGTGGTGGTAGATCTGCAATCATGTTATGCTCTCCTGCAGATGCAGCTGAAGATAAATTTAGACAGATCTATAAGATTGCCCCAAAAGTTGATATTATGTATGCTGTGAGAGAACTTGTGACTTTAGTACAAATATGTCTTGTTGACTTCAAACTACTCGATCCACTATTTGCTGACGGTCTTTTTTGCCAGAAAACTGAAGCTAGAATTCTTGATTGGTGGAACATTTATGGAACCATGTATTTCGGGATCACCCCAAAAGATGGTATATTAGGGCCAACAACTGTTTCTGCATTACTGGGATTTGTATTAAGTTGTCATTTTAGATTGGACATGGCAGGGTCAGATTTCCCTAAAGAACCTTTCAACTATTTCAACTTTAGAGTCAATGTTGGTAAGTTTCAAAAACAATATAATTTACCAAGAACATGGTACTTAGATCCTAGTACCGTTGAAAAATTGTTCAGAGTGACTTCCAAAGTATCCACATCTGATCTCTCTAAACTAAAGAAGGTGGTTAAGTCAACAGTCCATGATATATCTGGTAAACCAACTTCTGAACACTCAGCTGTTGAAGTGTTAACGACTGATATCGATAAAGCCATCAAATATTTTGGCTCCAGTCCAAGACTAGAATACCTATGGCTCGGAAAAGGTGAAATCAGAGATCTGAAAAGCTTTGATTACAACTTGGATAGACTTGGTCAGAATAACTCATCTGTACAAAACATTGTATCTTCATCAACTTTGAGATCTGGTGTTGATAAAATCAAAAGTTTTCCAAGAAGATTACAATCAGATGAAAGTAACCCAAGAAAAAGAGATAGAAAGATCGACGGCCAATCAATGGAAGCATGTGCATTGGAAGATTTCAGCAAATCTTGTATCGATGATCCTACAAATCTTCCCGAATGTTCAATAAACAAAATACAAGAAGGTTGTTGCAAAGTGGCTGATTTCAAACAAGGTTTACATAGAAGAACATCATTTCCTTATTTGAGAAAAGATATCACCATTTTCCAACTAGAATATGAAAATCATTATACTTCACTTACTGGATCACAGGAAGAAAATACCACTTTAAGACGAGTCAAAAGTTGTTCTTTCATAGATGACGCTATTTTACAATGGAAATCGCCAATCACTGAAGAAAGGCTAGCCAATATACACATTGATACTGAGTACAAACTCCGTCAACACAAGAAACAATCTAAGATTGAAAACAAGCAATATAAAAAATACCGTGAGTCATTGAATGATTCGTCTCAAAAGCTGTTCAACTTGAAACATCAAACAGCTCCTCTTTTCAATCTTTGCGATTATGAAAACACTCAACAAGAGAGGGCTATTGCTAAAATGAGAGATATTCAAGCGACAGGTGCAAGACTAGAATATGAAATCAGACTATTGTCAACTAAAGTTCGTGATACCGAAGAAAGTGTTGATGATTTTGTCAGAAAAGTTTCTGATCTAGAACACCATGTCAATGAACGGTTTTTGCAATTCCAATCCAAGAGTGAAGCTACCACTGAAGTCGCTGATGCATCTGGCAATTGGTACTCCAGATTGATAAGTAATGAAAGATTTTGGAAATATATTGGAAAGCTACAGGATTATTCTGTTGTGCAATGGGCTTCAGGAAAGCTCAACTCTCAAGAGCTGATTGAGTCCAAGCTTCGTGATGAAGGAAATCATACACCAAATACACAGAAGAACTACACCAAACCCACAATCACTAACGAATTAATAACCAACAATAATGAAAAATTAAAACATACTTAGATACCCCCATAAGAGATGTTTATCTACTGCATACGATTAATAACATGAATTATTTATTTTATTATGTATATTTACCGTAATCCCAGAAATATAGTGATGTAGATCATACATGGAAGTCCCTTTTCAACTCATTCAGTATACTACTCAGTTTCTTGATATTATCATCAGCCACTTGAGCATCAACTGTCAAGTTTGCTTTACTCCTCTCCAGCTCTGCTAAATAAGCTTCAGCTTTTATCCTCACTCTTTCAAGCGATTGATTGTCTTTAGAATACTTCACAGTTGCCCAGTCTGCCAACGACACGAATATTTTCTGTTGTTCTTGTAATAACAGCTTTGATTTATGTGTTAGTGTTTCCACCCTCTGTATATCCATCAATAACGTTTTGTTCTCTTCTGCAATATCATCAATATCATCCTTTTGTTCGGCTTCTGTATTATGTTTATCTGTGTCATTAGTCTCTTTTGTGCTTTGTATGTCGATTCCTAGTGTCTCTATAACCTTCTTAATAGTCTCTTCAATAGAACCAACGCTTTTCTTGGATTGTTGAGAACTCTTTATCAGTTCATCTGCCAGCACTGAAACTACTTTAAGATCTTCGTTTCTGAGTTCCATTATTACAGACTTTGCCTTTCTTTGTTGTTTTAAGCTATTTATATATAAACCACTATTTGTGTCAACCTCAGTGAGTATGTACTGGCTATGTAACAAAAGGTAAATAAAACCGCGAACTTGTACTTTGTACGACAATCTTACGCTAATTTCCCGATTAGGCAATGATGAAGAGCTTATGCTATTTAAAGGAAACTCTGTGTATTGTACAGTGTTTGTAATTAGTAATGAGTCAGATAAGCCCACTTTCAAGATATATAAGCTGATATCAGCTCAATTGATCTATTATTTCAAATTGGATACTACAATATTCACTCAAACACAAACACAAACAAAAACATGAGTACCTGGCAAGAAATCGCAAAGGAGAAGAGGGATTCTGTGTTTAATCAGATCCCAGAAGACTGGAGAATTGAAGTCCCTTCTGTTGATGAAGTCAAAAACACTAAAGAGTACTTGGACAAGATCTTACCTGAAGATGAAAAGATCATCACCGATCAATCGCTTGTTTCATTAAAGGATAAGATAGCAAAGGGTGAACTCACATCAGTTACTGTCACAAAAGCATTCTGTCACAGAGCAGCATTAGCACATCAATTGATCAACTGTTGTTCAGAGATATTCTTTGATAGGGCCTTAGCAAGAGCTGCTGAACTAGATCGTATTCTATCAGAGACTGGTAAACCGGTGGGTCCATTACACGGGGTACCAATATCTTTGAAAGACCAAGTGAATCTTGAAGGGATAGACTCTGCAGTTGGGTATATTTCCCAGGTTAATAAACCTAAGACTAAAGAGGAAGTTTCTATAATCGCAAATATATTAGAGAATTTAGGTGCTGTGTTCTACGTGAAGACTACAGTTCCTATGGCTATGATGGCAGATGATACCAATTCAAATATCTATGGTCAGACTGTTAATGCACATAACAGATTACTTTCAGCAGGTGGTTCCAGTGGAGGTGAAAGTTCATTAATAGCAGCAAAGGGTGGTATTATTGGTCTATCCACAGATATTGGTGGATCTATCCGTACACCTGCAACATTCAATGGTATATTCGCCATTAAACCTTCAACATCTAGATTGCCATATGGTAAACTTACAAACTCAATGCCTTTCCAACATGTTGCACCATCAGTTATTGGTCCATCTGCTAGATATCTCGATGATATCAAGTACTTCATGAAATCAATCATTGATTCAGAACCTTGGAAACTTGATCCAAGAGTACCACCAATTTCCTGGAGACCATATGAAGTTCCAGAAAAGCTAGTTATAGGAATTCTCTATCACAATGATAGTATAACACCTCATCCGCCTGTTGCACGAGCTCTGAGAATAGTAGCCAATACTTTAAGAAAACAAGGACATGAAGTACTGGAATGGAAACCGCCTGTCTCTCATACGACTCTTAGAGACCGATTAGTTGACATTTTTCAAGCAGATGGGTTCAAGGAAATCCAAGATGAAGCAGCTAAGACTGGTGAACCAATTCCACCACAGCTATTAGGAGTCGAGCAATGTACTAAGGATCCTTTGAGTGTCATTGAACACTGGCACCAAGCTAGACTGAAATATGAAACACAAATCAAATATGATTCTTATTGGCTAGAAACTGCTAAGTCAACCAGCACTGGAAGACCAGTTGATGCATGGATTTCTCCAGTCTGGGAATCTGTCGCTATTCCTGCTGGTGCAACAAGGAACTTCCAAGCTTCTTACACAACGCCTGTGAACTATTTAGATTACCCAGCTGTGGTTGTTCCTATTACAACTGTTGATAAAAACATTGATCGTATCGATCCAAACTTTGTGCCTTTAAGTCCAAAAGATGTCGAAGCTCATGATTCATACAATCCCGAACTAGTTGATTCAATGCCTGTCTGTCTTCAGTTGATAACTCAAAGATATGAAGAAGAAAAGGCTTTAGAGTTGGCAAGCTTATTGGATCAATATCTACATGAAGTGAAATCTTAACACAATAATATACTGTTGACCAGATTGTTAATGAACATCGATTGCTTCAGAGTATAGTCTTTTATTCCGTTGTAGTATTTAACCTGTACGATCGAGTACACCTTCATAAATTCTTCCAAGCTCATAATGGAACCCTTCAATACCATTCCTCTCGAAATAACTAGCCACAAATAGCCTAGACCTTTCAGCAATTGCATGGAGTCTCACTCTTTCCGTTCCTTGTAACTTAGTGCCTCCAGGAATCTCACCATCTATGAGTTTTGTGAATTTGATATCTAGCGACTGCAGCACCTTCAGTAGTAAAGGAGCAGATTCATGAGTCAAAGGAAACTTGACCAGGTATTCTAAAAGATCGTTTGCTATAGATACCAGGTAATTGCTTTGACCGAACAATGTAGATGTCTGCTGGGAGTATGGAAGCGAGCTATCTTCTTGTACTGGTTCAATTGAAAGCCAAACAAAGTTAATCACATTCTTTACATCCTTCAGTAGTTCTATGGAGTTGTTATACCCGCTCTCACCCAAGCCTAAAGATTGTATGAATCTTCTTTGTATACTGTGGAGTTGTTCCTCAACGTACGCATTGAACCGAGTTTGTTGGACAGCAGAGAGTCTCCCTGGCCGTAGTCCATTTGGATTGAGTGGAGATTGTGTTATTACCGGTTTGAAATCCTCTCTGTTATCAAATATAGATTTGTGTTCCGGTTCCTTTACATCTGGGGCAACTTCCTCAATATCAGGATTCAAATCAAGAAAGTCCAACTCGTTCGAGTTCAAGTTTTGTTCAGGAAGTTGGACTTCGGTATCTGGGTCCGGATGGTGTGGTGAGTCGGGAATCTGTGAGTAGTCTGTGTCTCTGGTTGGTGACATGTTGCTTGTTTGTTTGCTTATAACTAGCTCTAGTATTACTGTTAGCTTTAATATGTGCAATAATACAATTACTAAATTAAGTGGGCAAGAAAAAAAAAAAAAAAAAAATACAAACAAACAATAAATAAATATCAACAGACTCAACCATAAAACAAAAAAAGGACATATCAACCAGTATAATGTCATCACTGCTTACTGTTCCGGGCCCAGTAAAGGAACTATTCAATTCTTTCCCATTGGTCACATATGCACCAGTTGAACAACACACTTCGGACGAGAAACAAGCAATTGAGGACCGTCTTTACTCATTTAGCTACGATGGAACTTCTAGCCCAGCTGTCCATTTCAAATTAGGTGTCTACAATGTCTTTCAACAGGATGATAATACAATCCTTGCAAGCGACCCAGTCTGTCTGACTGTACAACTTGCCATAACGCTGAAGAATTCGATAAAGTTGCCAAAACTCAACAACGAGAAATCTTTAAAGAAGAACTCATTGTTCGTTCTATCCCATCATTCAAACTCCAAAGGATACCTTCCACTGTTTATCGAAGAAGACGCTTCGGGAAAGAGAAAGTTTGTGAAGGATTCCATCAGCATTGAGGAGATTAATTTAAGCAGAGTGACATCTAGTACAGATGTGATGTTGATAAAGCTCATCGACATTGTTCTTTATGATTTCTGGATCACATCCATCTTGTTCGATATCAGTCCCGCATTGCAATCAGAAATATATTCAGGTTATACCTCCAATGAACTAATAACTAGTTACGGTCTAGGTGACTTATTATCAAACCTTGTTAAGAGAAATGGTTTTAACCTGCGGAATCCAAACATCTCATCACTCTTCCATACCGAGCATTCATATACATCTACCATATACAACAAATATTTGCCTAAGGTTCAAAGAGGTGTTGAATCTGAGCAGCACAGAAATCAAACTGAGTTTGAACACGCTATTGAAAACCTAAAGAGCATTTTAGAGAAGAAACGCACCAAGTTCTTTGCTGGTGATGAGAAACCACAACTACTGGACGTTAAGCTAGCAAGTTACACTATCCTAGGAAACAAATACTTGAGTGAAACATCCTTTGGAAAGGCACTAAGCAAGTATGATATTCTAAGCAAACACGCGCAAGAAGTTATTGGCTATTGTTCGTAAATCACGACTTCGCTTAAACTAAACACATATACCACCAACTGCACATGAGTGCATACGCTAAGAATACATACACACTGACATTTTAGCGAATCCGGTAGTTTGCGTAAGTGTAGCCTCATTTAGTAAGAGATATCTATGAAAATGCCGAATTTGTCGAAATGTTTCAGATTTCAAACCTGAAACAAAAAATCGAGAACCCCGTCAAATTTGAAACATTTAACAAACTTCTTTCTAAACATCACCAAAAAACCACCATTTGGTTGGAATACCAGTACCTAAACACCATAAACAACGCTAAGATACTCAATCGCTTGTTACTGAACCGTGTTTGTGATATATCACCCTTTTGTTGACCGCTCTTTTCTTTACTTGTTGTTGAAAGCTGTCATTTTTTTACGACTGCTGATCTTCATTATATTCATTCATTCAAACTAACTAAAAGCTCAACAAGAAAGAGCTCCTACTATCGTTATTCTGATTGAAAGGATATCTAGATAGCTCTCTAGAACCATATTGTTTCATTCAACAAACAGCATAGACTGGCTCTACCTTATAATTGCTGTTAATTCCATAACATAATGTCGAAGCAGGCAGACCAAGACCAGAATGAGAGATCTCTCATCAGAAAAAACAGACCTAGTACGAAGGAATGTCTAAGACTTATAGATGATTTGAAGTACTTTCTAGCCACTGCACCAGCAAACTGGCAAGAGAACCAAGTCATTAGGCGATATTACTTGAATCGTGAAGAAGGTTTCGTCTCTTGTGTTATGTGGGAGGGACTATACTATTTGACAGGTACAGATATTGTTCGTTGTGCTATATATCGTTTTGAATGCTTCGGAAGAGAAATAGTTGATAGAAAGAAATTTGAAGAAGGTATTTTCTCTGACTTGAGAGCTTTGAAATGTGGTGTTGATGCTGTTTTAGAAGAACCAAAATCTCCATTCCTGAACTTTTTATTCAAGAATCAATGTTTAAGAACCCAGAAAAAACAAAAGGTTTTCTATTGGTTTAGTATCGTTCATGATAAGTTATTTGCTGATGCTTTAGAAAGAGATATGAAAAGAGAACTTAGTGGGCAAGTTGCAACTACCAGAGCTATTGCTGAACCTGCCTTATCATTTGTTTATGACCAAGACAGAAGTTTGAACGAACAACTGGCAGAATACGTCAAGAAACAGAAAGAACATTTCAAGATCTCACTGGATGATCCTGAGAAGACTCCAGTATCCTCTATCCATGATTCCTCATCATCACCTGCTCCTGTTGGAGAAGAAGCTGAACATCCACCACCAAATAAATTCATCATTACTGAAGAGAATAATGTTCCTGTTGCAACACCTGGAACTTTCGATGATGACTTCCCACTAGACTACTTCCCTCCATCTACAGAACCTGTTTTTATCGACCCATCTGTGTTCTTCAATCCTCCAGAGACATTTGACGATCAGCTATTGATAGACCAAACATATGCTAAGACACCATATCAAGAGTCCTTCGATTTTAAAAGAGGAGATGGGATTACAACTCTTGTTGAAGAAGCTGAAGAAGATGATGATTCATACCGTGGTCCAAAAGAGGAAAACGATAACGATAACATTCCTATTGCACAGGTACCCAGTATGTACGTGCCTCATGGAACTATTGTGCCATCATATACCGTCAGTGGGCATCCAGTACAACCTGTTCCATTGCATTATCCATATCAACCCCCTTATTCAATGACTAATGGACAATATTATGATAGAGGTGTTGGAGAAGCTGGTGATCTAGCTGATGTGCCTATTGAATACATTCCGGTGAATCCAAGTCCTGCATACTACGGTTACAGCAGCATGTCTCCATCTCCTTTCCCAGGACCACAGGCTTCATTCCCATATGAAGGATATTACCAACAACAACAACCAATACCTTACTTTGTCGCAGAGCAAGATGGAGACGATGCAGGAATTAATGTGCAAGATGATGATTTTTTTAACGAAAGCTTTGAAAGACAACAATTTTACCAGCAGATGTATCATCAACAACAGCATCCTGGTCAGTCTCCATTTGGTAGATATTTCCCATCTTTTGAAGCCACAAAGCCACCATCATCTAAAGGTCCAAAGTTCCCAGGAGGAACAATCCCATTATCATCTAAGACTCCAAAGTTTTCTCATAAAATCACAAAACCATCTACATTAAGAAATAGTAGAAAAGTGAAGAAGACAGATGGAACATTGAAAGGAAAAGGAAGTGTTAAGTTCGTCGAACCACAACAAAATGAATCAGAACAAAATGAATCATCCAGTTTTGATCGTGAACCTAAAAGGAATGTGAATAATGATGATGACACTGAAGATGAATACAATTCTTTACCTACGCCTGAATCTACGGTTGCTCAAGACAATCAACTAAAGTCAGAAACTTCATAGGTCATACTTAATGAAGTTCAAATGAACTACTTGACTAGACTATAGACAATATCCTACTTTTTTACCCCATGAACTCATCTCAATTTCGATAGAGTAAGTGGTCTTCTTTTGTTTTCGCATCTTGATGTTGTTTTTCTATCCCACGATTTTTTTGATTTAATGAACTATGAAATGAACACTAGTAACTGGTACTGTACAATATACATTACTCTTAATAGACTCTATTATAAGCCAAAGTAGCAACTAATCTTTCATGAACATGAGGTAAGAGCTCCGTCTCTCGGAGTTCGTCACCCTTGAATGTAGTGATAGTCACGTGATATTCTGTTTATATGAGTCACGCGATTATCACGTGCAGATCTAGAAATGTTCGAGAAAAAGCGTCAATTTTGAGCTAGTGACTTTTAATAGGAGACAAGTAAATTTAAAACCCAGATTAATTGACAGTTTCAGTTTCCCTGCACCCTCCATTTTATAACTCATCCCAAATTTTTGCACACTCTCCACTTGATAACATTGTTGACACAATCCGATAACCTTCCTTCACGCTGAAGTATCCACACGTATCTGTATCCATCCCTTTCCCACCCTTTGCAAGTTTTTGTCTGCTAGTTCTAGGTTGTTGATTTTTTGTGACCTTTGAGAACTCCTATCAGCAGGATCTGGATTTCAGAGGTTTCAAAGAGAGAATCACACTGATAAACTACATAGCAAGACTCTAAGAGTCCTCTCTTTTCTCAACCTCTGTCCAGTCAGGGCTTCCACAATTGCAGAACCTTGTTGAACTTGCCTCATTTGTGTTTATCTCAACATTTTGCCCCAGAATTTTAGACCTACCAACAAATTTTACAGATCAACAAAACCTACTTACACTGCTTATCACATTGATCGATCAACATATCTTATTAGTACAATAGCTAAGCCGCTACCTTCAACAAACAAATCAAACATTATCATTGCTTTTCAAGTTTACAATTGACGGTCGAATTTATTCCCTTGATCGTTTTGCCACATCGCACATATAAGGCACATTCTTGATAGCCATACACTAGACAAAATTCTTAGATCAATCTATTTCACATCAACCATTGTCTCACACATAGTTCAGCCATTGACTTTGGTTATTTTCTCTTCATAAACTAATCTAGCAGAGATGGCATCGGCTTATGAGATTTACAAGGAGGGAGGCTTGTTAAACAAGAGGTACCAGAAGCTAGAAGATATTAGCGAAGGTGCATATGGTATAGTCTCATTAGCCAAAGATATACAGCGCTCAAAGTTAGTCGCTGTTAAATATATTTTCAAATTGGATGATGATAAACCTTCAATATTGAAAAATGAGCACCGCTTCTCGAAATCCATCAAACAAATGAATGATGATATTTGTGAAGAAGCATTGCATGAGATTGAGATCCATGAAAGATTGGGTCATCATCTGAACATTATATCCTTTTTGGATTGTTTTGATTCCTTCATTATCCTGGAATACTGTCCTCGTGGTGATCTTTATGAGGCTATCAAAGATGGTATTGGTCCAACCTCTACACGTGATATCATTAACGTTGTTATCCAACTAATCAGTGCCATTGAGTTTGCCCATTCAAAGTCTATATACCATAGAGATATTAAACCCGAGAATATCTTGATTGCTGATGATTGGAGCATTAGATTATCAGATTGGGGTTGTGCGTCCTACAACAGATATTGTAGTGACCTCGGAGTTGGAAGTGAAAAGTATATGGCTCCAGAACTCTTCGATAAGAAAAATGTTCATGTTTACGATGCATCAAAAGTTGATATTTGGTCAATCGGTATCTGTTTGTTGAATTTGGTATTCCATAAAAGTCCATTCAGTGTCGCCAACGAGACAGATAAATCATTCAGCTACTTTGCATGTAACAGAGAAGCTTTGTTTGACATCTTTTCTGCTATGAGTATGGATTTATTTGCTGTTTTGAGATATTGTTTGACTTTGGACCCTGATAATAGAGATTTACATTTGATGAAGCAAGAGTTACTCAAGGTTCAAAGCTTGACGATTGATGATGATTTGGAACTTATTGAGAAGGAAGCTCGTGAAAGTACTCCTGCTGAAGTTAAACCTATCACCATCAAGAACAAATCACATGGTGCTGCAGAAGTTTCAAAATCATTTGCAATTTCTACTCCAAATGCTAGAATTAATGACCATTATCAAGACTCTAAAAGAGAGATGTTCATCAGAAAAGACCATTTCACACCACCTGCTCTATCTGCCCATTATATGGAGAACTTTGAGAATTCTAGAAAAGGACTTTATCTACCACCTCATCAAAGACCTACCACTCCTAAGAATGCAATGAGTACTAGCAATAACACTCACGCACATAATTTCTATGGCTTAAGTCATTGGATTCCTGCCAACTCTACAAAGAAAGCAAGAAGAAGAGGTGGTTCTTTCAATTCTTTTTCAGCTAATACCGGCAAATATGTTCCACCAAACTTGAGATCCCACGTTTTCAAGTCCCCTCTGCACACAAGTGTCTCGAACAATGAAGCTGTGGTCTTTGAAGATGATGATCATGATCACGAACATGATCATAACAATGACGATGACGATGATGGACTGTTCGTTTTAGAAGAAGCAGACTCATCTGGTGTGTCTATATCCTTCAAGAAGCCTGATAACTCTAAGGATCGTGACTCTTCTACGCCTCTTGTTACTGATAGTGATGATATAGATGGTCTTCAACATGGTATTTCCTCTATGATATTGGAGGAAGACTGTCTGAGTGATTCCTCTTCTGGTCCATCGTTAGCTGGTCAACCTTCTACTTTGAGTCAAGGTGATAAAGGTCTCTCTAGGATCAACGAGAACCAACCATCTAATGAGCAAAGGATTCGGGAAACTCGACCATCGTCATCATCTGAATCAGACAATAACAGTGCAAATAACACCAAAAGAGGTGTTTATATACCACCGCATCACAGATCAAACTTCCAGTCTAGCTTGAAGAAACCATGGAGACATCAAGCTCCTTCTTCTACACAAAACCACTATCATTTCCAAGCAAGAAGACATTCAACCTCAACAGCTCATAGAAGGGAGATTGTTTCTTCATCTGCACCACATCACAAATCCGAATGGCCAAATCACCCAACCAAGTTGGACTTTGACGATTATGAAGAATCAGAGATCTATTCCAATTTCGCTTCAAGAGTTGGTAAGTTCAATAAAAAGGATTCTCAAATCCCAAAATCTGCACACATCAATGGGAGTCATAGCAAGAACGGATATAAAGGTGGTAAATTTAATGGTTTAAAAGAATCAGCAAGGGAGGTCACACAAGTGAATCCGGTTGGTTCCTAACTATTTATGACTTTGCACAATACTGAGATCTTCTGCTGAACACATTTGGGTGTACTGAATAATGTCACCTTCAGACATTCCCAATGTTTTACGGATCTTCAGTTGATTCATTCCACTGAAATTTACTTGATTTCTGAGTGGATACATATATGATTTTTTAGATTTTTTTGCCCATATTGTTAAGTTTGTGTTTATGTTTTGTTTTCATTTTTTTATCACTGATCTACATCACAATGTTTTACGTCACTTAATTTGGTTTATGTTCATATTGATTTATAATACAGTTCTGTAGTCCAAAACTAATAATTGTTAATAATATCATGTATTGTAAACATCTCTAGAGATCTTATCTAAATTGTCATTTACTTGATGCAATGTTCTTCAAGAATAAACCTAGACCCAGTCCAGCCAAAACTAAAGCCCCACTATATTGCTTTATCCAGGTTTTGTTCTTTTCGTTAGGTGATGTGATGATATTGAGTGACAGTTGATTGATTGAAGAGCTGTCAACAATTTGTGAGGTATTGGTATTGTTTTCTAATGCATCTTTTTGAGAATCGATTAGAACTAGTAAGTCTCTTTCAACTTCATCTGTCACGACGTTTTGGACATTACCAAAGAAGTCGGTAATCAAAACGTTACTCAGATCTCTTTGGTATAAATCAGTTCTGACACCAGCATGTGAATGGATTGCCTCGTGTGTGTATGAGTCAAACAAGTCTTTAAGGGTTAAAGTGGAATTCTTCTCGATGTTTTCTAAGAATTCCAAGTTGTAATAAGTGAATCTATCGATAACAGCGACACCAATTTCAACATCACTGTGATGAGAATATGAACTTTCATCTAGTTCTGATGATCCAACACTCAAAATGTTTGGAGAATAGAACTTCGAGTACATAGTGTTGGCTTGACAGGTATCAATCATGAAGAAAATCTCGTTATATCTTTTCTTTTCATGCATTTGTGCAAAAGCATCAGCCAAATCCCAAGAACCAATCTCTTCAGCATCTTGAAATTTAAGAAATTCATTACCACCATGACCAGTCATATATATAAAGATATTAGAGTTTTCATCTGTCAATAATCTCTTTGATCTTGGATGATCTGGACCCCATCTATCAGTCAATAATCTAATAAAGTTTTCAACGGTGACTTCATAACCTTTATAATCAACCTCAATATCATCACCATATAAATCAATTGCTCTATCTGCGTTGTTGAAGACAGAACCTTGGAAAAGATTTCTTGGATTACATGCTATGTCATCACTAAGCATAAGGATGATCTGAGAATCTGGAATACCCAATCTTTTCACGGTTCTGTACATACTAAGCACGTTTGCCATATGTCTATAATTAAACCAGAATCGCGATGTGGACACCAAAACAGCCCAGTTGTTTGTGTGTTGTTGCTCTTGTGCATTTACCCATAGTATTAGTGATAGAAAGGACACGAGTCCTGTTAAGAATCTGAGTCTCATTATGGGTTGGTGTATCTCTTTTTAGTACTATTTTTGTGTTTACTAATGACAAGTTTTGTGTTTATGTATCATTATTTCCAGTGCATCAACAATTCGCGAAACCTTTTCTCTTCGCGAATTAACTAATGCTTGAAGAGCTTTCTATTGTTCATACTTTATTTGGGTGCTTTTAGAGTGATTCAAGGATAATTTGAGGGATTTATGCTGAGTCTGAGGAGATCCTTCTTTTATAATGCTTTTAGGCTATCAAATGGTACTTTATTTGCTTCGAAAAGTCCGCTACTAGCTAATACCGCGAGCTTCTCTACTTCTCGATGTACTTCTGCCAAAAGCTCATTTCAACTAAGGCCCTACCAAGAAGAATGTATACAAAGTTGTCTCAGTGAGCTGGAAGGGGGTTCTAGAAGGATAGCAGTGTCATTACCTACAGGTGGTGGTAAAACAGTCATCTTCTCAAGTCTTATAAAACGACTATCTCCAAAACCAGGACAAGGTGATGCGTCATTGATCTTGGTTCATAGAAAGGAGCTGGCGTTACAGGCAGCTGCTGTGTGTCAATCCGTATATCCAGATAGAAAGATAGAAATTGAAATGGACAAGTACAGTCACGATGCAAGTGAGAAGCCAGATATCGTTGTTGCCTCTGTTCAAACACTAATAGGAAGGCTTGACAAGTATAAACCTGATGACTTCAAAATGGTTATAACTGATGAATGTCATCACTCTGCTGCTAACTCCTACCAAAGAATATATCAACACTTTGGAATACGTGATGAAAACTCTCGAGTAGCATCGATTGGGTTTTCAGCAACTTTGAGAAGAGAAGATGAAAAGACACTTGATAAAGTTTACGATAAAGTAGTCTTCCACATGAACCTTGAAGATATGATCAATAATAAGCATTTAAGTGATGCTAAGTTTACTACAGTACGCCTGGAAAACACTGATCTTGGAAAAGTTGGTACAAGGCTTGGAGACTTTGTGATTAGTGGGTTATCTAAGGAAATCAACAAACCACAAAATAACGAAACAGTACTGAGAACCTTTCTACACTTTCAGCAACAACACAACATTAAGTCTGCTCTGCTGTTTGGGGTTGATATCAAACATGTCAAAGACTTGAATGATCTATTCAACGAAAGAGGTGTATCTTCTAGATGTGTGACGTCAAAATCAAAGAAGAAAGATAGAGATGACTACGTGCAACAGTTCAAAGAAGGGAAGATTTCTGTTTTGATGAATTGTGGGATATTCACTGAAGGTACAGACATTCCAAACATTGATTGTATTTTAATGGTACGGCCTACAAAATCAGTTACTCTTTTGGTTCAAATGATAGGTAGGGGTCTTCGTCTACACAAGAACAAAGAAGTTTGTCATGTTGTTGATTTTGTTGGTATAAATAACTCAAGTATTGTAACTGTCCCTGTTTTGAAGGATCTTCCACCAGAACTGGAGGTCAATGGATTAACACTGACACAAATTGATAAAATCAAAGAAGATATTGAACAAGAAAAGCTTGACAAAGAAAATGCTAAAAGGCAGGAGCTTCATGATACTTTAAACTCACATATGGTTGATGAATTACAAGAGTTTGAATTGAGAACTTACGAATCACTAGCTGATTTTATAAACACTACAGATGGTGTTAAAACAGATCTGGAATACCTGAATGAGTCGGATTATCCATGGATAGCTGGTCCTTCATACAATGTTTGGGTTTTACCTATCCCTAACTCTTCGAAGAAGAACGATCATCTACGACTTGATATACATCCAAGAGGGTTGAGCAAATCGTTTTTGGATGAAGAAGTTGGCATAACTAATGTTTATCAAGATGTTTTGAAACTGAAGAAGATTTCCACTTTGCAGACAAAGTTATACACATTAACCTATTATAAAGAAAGAACGCAGTTTTTGGAAAGACGAAACTTTTATCAGAAGAGATTTGAGACACAACTAGCGGGTCCAGTGACCACTGATATAAGACCAATCTTGAAGTATGCAGAAAGGTTTGTGAGTGCCGCCAGTTCAGGTTCATTTCAGAGATTGCGTAGGAATACACAATGGAGACAAAAAGAAGCATCAGAAAAACAAAAGGCATTTTTGATGAAGATCATCGATAGGACCTCAAAGGATGTTCATTCAGATGAGGAGATTACACTACTAAAGCAAAGATTGAGTATCGATAGCAAGAAAATGACAGCTGGAAGTGTTGCAGATATGCTTACTGTATATAGTATTTTCAAAACACAGGGGATAAGGAAAGTCCTAGAAAGACTGATAAAGTACTATGGTCCTTTGAAAAGTGATGAATTAGATGATGTTGAGATTCATGAAGATGTTATTAATGATTAAAATTTTATGTGTTTATATATAGACTTGAATATGCATGTGTAAATAGATTTTTTTTTTTGATTTATGAATCTTGTACTTCGACTAAAACTGAAGCATTCTTTAAACCAGCATCGCCTATTGTTTCATCAATCTTAGAGAATAGGTTATCTCTTTGGGAAGTCAATGTGAATACAACGTCATTTTCTTGTAATTGTGGGAAGCTTGCTTTAACGAATTGATAAATCACTAGTACTTTATCATCAACGTTGAACTTATGAACAACTCTCTTACCATCACCAGTACGTATTTGGACTCTTGTGATATCACCAGATGTTGGTTCTGGGTGTGCTATTGGTTCTATAGCTTTCACGATATCTTCTTCAGTTTCTGGTTTCTTGACTTCTTCCACTTCTTCTTTTGGCACTGCTGATTCAACGTCATCTGCGTCAGTAGAGCTATTGCCATTCAGAGACTGGCTGATGGCATATTCTAGTTGTTGTTCTTCAGACAAAGTAGTTGGATCTATCTTTCTCTTATGCTCTACTGTAGGATTAATGGTTCCTTTGTCTAGTGAGAATTGTTCGAGGAATTCATCGACCTCCTCTAGCCATTCAACGATATCAGGAACTTTTGACCAAACTTTTAAGCGTTCGCCTGTGATTGGATCCAAGATAGCAATGTGAGGGTATTCATCAAAGTTGTAGAATTGTGAATATTCTTGTCCACTTCTTGAATCATGATGATATTGTAAAAAGATAAAATGTTCACGAACAACCTCTTTAACAGATGTACTAGACCAAAAATCTCTGTTTAGTGCATGACATTGAAATTCAGTTGTATTTTGAATGTTTACTAGAATCCATTTCTTCTGTTGTCTTGCTTTGATTTTAGCTGTGTTTAGATCAAGCTTTTCAATTAGATCAAAAGGTGGACGGAACAATCTCGCGAGTCTTTCTTCTGCAGTTTCTTCACGTTGTATTGGTTCGTCATCGCTATCAACTTCTTCAATTCTATCCTCTTCACCTTCATCGTCGTCATCACTATAGTCCATATGCACGTCAACATCATCCCTTTGATTGAAGATACCAACACGAGAGCTACCGTAAATCTCAGCACCGATATCTCTTGATCTATTGCCTAACAGTGGACCATAACTTCCACCGACGCCAGCATAGTGCCCAGGAAAGAGGTGTACAGGAACATCGTCACCAACCAATCTTTCATGAACAGCTTCATCTGGAGGACGTGTATCATATTGAGGTGTGTTGTTATCTTGTTGTGAATATGCCTCCTGTTGTAATCTTTCTGCAAATGCAGCATCACTATCTGTGTCTGGTGGAATATCAGCGGCTGATGTATCGTTGTGGCTGTTAGCATTGGCACCAGCTGAAGGACCATGCTCGAAGAATAAGGAAATGGCAGTCTCTAAATCATGACCAGCCATCTCTAGGAAGTTTTCAGCAACAGTTGCATCACTTGAACCAGTGATGGCGAGAAATGTATCAACTTGCTCCGACATTGTCTATATTTCTAGAATCTTTCTGACAGAACAATGTGATTCTTTAGTTATATGTGATAATGATTGTCTATTCGTGGTTTGACAACGTAAATTTGTTGTTCAATTGGGAAGTTGTGATGCTTTCAATTTCAAAAGTGTATCCGTTTCTGTTGTTATTTGTTCTTGTTTATTATTATTTCCTCTGTTTGTGGCGAATCTTTGTAGGGAGCCTCTGCCTAGCCCTCCGGCAGTTCAACCCGGTCTGTGCCTGAAGTCTATGTGTCATTCTCAGATATACGCACTCTTTCCTTCTGACCAGGGCATCAGTACACAGATCGACAAGCGTACTTTTCAGTCCAGCTCCGTCCTGAAAAAGAAAAGACGTACTCCAGAGAAAAGAAACAGAAACAGAAACAAAAACAGAACGGGGAGGGTTAAAAGACAAAAGAAACTACAAATATCAACTATTTATAACACTGAAACACGCTCCAGTAAACAATTCCCGAACAGAAGTAAAGAAACACAATGCTTCGTCGTTTATCACCTTCTAAACTTTCACAACTAAGCGTGAGCACACGCTTATCGCAACACAGACAGTTTACATCCTCACTAAAGAGAAACTCAGACCATCATCACCATTCTGAAGTCTCTGATGTTGAAGAACATCTAATCAACAATCCATATTATTTAGCTGTCTTTGCTGGTATTGTTGCCAGCTCAGGTGCCATCTTCTTCGATGACGCGTACAAGAAGCGTACTGGAAATTCATTCTTTGGTCAACTGATCAATCCTGCTAAAAAGGAGGAGATTGAACAAGAACAAGTTGAGTATGATGAAATCATTTCCAAAGATAAAGACTTCTTTGATGCAGCTATGGTTGTGCCATATAAAGGTCCCTTCCGTGATGTTGGAGGTGTTCAAGTGATAAGAAGAGGTTCCCCTTTCAATGTTGAGCCAGGTACTTCGATTAATGTCGATACTTTGGGTCCAAGAAGACAATCAAGAAGTATCTTTGATTAGGTGATTAGCTCTACTTATTTATTTATTTATTCCTTATTTATTAACTATTTATTACTTATTTATCTATTTATTGGGTGATATATCCACTCTAAATATACACTACTCTCTATATTATTATATCCAATTATAGTACTATCACTATGTTATAATTATAACTAACTACCAGTAATTAATGATCACCGTAATAGAAAATCCCGTATCAATTTGGCACTAAACCCGAAAAGAGTCATTGTGCTGATAATGGCGCACATAGTGAAAATTTACTAAAATTCCCCGAATATCTCAATAATTTATAATTGTAATTACAGCTGAATTATTTTGTTAGTGAAAGCTGAAATAGGCTTATAGGTTTTAGTGTTGGACTAATAAGGAAGAAGAAGTGAAAGAGGACCCTGAAATGTCACACTCAATCTTAAACGGGATCGAACTTTCAAATACGAACTTACAATTTCCAAAATCTGCTTTCTTGAAGAAGCATGATGAACCAGAAGTCTCCACAATAGAGCTTCAGGAGACTCATCATGCTTCAACTTCAGCAGATATCAATCAAAATAAAACAACTGGGTTCCATTTCCATACTACAGATGAAGAATGGATCCATCCAGAACGTTCTGAATCATCAACAGAAGAGATCGTTAATGATGATCGTGCAAATTTTTTAAATGATCAAGATCTTGAGTTTCCTGAAGGTGGTGCTAAAGCATACTTAGTTGTCTTTGGTTCGTTCATGGGATTAGTTCCAGCTTTTGGATTGATCAATTCTGTTGGTGCCATTGAAGCATATGTTTCTTCACATCAATTGGCTAATGTTTCTGCCTCCACAGTTTCATGGATTTTCTCCATATATACCTTTGTGGCATTCGCATGTGGAATCTTTTCAGGTGCTTTCTTTGATAGAAATGGTGCTTTCCCTCCTTTATTAATTGGTACAGTGTTTTATTGTGGTGGAATGTTTGCAACTGGTAGTTGTACTACGGTTTATCAATTTATTCTATCATTTGGTGTTGTTACTGGATTTGGTAATGGGATGTTAATGTCTCCATTGGTTGGTGTTGTTTCTCATTATTTCAATAGAAAAAGAGGTACTGCAACAAGTATTGCCACTACTGGCGGGTCCATCGGTGGTATCGTATTTCCTTTACTTTTGAGAAAACTTTATCCATCTGTGGGTTTCCCATGGGCTCTTAGAATCTTATCATTTATCTGTTTATTCTGCTTATTATGTGCATTAGTATTTGCAAGAGAAAGATTAAAACCACAACATGAGAAACTAAAAGGAATTAAACAACATCTCAAAGTATACGTCTTTGATGTGTTTGACTATAAGTCTTTTAAAGAATGGAGATTTGTATTCTGTTCTTTAGGTGTTGGATTTGGTGAATGTTCTTTGGTTGTTTCATCAATTTACTTCCCATCATATGCTATCAAGAGAGGATTTGGTTCTGCAACTTCATACTTGTTAATTACCGTTATAAACACCACAGGTATCCTAGGTCGTTATATTCCAGGGTACATCTCAGACAAGTGGTTAGGAAGATTCAATGTTGTTTCCCTAACTCTTTTCGTTTGTGGTTTGTTATCATTGTCAATATGGTTGCCATTTGGTTATAGTTTGAAAGCCCTGTATGCCTATGCTGCACTTTATGGTTTCTGTTCAGGTTCGATTCTTTCACTTTCCCCAGTCTGTGTTGGACAGATCTCTAAGACCGAAGAGTTTGGTAAGAGATACAGTACAATGTACATGTTTGTTTCCATTGCCATGCTTGTTACCATCCCAATTGGTGGTGTTGTTATTGATGATGGTGAAATTGCAAACTACAACAACTTTATTATTTATTCCTCAATGCTGGCAATGGCTGGTGTTCTGTCCTACATCATTTCCAGATGGTTCTGTGTGGGCTTCAGATTGTGCAAATTCTAATAAGCCCTATTCTATTATACATAACACATACTATAACTATATGAATATATGAATATGAATATAACTAGAAGTGTATTAGTACGGCAAAGGATTACCCTAACGTTATCAGTTTTCGCGGAACATCGCGACTTTTTTTTTTTTTTTCTTTTGTAGAAAAAAATTTTTTAGAACATCTTCAAATTCTAACTTGTTCATTTTAAGTTCTTCCCGGTGATTTTAAGACAAATTCCAGTGTTTAATTTGTTTTAACTTATCAACGGGCAGTTTAAAGAATAGTCGTTCTTTATCTTATTCAGCTAATCCATTTTTCCTGGTTATTTTCTCATTTAATTTGATCTCATAATGAAATACGTTGTTGTCTCTGGTGGTAAGTCTTAAATTCATCTTGAAACTAGAAAAATAAGGTATTGAACGTGTTAGACCCTTGTTTTGATGTCCTATCCATGTGTCTCCTGTATGCCATGATGGGTATCTGGACTTGTAATGGGTTATAACGCGTCATTCAATCATATCTCAATTTTTCTTTAAATTTCTTTTTTTTTTAATTTTGTGTTTATAGAGAGATGAGGTTACTAACATGCGATTCTTTCAAGGTGTTATCAGTGGTATTGGTAAAGGTGTGTTAGCCTCCTCCACAGGTTTACTATTCAAAACCTTAGGTTTGAAAGTTACCTCTATCAAAATCGATCCATACATGAATATTGATGCTGGTACTATGTCTCCATTAGAACATGGTGAAGTCTTTGTTTTAAACGATGGTGGTGAATCAGATTTAGATTTAGGTAACTACGAAAGATACTTAAACATTACTTTAACTAAAGACCATAACATTACAACTGGTAAAGTTTACCAACAAGTTATTGAAAAAGAACGTCGTGGTGATTACTTGGGTAAAACCGTTCAAGTTGTTCCACATTTGACTAATGCTATTCAAGACTGGATTGAACGCGTTGCTAAAATCCCAGTTGATGAAAGTGGTGAAGAACCAGATATCTGTATCGTCGAATTAGGTGGTACTGTTGGTGATATTGAATCCGCTCCATTTGTTGAAGCTTTAAGACAATTCCAATTCAGAGTTGGTCATGAAAACTTTGCTTTAATTCATGTTTCATTAGTTCCAGTTATTCATGGTGAACAAAAAACTAAACCAACACAAGCTGCTATCAAAGATCTAAGGTCATTAGGTTTGACCCCAGATGTCATTGCTTGTCGTTGTTCAAACAAATTAGAAGCTCCAACTATTGAAAAGATCTCCATGTTCTGTCATGTTGGTCCAGACCAAGTTCTTGCTGTTCACGATTTGAACTCCACTTACCATGTTCCATTATTATTATTAGAACAAGGTTTAATGAAATACTTCACTACCAGATTACAATTGGATAAAGTTGAAATCTCACCATTACAAAAAGCTAAAGGTGAAGATTTAATCGGTAGATGGAAACAATTGACCACTGGAATTGATCAATCATTTGACCTTGTTAAAATCGCTTTAGTTGGTAAATACACTCACTTGAAAGATTCTTATATCTCAGTTATCAAAGCTTTAGAACATTCTGCTATGAAAATCAACCGTCGTTTAGAAATTATCTGGGTTGAAGCTTCAGATTTAGAAAGCTCTACTAATGAATCTGAAAAATCAAAATTCCACGCCGCATGGCATTCACTATGCGGAGCTGATGGTATCTTAGTTCCAGGTGGTTTCGGTTCCAGAGGTACTGAAGGTATGATGTCAGCTGCCAGATGGGCTCGTGAAAACAAAATTCCATACTTGGGTGTCTGTTTAGGTTTCCAAGTTGCTGTTATTGATTTCGTTAGAGATATTGTTGGTATTAAACACAGTAACTCTCAAGAATTCGTTCCAGAATTAGATGAAAATGAAGCTGCTGTTATCTACATGCCAGAAATTGATAAAGCTAAACTTGGTGGTACCATGAGATTAGGTTTAAGAGGAACCAGATTTGTTGATGGTACTGACTCTAAATTCCAAAAATTATACGGTGGTGTTGATGAAATCCAAGAAAGACATCGTCATAGATATGAAATCAATCCAAACTTAATCGGACAAATCGAAGCTAAAGGTTTGAAATTCGTTGGTAAAGATGAAGTTGGTGAAAGAATGGAACTTTTCGAACTTGAAGACCATCCATTCTTCGTTGGTGCTCAATACCATCCAGAATACTTGAGTAAAGTTTTGGATCCATCAAAACCATTCTTAGGTTTAGTCAGTGCTTCTGCTGGTGTTTTAGATAATGTGTTGAATGGTGAATTCGTCTCACCATCTGCTGCTAAAAGTGACTTCTAAATGGAAGTCAATTTTGTATTGTATAGTATAGTATATATTTTGAAATCATTTTGTGTGTTCTTTTGGCATATTTTAATAGATAATCTGCATGATTAATGAAACTTAAACAAAGACTTGACCTATTGTAGAGGGAGAGACCCTCCCACCACTTTTTTTTTGTGCCCCAATGGCTCTGGCTTTGGCTTTGGTTTCATGAAGTTTTTTCCCAGTGTTTTTCGGAGTATAAACAATCAAAACGTCATACTGCGGAAGAATGTTCCGTAATTATAGCTCTTTTACTAGGTCAACAAACAACAAGATATACACAATTTGATGATCAATTGAGTTGGCTACAGTCTGATCTTACGTATAGAAGTCTGATCCAAATAATCAATATCTGAAATTCACCTAGAAAACTAAACAAACGGACATGGAAATTAGAGATTTAGTGTGATGGAATTGATTGACTTAAGCAATACCAATAACACCACAGGCAGGTCTACCACCAGCGTTACCAGTTTTCAAAGAGTCTGGGTGGCCACCTTTACCTAAATCATCTTGACCACCGTGGACAACAACGGTTCTACCCAAGATAGAAGTTGGACCGATCAATTTGACTAAGGAGTCTTTGATTTCACCTTTAGCTAAACCAGAAGCATCGGTAGAGATGTTACCTAAATCACCAACGTGTCTGGTTTCATCAGATGGAGCACCATGGGTTTTACCGAATGGGTTGAAATGAGGACCAGCAGAGGTACAACCGTTAGTGTTGTCACCAAATTCGTGGATGTGGAAACCTCTTTGAGCATTGGCATCGTTACCAGAGATTTCGTAAGTGATGGTGGTTGGTTCGGATTCAGAGGATTGTTCGAAGTGGACGACACCGGAAACACCAGCATCACCTCTTAAGACAGCGACAGCTTTGACCATTTTGTTAGATATAATTCAATTCAATTGAGTTTGTTAAAAGGAGAGAAAGCAAAAGCAAAAGCAAAGAAAAAGGTGGGAATTATACAATTACAAATTATAAATTTACATTTTCGGAGTTGTTCCCTTCGTTCTTCGATCTTCGTAGCGATTCGTTGGGAAGTAGGGGTTACCCGGTCCACGGGGCCACTAATCAAAAGTATCCACACTTAACACAGCACCAGAAGCCAGAGTTCTCATGTGATTGGCCAGGCACTTCAGCTGGTGTTTGGAGCTGGCATTTTAGACAGTATACGCTTCTGACTAGGTTCTGCTAAGAATGAAGGTTTATCTGGGGATTTTCTACATTTATATACTCGACCCACATAGGCATAACTACAACGGTGGGTACAATCATATTCATCATTAATTTGCTCATACGCCTAGTTTGCTTATGTAATTTCTAACCTATACCACAGTATTTGCTCATCTACTACGCACTCCTAGTCATTAGATCTGTGTTTGGTATAGACTATAGACCGTAGATGTAGTCTAGTTAGTGGCTTCAATTGCTGCCTTTGCGAGTAGTATCAATTCTTCTCTAGGAAGATCAACGTCTGGGTAGATGTGTTTCTATTGATGTGGTTAGTAAGGTTTACGCAAAGATCTGATGAGATACTAATAAACACATACCTGTCTCAAATAATCGAACAACTCTGTCCTACTCCATTTCTCAACATCTTTAGCCTTACTTGTCTTAGACTTCCCCTTACTTGAATCTCCTCCTTTATCATCTGGTAATCCATTAGGGGTGGAAAAGATGGAAACAAGGGCACTAGCAACAATAATACTAGTGAACGTCCATAATGCTATTCTATGAGGTTTCTCAATGATCCTATCAAGTCTGGTCATCCTACTAGTCCTAAGATATGTTCGATATATATCAAGAGTTCCTGTATCTTTATCTTGTGCTTTGTGTTATGATGATTTAAAAGCTAAATTGATTGTATAGGTTATTTGTGTCATGTAAGTGAAGCGCATTCTTGCTATGTTTCAGTGGTTTGAAGCACTGCTTTTGGGGTACAAAAAAATTAAAAAAAAAAAAGTTAAGCTCGAAAGCTCGCTCAATGCGATAGCCCGGAGTCGAACCGGGGGCTCAAAGATGGCAACTTTGAATTTTACCGCTAAACCACTATCGCTAATTGATGTTTCGTTAAAATCGCTTTTAAGCCCTACTCTCTATATCACACGCACGTGATCCTCACGTGATTATAATCCTAGAATCTACATTTTCCTCTTCTTCGTAATAAGATACGAACAACATGGTTCATCAAAATATATGTAATCCTTAATACTACTAGCTGCTTCAAATAGAGGTCTTGTGATCAACTCATTCTTATCAAAGCTATCAGCCAGATCTACTAACGAGTCATATTGAACTTTGACTGGACAGTTCGTTATGCAATAATATGCATAAGATAAATTCTTCGTTAAAGACGTTGATGATACACTAATGTTGATTGATATTACAAGAGGATATGTGGACCACCAATGAGCTCATTAGAAATCATATGGATATGCTGACAGTACAGCCCCTTTTCACTCATGATGAGAACATTCAAGCGGCTCTTCAGTGTTACGTTGGATAAGAGCGCCTGTACAACCTTCCTAGTTAACGGTTACACCGACTCTTTTTCATCAAACCCAGCTGCAGCTAGGAAAAAAACTTCTTCTGTACCGGCATCGTAGGGCATGACTCAAACTCAAGAGTGCTTAGATCTCTTTATCTACAATAAAATAGTACATATGCCATGTATACATGGGTCCGTAGCCTCTTGCTGATCTATAACAACTCACTACACAGTGCGTAGAAAATAGTAGTTCGTACAAATGAATACCACAAAAAATGGGATCAACAATATTATTGTAATGGGGTTGATATTTCAGAGAAGCTAGCTCATGATGGTACTAGCTAACCATGAGGCCCTAATCGCCTATCTAGTTCCTGACTCCTGAGCCGTGCAAGGAAGAGCCCTATCATGGCGATGCCAATTATTCTCAATGGACGCCTGGACTGACCAGCTATAGCTGAATACGAGACAGTTCATTAGGGTACAGTACATAGTTCTTGGGGCATTAATATAATGATCAGCTGGAAAGAATCTCCACATAAAACTATCGAGTTTCAGTAGGTCGCTCTTGATAGCTAGATAACATTTATTTCGCTTGAAATATCTCGAATTTGAATGCAATTGACATCCCCAATAAATGCTTTCCTGGGGTATTTGGTCTAAGTGAGAAACTGTAAAACTGATAACTAGGTGATCTACCTAGCTCCGTCAAGCAAATTTGGTGAATGGTTCGGAAGGAGGACCCATTAGCATGCTTTCATTGGAGTCTGGCTGATCGATCGCTGTTTTGGCGGATGGCCAAGCGCATCAGAGGGCACACTGATCGCGAAAAGTATGCATGAACTCATGTAAGACAGTTTCAAACACTGATACTTTGAGCCGGTTGTTTGAGCCTGTGTATTACACAAAACCACTATTTATGGGTATATGAATATAGCTAGAAATCAGTCCAATATAGTCAACCTATTCATAAGAGTTTCTCATTACCATGACACTCACAATTCAGCTTCTTGTTCCAGATCACTGTATCAAGGGCTTGATGCACTGACATGCTGACTGGTCCAAATTATTTGCTATTCCGTTATTCTAACAATCAAAAAAAGAAATTTCTAGATACAAATCCTGCAGAATTGTGCGGTTTTAAATTTTAGAACGAACTAGACTCTCGAAATTTACAGAAAAAAGGTGAAAAGCGACAATGAAAAGGGATGGTGGAAGCATGAATCATCTTGAAGGCGCAAACATTCCGACGGGATTCGAGTTTCATGAATAAGATGCTGCATTGTGATAGGCTCATGCTCGATCTGTCGCCTTACTGTACCTAAAAATAGCTATTTCTAAAGAAAAATTTTCCCCAAAGGCTCATCAGTTCTCTACCCACCATCACATATAAATAAGCAAGATGGGTATCCCTAATTCACAAACTGTTCATATCTCTAATATATAGTTATTTGCAACATTACTCTACGCCTGTCTCAGTGTTCTCTGATATCGCCTGATTAAGCACAACTTCATATACCCTTTTCTGTCTCTGTTCTTAATACATTTAGTTAGCTTATTCAAGTCTAAAACACTTTTGACAAATTACTTCAATCAGGAAAACATTAATGCAAGAAGCTCCACACTCAACTTCAAGTTTTTCTGCTCCAACTCGTCCAGATTTTATTTCTCAAGATTCTTCTGAAACTTTAATCAATTCAAAAGATTATAACAACAATTATATCAATGATGATGTCAATAATAATAACGTCGTACAACGTCAATTTTCAACAGTTTTGGAAGATGAGTTAAAGTCCTTCTCAGATAAAAACACTTCAGAACGTACTGAAAAACTTGATTCAGATGTTGAATCACAAATCACAGTCATTGGTTCAAACGATCCAAGTAAAAAGAAAGGTTTCGAAATCGATGATGGTGATTTAGAATTCCCAGAAGGTGGTACTAAGGCATACTTGGTTGTTTTTGGTTCTTTCATGGGTCTTGTTGCCTGTTTCGGTATCATGAATATCATGGGTGCTATTGAATCTTATGTTAAAGAACATCAATTGAAACAACACTCTTCATCAACTGTTGGTTGGGTCTTCTCTATCGCTTCCTTCCTAACTTATGGTTCATGTATTTTCTCAGGAACTTACTTTGATAGAAATGGTACAAGAGTGATGTTAATGTGCGGAAGTTCCTTAGTTGTTGGTGGTCTAGTTGCAACAGCTTCATCTAAAACACTATGGCATTTCATTGTTTCTTTTGGTATTGTTACAAGTATTGGTAATGGGTTAATCATGTCACCATTGGTGTCTGTTGTTGCTCATTATTTCAAGGTTAGAAGAGCTCTTTTCAGTTCCATCTCAACCATTGGTGGAAGTCTTGGTGGTGTCGTGTTTCCAATTATGTTGAGAGACTTATACCCACAAGTAGGATTTGAATGGAGTATTAGAGTTCTTGCCATGATTTGTGCTGTTTGTTTAGCAATTGCTACATTGTTAGCTAGAGAGAGATTACATCCAGAAATTGAAAAAGGTACTAAGATGGATAGATTCAAGGTTTACATGGCTTCATTTGATTACGCTTCTATGAAAGATGTTAAGTTTGTCTTCTGCTGTCTTGGTGCATTATTCTCTGAAGTCTCTGCTGTCTCTTGCTCCACCTATTTTGCTTCATATGCAATCTCTAAAGGTTACTCTATCGACAGTTCCTATCTATTGATCACTCTGGTTAACATTGGTACCATTCCAGGAAGATTGATCTCAGGTATCTTAGCTGATTACATCGGTAGATTCAATGTTATGATCATTACTGTCTGTTTGACAGGTATTGTCAACCTAGCCATTTGGATGCCATTCGGTTCAAGTTTAACCGTTCTATACATATACTCCATTATTTATGGTATTTGCTCTGGTTCTATCTTCTCTTTGATCCCAGTGTGTTGTGGTCAAATCTCAAGAACTGAAAGCTTTGGTAAGAGATACAGTACTATGTATTGTTTGATTGCCTTTGGTACCTTGGGTGGTATTCCTATTGGTGGTGCCATTATTGGCAGTGTTGGATACAATTGGTTCATCGTTTATGCTGCTGTCACAGCTTTCCTCAGTAGTATCAGTTATGGTGCTTCTAGATACTTTGCTGTTGGAAACGTTGTATTTGCCAAATTCTAATGGCTTACAACGTCTATTAATTAATAATGAAGCACTTTATATAGATTTTCTAATGATAATGATATGATGATGTTACAAATTTTGGCGAGACGTAGTTAGCTTATTTTGATTCAACTGTGCATGTTGACAAATAGCATTCATGACTTATTACACATTCGCATTCTCTACTTTGGGGCATTCGGCACCAATGATAAAAAAACAACATAACTATGCAATTAATTAAAGTAATTTGAGTATAGCCGCCGACCTCAAGAGTCGTAAACAACACCAATCTCTTCCATAATCTCATTCAATCTGACCTGCCTTTGTTCAGCAATCATTCCTATTAGTTGCATCGCAATGTCTTTCAACTCATTATAGGTCTTTAGTTGCTTGATGTGTTGATTGACTATCTTTTCATAGTCAACTTCAGTATGTAGTTTATTCGAGGGATACGTTTCCTTCAACTCAAGTAAGAGTTCTGTTATTTCAAGTTGCAATTCTTCCAACTGAGTCTTCTTCTCCGAGACTCGAGACTCTATCTGTGCTGGGGTTGATCTGTTGTACATTGTTCTATGGTTTTTGTAGACTACAATTGTTGTTGTTGGTTTGATGATTATGGATATTTTATTTTATTTAAATTTTATAGAAGAAAAAACTTCAGAAGCGAATATAATTCAATTTTATTGTAATCCTGTATTATTCATGATTAGCATGGAAATTTATTCATCACTAGTGATTTCTTCTCTATCAAATTCGCTTCATATAGTACAACGGTACTGTATAAATCCTTAAATAAAGCTCTAATAAAAGATTGTTAGAATAATCGCACATCCAAAGAATTCTCATAAAGAGAACTAGCCATAATTTTTTCAAAACAATAAAGATCAGAATTTTCAGTGTTTGGCTAAATCGAATCACTCATACAACGAATCAGTTTGGGGCGACATTTTGTCATCAGCTCATTGTTTTGATCAAATTATAACAGCTCTCTCGACTGGGAAAAAATATAAGGGATAAAACATACCAAATTGTACTCAATTTGAAAAAGGAAAGCTGAATGTATCATCATAAAGCTTTCCTCAACCACTGATCACCAATACAACAAGACAAATGTTGAATATTGTCGATAACAGAAACAAAACTAAAACTTTTCAAAGAGAAAAATTTCGTAAAAGAAAATTTTTAATCATGTCTATCTGGTGTCCGGATGTCTTCAATCATTACGTAATATTGTTATGTTTCTATAGGGCAACGCGACGCCATCAATACTTACTAAACAAGCAAGAAGTTGTAGGAGTTTGGTGCATATGGAGGGCATTTGATTCGATGCTGATAGAGAATATAATATGGAAGGGAAACTACGCGTTAATATTGAAAAATCAAGGTTTAAGCTGAAGCATCTAAAGCAGCTCTCAAACAAACAAACATCATACCAATCACCATTGGCTGTAATCTCCCATATCGATGTCAATGCATTTTTTGCTCAAGTTGAGCAAATCAGAACTAATTTGAGTGTGGAGGATCCAGTAGTATGTGTTCAATGGAACACACTGATAGCAGTATCTTACGCTGCAAGGGATTTTGGAATCAACAGAATGGATAATCTGGAAACTGCTAGGATGAAATGTCCAACTTTGAAACCAATACATACGGCTGTTTTCAAGAAAGGTGAAAGTTACTGGAGATACCACGATGATGATGGTGATGATATGAAGTTTCCAGATCCAAAATTCCATAAGGTTAGTTTGGATCCTTACAGAAGAGAAAGCAGAAAACTGCTGGGAATCATAAAATCAAAATGTGATCTTGTTGAAAAAGCTTCAGTTGATGAATGTTTTATGGACTTGGGTAGACTAGTTCTTCAAAGACTTCTTGAGCTCATACCTGATTTATCAGATTTCTTAGAGAAGGCGTCTATAGATGATGAATTGCCACCATTAGTTGGTGTAGATCTAGACCTACCGATCTATGGGACAATGATTGATGAAGAAGATCTGGAAATCAGTGATTATGATGATCTACTTATAATAATCGGTTCAATTATCATGCATAACTTGAGGACTGAAATACGTGAGAAAATCGGATACACAACATCTTGTGGTGTGGCTAGAGTGAAAACAGTTGCAAAACTAGCATCTGGTTACAAAAAGCCTGATAATCAAACAACTGTGAGGAACTCCAAAATTCCTCAATTTTTAGAAGCTTTCAAAGTTACAGATTTCTGGTCAATGGGTGGTAAAACCGGTGAATTTATTAGAGATAAACTTTCAAGTGATGATATTGGTCATATAAGGTCTCAGTATGATCTCACAGAACTACGTGATCATTTAGAGGACCAACAATTGAGCTTGAAATTATTTCAGATGGTACGAGGTGAGTATCAACAACCGTTATCTGAGCGAATTGTTTTGAAATCCATGAACTCAAATAAAAACTTACGTGGTAATTCAGGTAGTTCATTTGAGGATGCAATTCAATGGTTGAGAGTCTTTGCTGCCGATTTGAAACAAAGAATAGTTGAGGTTAATGATGAAAACTCTCAGATCTCAAGAGCTAAAACCATTACGGTAAATTTCAGAAGTGCAAAGGATTGGACTCAACCGCATTCGAAACAAAGTCCCTTGCCAATGGTTCCAGCTGAAGAACTAGAGGACACTTTGTATAAATTTGGAGTCAATATCCTAAAGATGATCGAAGCTCAGTTTGGAAACATATATCCTTTATCAAACTTGAGTATGACCATCAGCAATTTCGAGGTGGTCGATAATACTGAGCGGAGCATTTTGAAGTTTGCCAAAAAGGGAGATATTAACGATGCTTTCAAAGATGTTGAGCAAAGAGGTACTCCTAATAATCCTGTCAAACCAGAAACAGACGGTGAGATCAAAGGTGATTATCATTATAAGGACGATATCATAAGATGTCTTAAGTGTGACCAAATGGTGGAGGATGTTACTGAACATACAGACTATCACTACGCGCTAAAGCTGATGAAAGAGATAAATGGTTCTGGTAGTCTTGCTGCTTTAACAGAATCTAACAGGCCCACAAGTACTTACTCAAGATCTACAACCACGAATAAAGTTACAAAGCCAAAGAAGGGCACTAATAAGAGGAAAGCAACACCAGATAAAGGGCAATCAAGATTGCCATTTTAATATTCGTTATTTATTTATATATCCATATATTTATATTGCAAACTACAATCTTCTTGAAGTTAAAATTCTTTGTACACATTAATGCAAAAGGAGTACTATAAACGATATATAAACAGGGTTTAAAACAGACTATGCAGAACAAATGAGAGTATATACAACGATCAAACAAATAAATAAACAGAAGACACCATGGCCCAATATGCCAACTTATAACCCAATTTAAAACAGAACACAAAAAAACAATTAAATGGAAAACGTGGAGGGAATGTAGTAATGAAACTTCCAGTGTATAAACGGGTACTAATATGGTCATGAAAATGTACCTCGTTCAACAATGGACACAGCGAGCAACATGCACTTTATATGAAGAGACATAGGATCAGAAAGAGAGTAGACTCATTCCTTACTAGCTTTTGAGTTTTGAAGCTTCTTCTTTGCGATTTCTGATGCCAATTTATTCGTTTTATTTAAGGATGTCTTATTTGCAATGAGGAAATCTGATGCAATGATAAAAATGGGACAAAGAACCCATGCATTTGTTGGTTTCATCATGATGGGAATGAAACTGATATGATAAAATGGAGGAGTTACACTCCTAAACTTAACAGAACTGAGCTTCTCAAGACTTTTAAAACTTTTTATATAAACTTCTCTCGCAACTTTGCGATTTTGCTCAAAGGAAGAAGAAAAAAATGTTTGGGGTTCGGGGCAACTCGCGGCTAAATAAACCGGCTAAATAAACCGCTTCACGATTTGGTCCGTGTTATTTACTTCAATTTACTTTGTTTACTTTTTTATAAACTAACTAAACAATAAAACAATAAACATACAGAACACAACAATACAAAGGAAGCTGGAAGTATGGTCAATGACATTGTGATACAGAGAACTGAGCTCTCCTCTCTCAATGATTCGCTCCACTGGTCAGACGATGGGTCAATAGCCCTTAATACCGCTGGTCAGCTGACAGTACTGACGCCAAAGTATACAAAGGAAGAATCACTCAAGTCTTCTAATGAGCTATTTGAAACCCACAAGATAGACTTGGAAAATCTCCCATCTAACCAGCTTTACCAATCAGATATCTCGGACGAAAGAATAAACACCATGTTCTCTAGTGTTGATAATTCTATCGTACAGCTAGCCTGGTCTCCTCTAATCAACAAATCCTTCTCTGTCCTAACGGTTTTGACGAATCACTATAGTCTTCTTTTATTGAAAAGCAACGAAGTTTGGAAAGATCTTACATCCACAGATTTGTGTTCAACTCAAGCAGAAATTGACAACCACATTGTCCATAGTTTCACATGGCTTAATCTCAAGGATGAACTGTATTTGGTTACAGGTTCAGCCTCAGGTATTGTCAAGTTTCTAAAGCTAGATGGAGACAATTTCATAGAAACAGATACATTCAAGATATCAGAAGACCCAATTATTAAACTGAAGTCTTTTGGGGAGACTATCATTGCTGTGTCCAATAGTAACGAGATTCATCATATTCAAAACGGGAACCCGAAACTAATAAGTCCATCTCAAAGATCACTAATATATGATGTTTGGCTCACGGAAGACCATCTAATAAATACTCAAGTGAATAAATTGGTTAAGACTTCCTTGGCTAATGGAAATAAAGAGAGTGTTACCACTGGTCTTTATAGTCATGCAAAAATTATTCCTAATGACAAGGACTATATTTTGATAACAGATTCTGAAATAAAGAAAATATCTAATGAGTTCGAGTTCATCCAAGATAATATTGTGGAACGTACATTATCTAAAAGACTAGCTACTTGGAATTCCAGATTTAATGACTTCAATACGAAAAATTTCGTTTTCAAGGTTTATGGATATGATCTAAATTATAGTGGCAATGTTTTAGCTGTATTCTATGAGATTATTGAGAATTTTGAGTTTAGATACAAGATCTCTTCTGAGAATCTTTTCAAAATAGCTTTTATACCTCTACATAATGGTTTTTCACATGAGTCTACCTCACTTGCTTTGTTCCAAGAATTCAAACTTACTGGAACTTTAAACGAAATCATCACTACTGAGGCTGAAAATCCAAGATTTGATATCCCCTTCGATGACTTCTTGGTTACCTACGTGCTTCATGATCCCCTCATCAAGAGTTACTCTGCCAAAAACCTGTTATCAAGAGATCAGGATCCATCCATAAGAAAACGATTCTCTGAGCTGATTGTACAATACGTTCAAGCTAACAATCCAACTCTTGATAATAAAATTGATGCAGCTGTGTACCACAATCTTTCTTTAATTTCAGGTAAGCACTCGCTCTTGAATCTAGCTCCTCTTGAGTTCAATGGTGGTGCCTTCACAGAATCTTTTGACTTTGATGACAATAGTGATTTCAAAACTATTAGATCAATAACGGGTCGTTTATGGCCAAGATGCAGCCTGACTTTCTTACCAGTTTTGAATCCGCTTGTTAAAGTTGATCCAGTTAGTGGAAATAGGATCATTGATATAGAGAGCGATACACTCAATGATTATGGTCCTTTCACACGCTCAATTCTCAAGTTGAATGAGTTTTCAATCTACAGTGGATCACAGTTCAAATCAAAATAAGGCATTCATTCCGTTGTTTCTTCTACTATAGCTTTTGTTGTTGACTGATCTTTGGCATTCAAGTATCCTCTAAAGCAGGATCTCTGATTCAATATAGAAAACAAAAATGTTGATATGAGTATTTCAATATTGATCTTGTCATAGTCGAACCAGATGTTAAACCCAGCTTGTTTGTGATCATCAAATTCACGAGCAAATGCAACCCTTCTATGTACAACCATTGGCTCATTATTTCTGAGAGAGAGCTTATCTTCATTTGTTATAATCTCAAAATGATTCAACCCTACCCATCTCAAGACAACATTAGTTCCATATGAGTAGTCTGACCTAACTACAGCACCAACAATCCAACCATGAACCCGCAGAAACCATGAGCTGTCATATTTAAGAACAGATGGTGTTGTACCCAATGGAGAGTTTCTGGTAGCTAGTGAATCAGTGTTCAAGACAACAAACTTCTCTCTGATGCCATTCTTTATTGTGGCTAAAATCTTCCTATTGCTGGTGGCTGCTTGAATGTACCACCTAGATCCTGCTCTCGATATCTTATAGAGCTTCTTATTTGATGCTGATGAAACCGAAGCCGTTGTGGGGTTGTGGATCTGAAATATCAACCTATTAGCTTTGTTCTCCAATGGATATATTTGATTGGCCTCAATTCTTCTTTGAAAAGAAACCCTTCTTATGAAGGTAACCACCGCAAATGTAGCTGTCACCCATAGCGTTACCAAACCAATTGTGAGTGCTGTACTCCCTGGCCCATCCATGATCTCTTATACGTGTATATGAATAGAGTGAACAAAGCTGACTTATTACATTGTTCTGTAGAATTAAAGTAAATCAAAGATACGAACGAGTGACACAAAAACTAATACATTTCAACTATTTTGGTCTCCCCACCCCATTTGTAACCAATAATCTTCTATTTTCTTTATTCTATCTAAAATGATTTGGAACAACCACAAAACCCTACTTCAGTATAAAAAATGGTATCCATAGTGACGCGTAAAATCAGATCTAAGAAAAATAAAGAAAAAAATATGTCAAACTAAGTGGTTTAAGCATGTTGTGCAACTTGTAAGAAATTGGGAAGATGATACTATGACTGAAGACAAGAAGAACGCGTATAACCATCCATATACTCCTTACAAGATACAGGTCGAGTTCATGGATGCTATTTCTGATCTTCTGAGGAAAAACTACAAGATTGGTATATTTGAGAGTCCAACTGGAACAGGAAAAACTCTTTCTTTGATCTGTTCCACTATCAGCTGGCTTCGGAATGAGAAGGCCACTAAGAGTGGTGGACTACTGGAAGACAGTGAAGATGATGACGATGACAATGAACCTTCTTGGGTGAAGGAATCTTACACAAAACTAATGCAAAAGAAGAATGATGATGCTGGTGAATCTTATGAGATCCATCTCAATGAGGTTTCGAAAAAGATGAATTCTGCAAAGATTGCTAAGATCAATGAGCCTGTAAGGAAACGGTTCAAGAAAATAGACGTCTCAGCTACCCCAGATGATGTCGATGATGATGATAAATTCATTCCTGCTGACTATAACTCGGACGATGAGTCTAAACCAAACGAACCTTCGCTTCAACAAAGAAATGAGCTACTGAACTCAGAGATTCAAGATCTGATGAAGAAAATAGAAAATAGGGATAAACCAGACCTACCCTTGATCGATCAAAAGACAAAAGTGTTTTTCTCTTCGAGAACTCATTCTCAACTAAACCAGTTCTCATCGCAATTGAGATTACCAGAGTTTCCATCATCATTTGCATCAGTTGAAGAACATTTGAAGTATTTACCAATCGGTTCAAGAAAGCAACTTTGTATTCATGAAACAGTATCAAAGATCAAAGATACCTCACTCATAAATGAAGAATGTCTAGAACTTCAAAAAGCTGACTCCAAGAAGAAATGTCAGTTCTATCCAAGCCAGAGGTCGGAGGAAATGCATGACAAAACTATAGAGTTTAGAGATAGTGTATTCTCATCTATCCATGATATTGAAGAATTGCCATCTCTGGGGAAATCTATAGGGGTATGTCCTTATTACGCCGTTAGAAAAGGTGTTGGCCCTTCAGAAGTTATAACCCTTCCATATCAACTATTATTACAAAAATCTTCAAGAGAAGCATTAGGACTTTCGATAAAAGACTCAATAATCATCATTGATGAAGCACATAATTTATTGGATACAATCACCGCTATTCATTCGGTTAGTGTGCCCATAGATGATTTCAAGAGATGTAAAGAGTCACTGAAAAGATACATCTCAAAGTTCTCCAGAAGAATGAATGGAGGTAATAGAATTCATTTAATGAAACTATCCAAGATTATTGGTCTTATCATCAAATTCGTGGATAACAATCCCAAGATTATACCTGGTAAGCCTATAGATCTTCAAGAAATGTTTGCTGGTACTACTGGAGACTTGCTTAACATATATAAACTGGAGAAGTATCTTACAGTTTCAAAGATAGCGTTCAAGATAGAATCCTATATGGAGAAATCAGAAATGTCAAACACGCCAACACTGTTCAAAATTGTTGAATTCTTAAAAGCGATGTCTAATCCTTCAAAAGAGGGAAAGTTTTTCTTTGATGTCAAGGGCCCAACAAGCTATATGACTTACATGTTACTTGATCCCTCACAAGTATTCAAGGATATCGTTCAAGATGCCAAGTGTGTCATCTTAGCAGGTGGTACAATGGAACCTACAACGGATTTCACAGACTATCTATTTCCATACATTGATCAGTCTCTGGTGAAAAAGTTCAGTTGTGGCCATGTGATTCCAGAAGGAAACTTGGATGTATTTGCAGTTGGTGGAAATAATACAGAATTTCAATTCTCCTTTGATAGACGGAATGACACAGCAATGGTCAATGATTTGGGTGACTCAATATTAAAGCTAATTAAAAGAATTCCAGCTGGTGTTGTTATCTTCCTACCCAGCTATAAATACCTTGCACAAATTACAGAGACATGGAAAAAATCACAAATCTGGGAATCAATCAACAATCGAAAGAAGATCTTCAGTGAATCATCATCGAATGACGTCTTGTCTGATTATGCCGCTGAGATTAGTTCCAACAAAGGCGCCTTACTACTTTCTGTTGTAGGAGGAAAGCTATCAGAAGGTATCAATTTTTCTGATGATTTGGCTCGAGCTGTTATGATTGTTGGTCTACCATTCCCTAATGCATTCTCTGGTGAAGTTATATCAAAGAAGAAGTTCATTGAAGACCAAGTCATGAAGAAAACAAATGATAGTAAACTGGCACAAGAAGCGACAAGAACTTTCTACGAAAATCTATGTATGAAAGCGGTGAACCAAAGTGTTGGAAGAGCAATCCGTCATGTTAATGATTATGCGACCATATATTTATTTGATAAAAGATACAGATCAGAGAGAATTGAGTCCAAACTAAGTCATTGGATCAGACAAAGAATGGTTAAATCTCAAGATTTTCAAGATATTTTAAATAAAACTTCTGAGTTTTATCAAAGAAGAAATACCATCAATTAAATAAACCTCTGAATCAATATCTAACTATTTATTCGCTACTAAATTAGGGCTTTGTAGCACATTTTATTTGTACTGTCTATTTCGAAGCATCGTACACAAAGAAACCCAATTTTTAAAAACATGGCAGTTACCCGGATTTTTGCAATGATAATAAAAAAAATCAAAGTTGGTGAAAAGTAAACAAACTAGAAAACAGAAGTGTTAAAACTAAGCAAAACTTATCAAAGATGACTCAGGATTCGGAACCTGTCACTGTCGGTTCTGCCTCCACATCCACCGGGAAGAAACTCTTGAATGAGCTATTGGAATCATCAACTTCTTTACCTGTTAAATCCTCAGATTTGGGATCCATCCAATTGGGAATCAATGAAGTTAGAAAAAGAGCACTCAGATTGCGTAAAAGCAAGCCAGACAATCAAGTATCAGATGATAACTTAACCAAAGCTCATTATTTACTTGCTGGTAAAGTTTCCATTGAAACCGTTGAGTCTGAAATCAAAACATTAGAACGTAACAAAGTTCTTGAAACCAGATCTAAACCGCAAGCTCAAGGTATTGATTTAGACAGTTATTTAAGATCCAAAAAGGAAGAGAATATTTTGTCTGCTATTGAACAATCATTGACCTCTGCTGCTAGAGATTTCGACTCCTTTGTTACTCAAAACGTGACCTTGGATTGGAAGCAAAGAAGAGATGAAATCAGAGAAGCATTTGGTATTGTTCCTGCTAAACAATCAGGAGCTCCAACTAAGAAAGCAAAGAGCGATAAATCTGTTACTTGGGGTAAATCTCTTAAATTCTTGGGCGACAATGCTTCCAAACTTAATGTTAATGAAAATCATATCGTTCGTGCTAAATTTGAACGTTATGCTAAGATCATCAACAGACTCAATAACTATAGACAATCCATTAAGACCAACACTTCAGTTGAAGAAGAAAACTTCGACTTGGCTAAAGAATTTGTTGAAATCTTCAAATCAGGCTCTGACTCAAAATCTAAGCAATTCTATGAAAGTTGGAAGATTATTTCTCAATTGAAAGATGCAGCAAGCCCTTCAACTGATATACATACCTTCAACCAAAGAGCCATCAAGAAGGCCAAAACATACTTAGAACTACAATTCTTTGAATATATTGACAATATCTATAGAACCAAAGTTGTTGATAAGGGTCTACCAACAATCGTTAACAAAGTGAAAGGTTTTATCGACTACCAAAAGTTAAACGTTAATGGGAATCTATTGATTGTTAATGGAAACCCAATTTGGGCTTTGATTTTCTATCTATTAAGAGCAGGTTGTGAAGAAGAAGCATTAACCTTAGTTCTCGAAAACCAATCTGTCTTCAAGAAAGTTGAACAATCATTTGTCCCTTACTTTAAAGCATATGTTCAATCTCAAGATAAGAGACTACCTCAACAATTAGTGACTAAAATTCAAAATGAATTCAACCATCATATCAAAAAGTCAGTTGATGGTGATCCTTACAGATATGCTGTCTACAAGATCTTGGGTAGATGTCAATTGTCTAGAAGAAACATTTCCAACATTGCAACAACAGTTGAAGATTGGTTATGGATGCATTTGACATTGGTTAAAGACGATCCATCCTCTGAATCAGACCCTGTTCATGAAAGATATACATTATCTGATTTCCAACAAATCATACTGTCATACGGACAAACCAAGTTTTCTGCCAATTACCTACAGGTGCTGTTACTCAGTGGATTATATGAAGAAGCCTCTAAATACAGTTTGGAACTCAATGAAATTGATGGTGTTCATTTGACCATTGGATTAGCTTACTACCAATTACTACAAAAAACAGCTGCTGAAAAATCCAAGGAATCAGGAGCTAGATACAGTCAATTGTTAAGCTCTTTCGTCAAGAGTTTCAAATATTCCGATCCTAGAATTGCAGTTGAATATTTGGTCTTGATATGTCTATACGCAGGTGAGATTGAAACCTCTCATGAAGTGTTGAGAGAATTAATCCTAGAGACCAAAGAATTTGCCATTTTATTAGGTAAAGTCAACTCATCAGGTGTTAGAATTCCTGGTAAGATTGAACAAAGAAAATCATTGATCTCACTGGAGAATGACTTCTTGAAACAAGTCACTGAACAAGCCGCAATCACAGCTGATAAAGAAGGTAGATCCTATGATGGTCTATTATTGTATCAATTAGCTGAAGAGTATGAAATTGTGATTTCTATCGTCAATAGATTGTTGGGAGAATTCTTGAGTAACTCTGAATTGGATCAACCTTTATTAGATGGTAATGATGAAACCAACCCACTATTGATAGCTAAGAATGCATTGAATATCTATCAAACAGTTTCAAACAAGAGTAAAACTATCTGCAAGAAGTTATTAAAAATTGCTGAAGTTAGACAACTTTTCCTTGAAAGAGAATGGGATCAAACTTTGAGAAAAATTGATGAATTGGACTTATTGCCAATTAACCCACATGCCAACTTAAGTACCGTTAGATTAAAAGCTGAGGAACTAAACTATCTAGATGAGAATCTTTTGAGAAATATTCCAAACTTGTTAATCGTAACCATGACTGCTGTTACTCAAAGTAAAGAACAGATCTCTAATAGCACATTGAATGGAGCCATTAAAGATGAGAAGAATAAAGAATTGAAACTAATCGCTAAGAACTGTGTTGTTTTTGCTGGTATGGTTCAATACAAAATGCCACGTGAAACTTTCAGCTTGTTAATCAGTCTTGAAGCTCAACTATGAGATATTTCAGTTTCTACATAATAGAATCATTAAATGTAACATAATGTAAAACTACTAAAAGATGTAGGATATATTCGTTGTTTCCGTGTTTCTTATGCTATTTCATTGACTTTGAGAGTGATTATGACCATCAGAACCATTACCTTTATGGTCATGGTTGTGTTTATGAGGATGATTGTGTTTTTTTGTGTAATCTGGTTGTATTTCATATGAGTTAGGTGAAGGTAGAGGTTTTTCTGATTTCTTGTCTTTCTTATTTGGCCCATTATCATCTGCTTCTGTATCTGTATCACTATCACTTGATGATGAGGATGAAGAACCACAACTACATTCATCATCCGACTCATCAAAGTCTCTCTGTGGATGGAATATACAGCAAACTATAACAACTAGTTAGTCTTGTAAAGTTCTCCAAATATCTTCCAAGATGGATATACATACCTTTTGATTTCTTCTTATTCATGAATTCATTATCAACAGTTCCTTCTTCCCATCTCACCTTAGGTCTTCTCTTCTTTGCACTATCTGTATTCCTTGTGGTAGTCTCTGGAGAAGGAGTTCCTCGAAGATGAAGAGTCTCAGTGTTTATCGTAGTCACATAAGATTGTGTCCCACTTGTATTGTTCGAATGCTGTGCTGACATTTTGCTAGAAAAGATAGCTCTCTTATTAATATTGTTGTTTCTTGTTGCCTTTGAAGTGGACCTTGACACAAAGCCTGGTTAAAGCATTGTTAGTATTTCGTTACTTCTAGAACTATTTGTAACATCCAGACACCATCAAGAAGCTTCACAGAGATCAAATTACAGATAATAGACAATATCTAAACAGAAGAATAGCACAAAGTAGGTTGAGGGCTTCCATTGGTGTACAGTACTCTGATATTTTGTCAATATTTCCAGCCCATTATGGTATATAAAATACAATAATATCACAGATTATTAGCATAAAATAGCTCTACGGAGTTAACTGACTTTTATATCCGAATGGTGATTATGTAATATATTATGTAATAACTTCTGGACATCACTATCAATGCATTCTTTGAGATATTCTTCTGTTATCAGATTATATCTTCTAATTGAAGTGTCTACTTTCTGAAAAACTGCTTCATCTCATCGTAATATAGCTGTATTTGAGTTTGCAAGGAAATTTTAGAGTATCATATTTAATATTTTTTTCATTTCTAAATGAAATGTTCGAGATCCTCTTATTTCTTGAAAATATTGATTGACGTCGTCGACGTAAATTAATTATTTAAAGCAGTTACAAGATAGTATTGACCATTATAGCTACATAATACTCGTAATAAGCCGAATAGTATCTTTATACTAGACAATATTCCATCATATTATAAGAAATTGAGGACTACCAATTTCCTTAGTAATTAACTGAGCTCAGCATTTCACACCGGGTAACCACCAATTCTATGAGTAGGAGAGAAATGTTATATAGATCGCATTTAGAAACTAATCGATAAAGAAGTACAAACTACTTGATGAGATACCAAAAGACAAACAACTAATCCATTGAGAAGAAGAATCATTACAGACAATAACATCATTAATGCCTTAACCTATGAATTACCAGAAATCCAAAAATGCCTAAATTTCAACAGACCGTAGAGACATCAAAAATAAACAAAATGGACCACCTAAACCATGCTTTCGACTGTAATCATAGTGATAAGTTCAAATGTCTCATTATTTTCCTCTGAATACCGCCCACCGTAAAAATATACGGTCGTCTATTTTCGAAATTTCGACCTTTGATCAACCATCAATGTGTCCCATGTAGTTTTGTAAATAGGCACCGTATCGCTTCTCTGACTACACCGTTAGAATCAGCACTACTAGTTTCCTACGAAAATGTCAAAGCACATTCATTGAATCCTCTATTTATAAAA